>JANJGK010000030.1:27545846-27698346 GCA_039081455.1 Macrobrachium rosenbergii
TGAATCCTTGATTTACTGTTGTTTGGTTTTGATACGAATTGCTCAAGGAGAAAGAGTCCACGCTAGCATAAGGCCTTTAATCTATTGACAACAACGAAAAATGCCATCATGGAACCAACGTATATTGGATGCAGACAGTTTTTATATAAAAGTACTTATAACTGTAGTCACATTTGAAGGATGAGGAACCAAAAGGGAAGTATTACTGTACTGTAAACAATCACCTTTCCGAAATGAATCGGAAATAGAACCTTGTCATTAAAAACATTTTGGTAATTAAAGATGGCATCATAGCGTTAAATTAAGAATTCTGTTAACAGAAGAGTGAAAATTCAACACTAGTTTAGAGTTACGGGATTCAAGAGAGAAAAAAATAGGGAAAGAAGAGAAAATCCACTTGCTCTCTTTATTTCCTTTTAGTTTCATTTACTAAATATAATAGTTATTAAAGAGGACTTAAAAAACCACTTGATCACGAAAACATCTATGATGCAAAAAGTCATAAAAACGGGGAATTTGCATAATCAGTCCTACACTAATCCTTAGCTTATCCAACTAAAATAATGCGTGAATAATTTCCAGTTCTTATTTTGGAATGAAAGGGAACTTTACCATTGATTTTATTTACTATGCTAACACATTTTCGACATAAAGAAAGACCTTTCCTGATTTCGATTCAAATATCAAAATTGTACTGACTTCAGAAAATTTTTGAGCCCACTGATTTTTGGGGTCGTCATCATGTTTTGAAAGCGTTCATGCTTAATCCACAACAGAGCATTTCAATGCTCATTTCGTTCCATTTTGCGTCCAGTATGGAGACCGAAAACTTTCTGTCAAGTGAGGAAGTAAGTTAGAAACGGAGTCAATGCATACTGCCCTAAAATGGAAGACTGCAGTATCTGCAAACGTACAAAACCAAGAAAAATTGTAGATACTGCAGTTTTCCCTTGCCTTACTACTGATTTTACAGATATTGCAAATGGGACCCTCTAAATACTCGTGGACAGCATTGAAGAATCATTCTGAAACTGCAGTAACGTATATTTTGTGTTTCAAAAGCCCATTAGGTGGCATAACTCAATTTCGAAAATTTTGCAGACACTGCAGTTTTCCATTGTAAGGCAGCATATAGCTTCGAGCATCTCAGTGACATGCCTCATAATACCACAGTATGAGCAAATAACTCTTTGATGAAATGAATAACTAAGCTACGACAAGGGAGAAAATAGCTAAAAATAGCACCTGAGAACTCCGGAAAAACACAAACACACGAGTTGCCATAAAAAAACCACTCTTGGGGTGAGAAATGTAAATACATTATACGATCCCAACAGAAATGATATGCCCGATCTCGGTAGCTGGATCTTGAAAACTTCTGAACTGCAACTTTGCCAAGAGAGTGTACAAACTCATCCTGGTTCTACGCACGGATAATAGTGGAACGAAGGTATATTTAACGCCACTTCCTCGTAAAGCACTCACTGCTTCCAAATCTTATAGTCTATTATCGTACGAGTAAGGGCAGATATCACACAGACGACCTGGCAAGGAATGGAATATGAGGACAGAAAAATCGAGGTTTCCAAATGGCATAGAATTACAGCGAAATAAATGCGATTTACCGCATTACAGTGAATTGCGTGGACAGGAAAAGGAGAATGTAGATTAGAAAAATCCGCAAAATTATATACTGGCAAAAGGTACGGGAATACCATTAAGGGTTGTTCAAGAAATAAAGCAGACAACAGTGAATGAAAGGACTGTCCGCTTCAAAGCAGGGAGCAAATAGTTTAAATTATCCATAATGCTACAATTTGAGCTAATCAGAATGAAATGCGAACGAGGATAAAGATGAGTTTTATGAAAACCTTCGAGATATAGTTGAGCAAATCACCACGAATGATACAATCAAAATACTAAGTGACTTTGATAGAGGAAGAAGTGGATGCATTTGGTCCAACAATACGACTGCATAGTGTACTAAGGAATGAAAGGGGAGCAAAACTGCGTTAGTATGCAAATATAAATAACATTGTGATAGGAAGAGTTATATTCACACATCAAAATATCTATAAAGATATATTGTTCATGAAAATCACGAAACAGTAGGAAAAAGAATTAACAGTTCAGATAACCTAAAATAAAAGCAGCACATAATGATCATCAAACGGGATGAACACAGAAATAAGAATAGCAAAAAGATACAGACAAATTACAAATGAGGGATACAGAAAGGATCAACTGAAACAAAAAGAAAAGGTAACTGGATAAAAATCACAGAGGAAAGTTTCGGAAAGCTAAGTGGATCTAGACTTTGTAAGGAAGGGAGGATGTCAAGCAAGGAATAAGAACGCTAGAACTAAAAAAATTACCTGTCATTTTGGGGCGAAGTTATGAGCGTAAGGCAAAAACACTGATGGGTGGTTCTGAACAGTGAAGAGACACGTAATCTAATACAAATACACCGTTACAGAAAGAGAAGGTATGAAGCGGTGAAAAAGGCACAATAACAAAGCACCGTGTGTGGATAATATAGCAGACTCAAATATGGACAAGCGGCATCGGAGTATGTCTTTAAACTCATACAGCCCATATGGAGGCAAGAAGAGATGCCAGGTGGACTGAGATGAAGGAAGAGTACCAAGAAAAGGTATGATGCAAACAGCATTGGTTACCACTGGAGCCTATCAGGTGGGATTATATCTCGTAAACTTACTATTCTTGGGACGGTCAAGTTTATGTAACCGGAAAAATTATAAGATCCGACGACAAACAGCTCTGTTCAATGCCCAGGGCTGTTTTTGTTAGGTTAACTGTGAATAAGTTGACAAAGTAACTGGAGGACTGGCTGAACATTACATTAGTACATTTATAAATAGCGCCAAAAATGGGACATTTTTGGCAACTATATGCTAGTGGGAATACATATCATTAGGATCTATAATCTTGCGCGAATAGATAACTTTACCAGCTTAATGTCTATACGATTTTAGCCCTACGCTTTTCCCTTACTTTTCTTCGGGGGATGGGCTTGCAAAAAAAAAAAAAAAAAAAAAAAAACTCAAGGAGGCCCGTTCTAGGCCCGTTCTACTGGCCTCTGCAATCTTAAATATAACGGTCAGTATTAATGTATTCTTAGCTGTACCCTTCAAACTAAGACGACCATGATTAAGGACGTGAGCTAAAGAAAAAATCCAATTTCAATTTCTCATGAAGCATCTGACTGAATTTTATATATCTACAAGGGTTACGAAAATTATAATAATTGTAATAAATCTTGATAACTTAATCTTACTCTCTGAAATACGAGACTTTCAAAAGTCATCCGCACATGTCTGCTCTTGATGTGAAAATGATACGTGAGAAAGTTTATTCATCACGTTCACCATTCTGCGAACTGCTCTTTCACCGATTACCTTGCTCGATGATGTTTCCGTATTCTCAAAACGTTTTCTTTTTTTCTTTTTCTGCTGTGTGTTCTACCCACCAGGTTGAAAAACTATGCTAAAATTCATGCTCTGGTGTTCAACATTTTGAGAAAAGACGTATATCTGTCCAGATAGATATATATATATATATATATATATATTTTTTTTCTATATATACATATGTAATATATATATATTATATATATATATATATTACATATATATATATATATATATATATATATATATATATATATATATATACTTTCCGTTATGATATATATATATATATATATATATATATATATATATATATATATATATATATAACACATATATGTATATATATACATATATATACAGTATATATATATAATATATATATATATATATATATATATATATATATATATATATATATATATATATATATATATATATATATATATATATATATATATATATATATATATATAAGCGTCCGTGTTACGTTGAAGGCATAGGAATAAACAGTTCCCCAAAATATCTATCTCTCTCTCTCTCTCTGTCTGTCTGTCTAGATGCAAATTTATTTTACATAATGCATGCCCTTAAGAAAACAATGTACTTTATCGCTTCTTATAATACATTATTTAATGATGAACACACCAGTGGCTTAATACAAGGGTAGTATTTTTGCAAGGTCCTAAACTCCACAGTCCCTCTCACTCTCACCCGCAAAACCTCGAACGAATCTCTCGCGGCAGAAATGACCTGGGAATCCTTTCCCCAGCTCATAAAAATATAGTTGGAGGAATTGCAAGCACATCAAATCAAGAGAGGCGCCCCCGGCGATTCTCTGATAGCTGACGTGCACTCCACTAAAGCCCCTTCATCTAGTCTTTGTTGGGCCATCATTAGGCTATCAATGCTCGGCAGTAAAAAGAACGAAAATAAAGAAGTCTTCTAAGGTTACGATGCAATTCGCATGGTGAGGAAAGTGCTACAGACTCAGCCTGTTGGAAAACCTCGGTCGCGTCGTTACTCCGAATACAAATAGTCAAATCGGTTGGTAAAATCTTCCGTCAGCTGAATTCGAAGAAACTGTTAGACTGATTCTTTTGGTAAGAGACATAACCAATTAAACTGACCGGTAGGGTACACTGACTGCATGTTCAGTCAAAGCAATATTACAAGGAAGACCAGATATCGCTTCTATTGGATTTTCTATTTTTTTTTTTCACTTTACTCATGGAAGCTAATAAAAATTCTAAAACTGAACACAAATTTTTCACATACTTTTAAAACATAACAAAACTACATGTCTCTCAACTCAGCGCACAGAAATGATGCTGAAATGTAATAATAATTTTCTTCCTTTGAGTTCACGACTGCAAAAATAATAAAGTAATTCTATTATAATTTAAGATGCAAGCGTTTAATATTCAACTCATGCTTCCTTCAAGACGTACAGACTGTATTAAGTTCCTTCCCTATTAAAGCCTTCGCTATCGGAGTTCTCCATCATAAATAAATAGGGCCAAAAGGCAAACACCCTTTGTTCTCTCACAGCCGCAATCGTTAAAAGCTCCAGCAGGGGGAAAAAAAAAAACTAAACAAAAATAAAAACAGTGAAAGGACCTCCTGGCACCTCATCAGACAGCAGAGCCTGTTGCTGTCTGCTCTAGTTCCAGGTAAAACTGGGCTGCTGTTCATGCTTGCGCGTTCCTATCTAAAGCTACTTGTTTACTCTGTGTCCGGAGAATAAACCTCCGATATCTCACTCGGGTTCATTTTCGAGAACTACACCTCACAAACTGCACTTTCAAAACGGCGCTTTCTTCGGTTGCTTTATCGGCACCTGTTGCCTCCGTCGGGCAAATCGGTACGATGAAGAGATCGGAACGGCGCGATTTCTTCCTCGATAAACGGATTATCTTCAAAGCGAGGGACAGGCCTGACGTCCGACTGTTGCGGGTTAAAATAAATGATGTAATGGAGAAATTTCACATCGATTCGCGGCAATCTTGAATACCACGAGGAGGTCGTACGCAGGAAACTCATGACTTGTTAAGGAAAGGTTAAACGAAACTTACTATACTTCTGAATGAATAAAACACACCGCGATATAAAGATAAAAAGAAACAAGAAACAAATCGAGGATAATACCGCGGACACAGTGACGTCAAAACAGGAGCTTGGCCATATGGCCTAGAAAGATAGCGAATCAAATTGAAGCACTAAGCAGGAAAACTACAATTAAACACGAATTCTATTTTGAAAATCAAGAGACTATCTACCAACGAGGCAGACAGGGCTAATTTCAATATAATTCGGTGAGGCCATCTTGGGTCGAGATGGGCAGGCCACCACAAGCATTGGGGAGATAAGAGAAGGGGAGCTTCCATGCAAGCAGCCATGCACGAGACTTAAGAGGATTGCAAGCCAGTGGGAGAAGGTTTCCTGATGGATGCTTCGTGGTAAGAGAAAATGAAGAGAAAAAAAATAAAGCGCAGACCTTGGGAGAAGAATATAATATAAAATAATGTAGTAAAGAACTTCTGCAATAGGAGTAACAATGATGCATAAAAGGAGTTTGCTAAATGTAACATAATGAATTTTTAATTTTTCATGAACTTTATATATGAGTAGACATATACTTGCAAGACAGACGCACACAAATAAATGCATTATTTCAGCAAATTCATAAAAAATAGAAATAAATCTCAAATTTTACTAGGTTTGTCAATTCAATTTTTACTATAGCGTAAATTCTAGTTGGGAGCGATAACTTAAAGTCCATGGAAATACGAATGAAAAAAAAATCAGCAGAAATAGCTAAGTTATTGATTCTATGGATGCTCATATAAAAAATAGGTTCTTGAGACACTATAGTTCATTAATTCTTCGCATTATTTTCAAGATAATGTGACGATGGAGAAACTCATAAGGAAAACAAGTCTTTGTACTTCATGAAGGGGACGTATTTCTGTCATAAATAAGTCATAAACCTTTAATCATGACAGTATCCCCATTTTCCATACGTTACTGAAAAAATTTTTTTGAGGCACCGAATTTGAAACTATGAAATAATACATAAACTAAAATACCATTACCCCTTTATGAAGTAATTACGTATCTACAATGATAAAACGTTAAAAATAAAATAGAGAAGAGGTGAAAATAAAAATTTACCGTTGCCAATATATACTAATGAAAAATGTCAAGGTTTGTTAAAACAACCGGTTTCTTGCAGTTACATGGCTCCTGAAGTCAACACATCTTCGCTTTAATCTAATATGGATACATTTTCGAAAGGGATATCGCGACCTACGTACTTTTGCTAAATCTGGACAAAATTGACAGAAAACTAATATACGCTTCTATTTTCCTATTCCCAGATTATTTATCATAAGAGAGAGAGAGAGAGAGAGAGAGAGAGAGAGAGAGAGAGAGAGAGAGAGAGAGAGAGAGAGAGCTATTCAGTATACTGAAAGTATGCGCTTTACTGCATATTCTCTTTGCTAAATCTGGAAAAACTGAAAGAAAAATAATATGCGCTTCTATTTTCCTATTCCAGATTATTTATCATAAGAGAGAGAGAGAGAGAGAGAGAGAGAGAGAGAGAGAGAGAGAGAGAGAGAGAGAGAGAGAGAGATTCAGAATACTGAGAGTATGCGTTTTATTGCATATTCTCTTTGTTAAATCTGGAAAAATTGAAAGAAAACTAGTATTCGCTTCTATTTTCCTATTCCCAGATTGTTTATCATGAGAGAGAGAGAGAGAGAGAGAGAGAGAGAGAGAGAGAGAGAGAGAGAGAGAGAGAGAGATTCAGTATACTGAGAGTATGCGTTTTACTGCATATTCTCTTTGCTAAGTCTGGAAAAATTGAAAGAAAACTAATAAACGCTTCTATTTGTCTATTCCAGATTATTTATCATAAGAGAGAGAGAGAGAGAGAGAGAGAGAGAGAGAGAGAGAGAGAGAGAGAGAGAGAGAGAGAGAGAGAGAGAGATATTTAGTATACTGAGAGTATGTGCTTTACTGCATATTTTCTTTGATAAATCTGGAAAAATTGAAAGAACACTAATATATGACGCTTCTATATTCCTACTCCTAGGTTATTTACCATGAGAGAGAGAGAGAGAGAGAGAGAGAGAGAGAGAGAGAGAGAGAGAGAGAGAGAGAGAGAGAGAGAGAGTATGCGTTTCACTGCATATTCGCTTTGCTAAATCTCGAAAAATTTAAAGAACACTAATATAAGCTTCTATTTTCTGAGCTTATGTGTTTTACTGCATATTCTCTTCTCTTCTTTTGTGCTTGACTTCCCGTCCGAGATGATATTTTCAATTCGGATTTGTCTGAAGAGGAAACTTTCTATTCGGCAAGCGATAACCTTGGCATTTTATAATCATCCCATACTGCAATGAAAGAACATCTCGCTGAAGCAAAAATAAAACTGGCCGTCATCATCGACAACTAAGATAGCATTTGAAGAATTAATGAATTAATCATTGGGATTTTTCTGGCGTTAAAGATTTTGAAGCATAAAGGGCATTTGATTAAATATTTAAGTGTAGTGTTTACACAATATGAGCGCCTGTGGAATTGATTCAGAAGCTATTCAATGACAAATCATTTAACTAAAGAAAAAAAATTAGGGTGGCTCGTCGAAAAAAGAGAGGTATCGGGGAAGAGGTACCAAACGCTGCATTTAAAACAATACTTTAAGGGACTGTTGCTCAAATACTGACTTGGGTTACAAAAATGCACGTAACTAACTGAAAATTTGATTGAAAGACACTATTTCCACCTAGATTTTTTCTCCAGATATTGATGACACACTCTTTAGCTACTGAATGAGACTTAGCTTAGCTCTTTATCTCTAATAATTTTAAAGCAGTAGACGTTTTTACGGAAGTGAACTAAAGCACCTTTTTTTTATTTTTTTTCTATTGCAGATTTTGCCTTCAGCAGTTAGGAGAAGAATCTAGGTGGAAATAGTGTCTTTAAATAAAATTTTCAGTTAGCTATATGCGTTTTTGTAACCCAAGTCAGTATTTGAGCAACAGTCCCTTAAATAAAAAATACCACCATTCATTCCATTCCCATTATTGCAACGCTGTACTAGTTCCAGCCATTAAAATATAGAACATGTCTGTTACGAAGCTCAGTGAGATCATGTTTGCAATATGAGGCATGTCTCTGTAACTTACTGCAGTATCGCAGAGGTATTTTGTCCTTGCGGGCGATCTGTGATTAGCAAATGCACTCTCTCAAGTCTCTTAAACAGTAACACAATAACATTAGAACTTCAGATGGAAAGGTCGTTTGGATTTAAGAGAATGAGGTTATGGGGGTGGGGGTTAGGGTGGGGGGAGGGATGTCCATGGAAACTGAACTAGCCGGAAGGTTGGTAGTACTGTTTTCTTAGAAATGCCCAAAAGACATGAACCAAGAGATATGAGGCGCGAGTTCAGTGAGATAACAAAAATGAACATCCATAGGATAACAGATAATAATGATGATAATGATGACTATTGTTCCCTGTCATTGTAAATACGTTCACAGCTATAAAAAACAGATAAATGTGATTTGCAGCACAAACTTAGTGTAAACATGATCAATATCAACTACGATAATCTAGATTTCTCAGAAAACCAAATGATGATTTTCGATTTATCAGCTCCCGTCAACTAATGTCGTGCACACTGAAATATACAATATATATATATATATATATATATATATATATATATATATATATATAGATATATATATATATATATATAGATATATATATATATATATATATATATATATATATATATATATATATATATGTATATATATGCATATCTCTGTAACTTACTGCCGCGTCACCGAGGTATTTTGTTCATGCAGGCAGTCTTTGATTAGCAAATGAAGTCTCTTTAATAGCAGCACAATAAAATTAGAAAATAAGTTAGAACTTGAGTTGGAAAGGTCGTTTGGATCCCCGGCAATGGGAACATGGGGGGGGGGGGGTGTCAATGGAAACTTGCATGACCAGGAAGGTTAGTGATAGCAAGTTTACTTAGAAATGCGTGAATAATGAAAGAAGAAGAAGAAGAAGAAGAAAAAAAAGGAATGCGTGAAAGACATGGCGGAAGAGATACAAAAACCGAGTTTAATGAGATAGGATATATCCATAGGGTCGCATAGGATAATTCTTGTAATTTAACTGACATCGATTATTATCATACATAAAAGAATTCTTGGCATAATGCACATACACACCCATATATATATATATATATATATATATATATATATATATATATATATATATATATATATATATATATATATATATATATATATATATATTAACTTTATCACATACACAATTGTTCTGTGCATTAGTATAATTACTAAAAGGACCTCATTCAAACTGGATGGTATCTAATGGACGGATACTTGATAATGTGGACTGTTTGTCCAAGAAAGCTTGTAACTTTTTGAATAAAAACTCCATTAGATACCATCCAGTTTGAATGAGGTCCTTTTAGTAATATATATATATATATATATATATATATATATATATATATATTATATATATATATATATATATATATATATATATATTATATATATATATATATATATATATATATATATATATATATATATATATATATATATATATATATATATATATGCGTGCACGCATATTTAGGTGTGTGTGTGTGTGCGCATTCCGTAAAAATTCTATTAAGTACGATAATCGATGTCAGGTCATATTACAAGAATTGCAGTTAAGGTACCCATACGTTATTGGAACGTCGTTCAGTACATGCATAAGTACACACACACACACACACACACACACACACACACACACACACACATATATATACAGCTGAGGCCACAGAAAAATAAAAGAAGGACGTACGAAGTTACTAAGTACCTTGTACCTTAAATTGTGCTGAACAAACACGACAACTCTTGGTGCATCCTTCTTTTATTTGTCCTGTGGCCTCACTTGTATTAAGTCACATGCTGTTTCTGATGACATAGAAGAATGCATGTATGTGTATGTATATACATACACAGGTATATAAATATATATACATATACATATATGTTGCATATACACAGTATGTATAACTAATGCAGTTGCACCTTCTCTGCTCCAAGACGCAAAATACTTCATAAACTTATAATCCAAATGAAATCAAAGGAACTAACGGTATTGCCGCTTTTAACAGCATTCATCTCGTAATCCACAAACACTCATCTACGTCATAATCTCACGGGTTATCCGATTAATATTTACCCGTTCCTGGAAAGCTGCTGCCGTCTAGTGCTAATTTATGAAAGTTTTAAGACTGAAAAAAGCCCCGGATTCTTCATCACCAAGTGCTCCATATATACGCTACAAAGACAAAAATTTTCTCCCAGAGATAAATGAAATCAGAGTCCAAGGGATCTTATCAATCTGATCTCATTTCCCGCCATTCCCGAGAACTCCTTTAAACTGATGAAGTCAGCATCCCAAAGCGATCTCCCAGGCCCAGCCTATTACCGTGGCGCGGTGAGCTGCATTCAAATTCTCCATTAAAGGGCTAAATTATTCTCCGCAGCCTAGCCTGTATTAGCTCTCGGCGGGGGTGAGCATGAGCTAACACATCTCCTTTTCTAATTCCAATTCTCGGGATATACGCCACAACGGCTCGCAGGGTGATGACTCCATTACCTGGCCTTGTGATGACGTCACATCCATCTTGTAGGAACCAGGATGAAGCTCACCCGTATGGTATCTTTTTTTCTTTGGTACTTTAACGAATATGGTAAGTCTTCGTCAACATTACTTAATGCACTGGCTATCCAGGACTCAGTGGGACCCATTGCCGCCCTTATCAGACTCACAAGGTCTGTTGCACAGCCTGAGTGTCAAATCCTGAATATTTTTTCCTAAGCAAATTGAGTATCGGTAAACCTAAAAGGCAATTCGCAGATTGAACAAGGTAAATAAAATGTTATAAAGAAATATATTGCATTTTCAGCTAAATAAAAGAATTATGATCGTTGTAAAGTAAGGTTTGTGAAAATAAATCTTAAAAGATTCCCTTCTTAGTTTTTTGTCTTTCTTTTGTTCAACAATATCCTTTTCAATGATTACCTACTTATTCAAAATGTCATAACATACTGCATACATCTTAAAGAGAAACTAGTGATCGTTCGAATTTCTTTGAGACGTTCGAGGATATACGAATTAGTTTCCGCTTGAAGTAAATGAGATAATAAAATGAGAAGGAGTATTTAACTGGCGAATTTTCTTCGGCCTCTTAATCGTAATTATTCAATTAAAGCCTCACCAAGAGCTAAATAAAACTCTTGCAACAACAACCAAAACTGGTTCATGTCTCTGGATGAATTTTCATTTTCTAAAAAAAAAGAGAGAGAGAGAAAAAAAAACATGGAATAAGCACCTGCAAAGCGGATGAAAACTCTGTTCCTTCATTTTACTGACTAATTCACTTACGTTTTTTATGACGAGAGAGAGAGAGAGAGAGAGAGAGAGAGAGAGAGAGAGAGAGAGAGAGAGAGAGAGAGAGAGAGAGAGAGAAACTCACAATTATCTTATAACAAACACTGACCATTTACAACTGCAATCTCGTTCCATCGGCCATTACTTTATGGAAGATCTTTCTCATTACATTCCCGTCAAACAAATAAATCGGATTTTCGTTTCGCTTTTGTTTGTTTTGCATAAAAGAGTAGTTTGCCAAAGTGTTGTTTATTCCATCCTTAATCAATATACCAATGTACCATACCTTCTGAACAGGGCAGAATAGCATCAGCCTTCCAGAAATAAAGTTAAAGACATGAAATTCAAAGGAGGACCCTAACGGCGAAATCTGCATCCGATATGGCTCGTCCTTATCGCGCGGCTTTAAGGCAAACATCAGGATGTACTCAACACTAAACAATCTGCACCTGATGAAGGGGCAGCTTTATATGGCTGTCCTCGCCCCTAATATCAGGTTTTGGTGAAAGCTTTAGCCTTCGCATTTGGGAGCCTGGAGTAAATTCCCTCGTCCTCTCCAGGAGAAGAAAGGAAGCCGTCCTGATCTCCTTCCTTTGTCTTACGTTTGACACGGTCCGCTCGGTTCTGGAAATTGTAGCTGTGCTTAAAAATTCGTATCACCGCAAAGCTTTTGTTTGTATGTCAGTATTTCCCAGATTCTGTCGACTTTCGAGTGTTCGGTAAATGCTACGTTGTTCTGGAAGAACAAGGAAATTTACTCCTCCGAACAACCGGTTCTCTAATTTATTGAAAAGAGGAAATGTCTACGCATATTTTGCTGTCAAGATGATTAACGAATTCTTTATCTTGACTTTTAACTGACCTTCAATGAGACAGTTCCTGGAAATCTTACTTAGTGCCATTCTCTGCGATTACGCGAGTATAAAAACCTACTTGGGGTCTTTTTTTAATTCATTACCTTTTCGTTTCTTAAAACTTTCTTTTCAAGATGACTCGTTCTCAGAGGTCTCATCCAAGTTGGTGTATTGGTGTTAAACTTACGGAAGATTCAGTCATAATGATTTCAAGTGTTACAGCCTACGTAATTAAAGCAAAGTCTTAACAAATGCAACTTTCACATTCTTACACTAATTCGACAATCATCTGGAACCGCTGCTTGACCACTTCATTTTCATTACAAATCTATGCACACTGGAAAGCGAGGATTATACTGATAACAATATATTAAAAAAAAAAAAAAAACACCGAATGAACTGAACACTGATCTTGACTGTCTCACGTCCCACAAGCCAAGACGTGTTGCCGACCAGTATGAGAAAGACGGGGAGAACTGAGAAGCGAGGGGCTGGCTACTTACAAAGTATCCAAAACTTCTGAAAGAATTTTCGTCTCTAAGGTTTCTGGAATATAGTTAACAGAAAACCATTCGATAATGGCCCAAATTACAATTACCTGTTGGAAAAAAGAAGCTGCCACTACGAGCTATGCTTTCTAGTTCTATAAGATGAAGTTAAGAGATGCTACTGACGTCCACAAAAGCGATTTGAATAATGGACTGGAAAAATACGACATAAATATCACCTTTCAGACGCAGTCAGTTCTTAGAAAAAAAAAAAAAAAATGACCAGTTTTTTGGTTCCATTAAATGAAATTTTCTGGTGGCCAAAAAACAAAAAAAAGTTCGTTGAGATAAAATCAAGAATCAGTATCATTAGGTACAGCGTTACTAATGCACAGTGAGTCATACAGTGCAATTATGGTTTGAGACCGGCTTTTCAACAATCCTTTGGTTTTACAAGCTTTCGGCCTCATATTTAGTTGGATCTGTTCTAAACATCTGTTAATGCAAGCAGTCACTTCACTTTGAATCAGGGAAGAGAAAATAACTGCAACAATTTTAATCATATATATGCTGTAATGTAGTCACTGACAGGCCAGTAACTATGTCACCAGTAAAGGCTTTAGCTCAGAAGGTCCAGAGATCATATTCTAAGGCAACGGCTAAGGAGAACAAGTCCTTAAACTCCAACACCTAAATTACTGTTTATAAATAAGACCCTACATGATTGACTTGTCAAAGACTGCAACAGGAAACAGATTTGAACGAGAACGAACTCATCCAGTGTCAAGGCTGTCTCTGACGCAACTAGACAGCTGTAAAAAGGCAATCAGGGAGAAAGTGCCTGATTCAAGGAACTGTAATTAGGGATTACAGATTAACTCTTCAGGAGTTTCAAAGCGCATTGGAAGGATGCAACTTGGCCGATAAATATTGCAATTTGCCCTCATTTTGCCATTTGCAACAGCCGCACTACCATTTAATTCTCGTTCATTTGGAATGAAGATACAAACGAAAAAAATAGTGTCAGGAGTTCTGGGGAAAACACAAGAGAAGTTTATTATAAAATAAAAACAAATTTCCTTTATATGTTCTCTAACCCAAATACCTAGGTGTCAAGGTTCTTTGGCGTTTCCAGAGGGAAAAGCACATTTGCATAGAGGCGAATCGGTGATGACAGGCATCTAGAAAAAACATTTACCTAATAATTTAACCCTAACATTTCCTAGTTAATGTCTTTGATCCAAAGATGAACTGAAACATATATCCACAATATTCTCTGAATCTGAACTGGTATTCTCTTTCACTTTACAGCCATTTTGTTTTTGAGGTTTAGGAGTCTCTTGTTAACAATTCAAAATGGGAGTTGTGCTCAAGGGTACTCGTTTTCTGTCATTTTTCTCTCTTTCTACATGAATTATAATAATATAGGAACCCTCCAGGGGTATAATACCTTTACTCCGATAAGTTATATATACAAAATGTAAAATTTTGCAGGCAAATCAAAACTATTGTAAACAATGAGTGAAATAACATTAAAGACGGGAAAGTGAAAAATCCCAAAAAACCGAATACCGATAAAAAAATAATATAAGAACAGTAGCAAATCTGAAAGTAAACACAACAGTCTCAAACCGCAAATGGACATAAGAAATAAACTGTTGCTGCCGCGCAGCGTCCCCGTCATCAATTCGCAATTAAAACGTCAGGTTCGCAATGCGATTGTTAATGCCTGCCCCCGCGTCTCCTCTCAGCCATCCATCTCCGAACCTCTACTCTTCGCCCGCGCAAAAAAAAAAAAAAAAAAAAAATCGTTTAAAGTAAACTACACGAGAGGAAACTTCTTTACACGCTTGAATGATATCGATGATTATCGAGCTATCCGCCCGGTCCCCTAAAGACTCCTGAACAAAAACGAGGGTCTTCGCTTTTTTTTTTGTTTTTAATATTCATGCATTTATATATCTCTTGCTTAATCTTTCTCTCTCTTTCAAATTGATTGCAAGATCAGCCCTCACTCAGCTCTTCTTAGCCTGATATCTTCATTTTGAGGAGCAAAAGATATTTATCATAATTAAAATAATGATGAATATCCTCAGAAAAGATGAGAAAAAAATAATCTGAATGGCTCTGACGGATACGATGATGAATAAGAAAAACGTGGAATATAATAATGAAAGTATCCGATGGGCGAAATTACACAATCCAAAACCCGTGACGAATGGCCCTTTAAATCAAGAATAATGTTGGCTGTCACCGACATGATTTAAGATACAGCCATTAAGGTTCGAGTCCGCAGCTTGCAGGAACCCCCTCCCCTTCCAGGCGATGATTACTTACTCTATGGGACCGCGAGGAGCGCATTCATTCATCATTACCAATTAAGGCGCTGCATCTATGTACTCGCCTTAGCACGGCTCGGCGAACGGAGGAAAAAATGATGGCGAACGAATTTGGTAGTCAAACTCTGAATAAAAAATTTGTAGGGTCTGTCAATGCAGCGCCCTCTGCTCGAGAACGATCCGGTGTCTGTAACAGGTCTTCTATGGCGAGTTCGCTTTATCAGCGTTTGATCTGACTTCGCCCGCGCTGCATAAGCGATGGCCGAATTAAGTGGAGAGGGGGGCCACTCCAACCACAGGGCGATCTATAAAGTGCCGTTCTTTTCGCAAGAAATAATGCATCGACGGTCAATTTGGATGAATTATTTCCATGAGAGAGAGAGCGAGAGAGAGAGAGAGAGAGAGAGAGAGAGAGAGAGAGAGAGAGAGAGAGAGAGAAAATAAAGATACATATAGGCAAAAAAGCGACCGGCTATAGCAGCACAGAAATTTCATATATAAAAGTATTTATTTACATACGCACCGACATATATGTACACACACACAAATATATGTATATACATATAATATATATATATATATATATATATATATATATATATATATATATATATATATATATATATATATATAAAAGCATACAGCAGATCTGCTACGGCATCTTGGTTGTTAGTAAATGTTAAACTGGAAGTAAATTAAGGATTGTATCTATTCTAACATCCCTCTAGAGCTGTATAAGACACCCTCTTACATTATTCTGACCAAGATTACAATCAGTGTCAGTATTGTAAAGGCCTCTTAGTTCTCTTACTGTCACATAACCAAGTAATTAGCGCAAAACGGACCGTTCCTCCTTCATTAGATAACTATGGGTTAAGAGCGTTTGGGCAATATGAAGGCTGCATTTTATAACCTTCCATTTCCTTTGCACTGCTTCATATTTCCTCCGCCTTGTTGTGGCATATTTTACTGTTCTTGCCATAAGCTCTTTATGGATCCTGAAATACAAGAAAAAAAAAGTCCCGATGTGGAACCGAACACTGTTTTGGAATTAAATTTATTTTTGTTGACTTTGGTAGTTGACCTCCACTTGCGTGTCCATGAGTTCATAAGGAGAAGAACCAAACAATAGTTTCAATGCTATCGGATGGTCAGTACTGGAAATTGCAATATTAGAAACTGAGATAGTTCCAATATGCCCTATTGCGTTTAAATACCACAAAATTCAGCTGCAAAGTTTGATACTACTTTAGGACGGACTCCTCCACGACTAAAACTATAATTAAAAGCTCCATACCCAACACCAGTGAAGGAAATGGAACATCAGGGAAAAGGAACGCCGCGTTTACATGTTCCTCTTCAGATTTATCTCTCTCTACTCCTTGAAAATACCAGCCACATTTGACAACAGGCGACTTCCATGCAAGTGTAGCAGGGAATTCAAAAGGTATAGAACTGCTCGAAATATTCAGTTTCTAAAATGGGCTTAATTCTGAATGGATGGGAAAGCTTGTATGATTTTCATAAGAAGTATTAAAAAATTTTTTATTTGCAGCCGCAAAGGCCAAGGAATTAACTATTCTAACTCAACATCTAAGAAGTGATGAAAGGCTAAGTAAATCAAGGGATATCTCTCCTGCATCAGCAATTGGAGAAAAAAATGGCAGATAATTTAAAAGCCCAAGTTACAAGACGAAATCCGGCATGATAGACAATATCTAACAGAGAGAGAGAGAGAGAGAGAGAGAGAGAGAGAGAGAGAGAGAGAGAGAGAGAGAGAGAGAGAGAGAGAGAGAGTCACCGGTATCTCGAACCACGAACTGTAGAAAGTTTCCACAGCCTCCGGTATTCCTGACAGGAATTAATTCCTTTCCCTTCCTGAAAATTGAAATTCCTCCATAAATTAATTTGAAGTCTTAAATGAAATTCTACTCTAAGAGACATGAGCCTACGGTAATGTCAAGTGAGCTTAACCTGCATGAAAATACAAGATTCTCCGCTGTAAAAGAAAACTCTAAGGGCAGTAGTGACTATATTATATAATGCCAAAGGGAATAACAGGCGAACTCGTCGATAAAAGCAATGCATAAATTGGCTTAAAGTACTTTTGCAATAACAAAGTAATTATCAAAAGTGCATAAACAATTGTAGTGCGGTAACTGTATACACCTCAAAGTATAACGCATCACTGATTTTAAAAAGAAGTGTATTTCTGACTTAACTGATAATAATGTGTAAGCTGTTTACGGCCAAATCCTTGCAATTACCGAGAATGCACAGGCAGCTGTAGTAAATTAACTGCATTTCACGCAAAATGAAGTGCAACACCTCAGCCTAAAAATCCGCCAGGTAAACATGGCCCATTTCACGGACATACGAAGCTAGATACACCTCCCGGCCAAAGTGATAATCCTCGTGCGTTTTGAATTTCCTGTTCGTGATGACGAGAGATAAGAAGCACCTGATGAATGAGCAGACCATGGCCATGATTGATAAGTCTGTAAAAAAAAGTGATCGCATAAATTGTTTATAGTGTTGTTAGCATTGAATAACTGGAAGGAATGTTTGATCTATCGCTGAATCTATAATCAAAATGCATAAATAACCCACTGCTAAATAGCAAATAAATAAGCCGCTGATAAATGAATGAGAACAACGTCCATGTAGTGAGGTAATGAATAATGGAGAAGTGGTATAACCAATCAGCTTCCAGGACAGATCAATTTTAGATAAATTTTATTATATTTGTCCGTAATGTAATTCTGTTCTTTCGGCACGAATGCGTGCCATTGGCCATGACCATTCTTATGTGTCGACAAATGATTAGAGAAAGCCCTGAAGTTTTGTTAAGGAATTAAATTAAATACCTCTTGCCATGACCATTCTTGTGTCAAAAAATAATTAGAGAAAACCCTGACATTTTGTTAAGGAATTAAATACCTCTTTAATTTCACGAGATACGTTCGAAGTGATGATTATTACGTCTGCTGATCTTTATCTTTGGCACGTAGAATTTCCACCTGGTTTGAGTGAGTAATAATATCTGGAATTTTTGGATGTGTTCCCATTCCTTTCTCGCATGGTTATACTTAGAAAAAAAAACTGCCCTCAGAGTAGATCATGGACTGTGTATCCTACGTGCCGAAGATTTTATCCTGGCATTTACCTTTCGGCAAATCACCAACCTTAGCGTTTTTTAGCATATGGCATTGAATCTAATATCCCACAACAAACAAAATATTTACTAGATGTGCAAGTCCGTACCTGCTTGCTGTGGGATCTATCATAGGAGAATCAGAAAAAAAAAGAACTGACGAAGACCTGATCTTCGCATTTTGTTGTGGGAAGTTAGATTCAAGGACATATCCTTAAAAAACGCTAAGGTTGGTGATTTGCTGAAAGGTAAATGCAAGGATAAAATCTTCGGCACGCAGGGCACACGGCTCATGAAATCCTCTCAGTGGCAGTTTTATTTTTTCTGATTCTCCTATGACAGATCCCACAGTAAGCAGGTACGAGCTTACACATCTACTAAATATTTTATGTACACCACTTCAGTATCTATGGCCACATGAGGTTGGTAACATCATTTCCTGCGGCTATCTGATCACCAAAGACTGGACTTTACATTTAATTGTCATACAATTCATTTTGAAAAAGAGGACTGTGCCTAGGTAATCCGTATATACGCTGTCTAGATAAACGCAGACATGGAGAAACACTTGAAAAGCTATCTGAAAACAATCAGCTGTGGCATAATGATGAATTACCTCACATCACGGAACAATTAATTTCATTTTATTTATTTATTTATTTGCATAAAACAGCGTAAGAGGGTACCGCTATCCGACACACACACACACACAAACACACACACACACCAAGTTGGAGTATCAGTGCTAAAAATCCGTCCTTTCACTTGACAGCAAGAAACGAAAATTCCTCAGCCTCTAAAATTATGTTTGTCTGCCATTACAAAACCAGACAGCAGTTGAACATTCCTACTTCTTACATTAGAATAATAAAACAACGCAAAATCCATGTTCATACGAAGCGTAATTAACTGAAAATATAAAGCACCGCGATTTGATCTACCAAAATACGAGGAAAGCATTGGAACAACTATTTTAAATACCAGATGCTTGTGATGACATTACACTGGCGCATGTTCTTACAAGACAGATTTGTTTTTGCTGTTTAAGAGAAATGCATTTTAGCAACTAAGTTATGTAAATCAAACACTGTAACAATTAAAATTCAATTTTCTGGGGAGTAGAAATCACCAATCTCGTTGAATTCGACTGAGGTGTGGGGGAAATTTATTTTCAATAATGCCCTGTGAGATTTTAAGGCATTTATAATGAAAAATACATTGAAAGACATAAAGCTAGCAAAACGAGTTCCGCGAACCGTGTGTATCCACGTATTAGTCTCTCTCTCTCTCTCTCTCTCTCGCTGCAATCGCCAAAGCTGAATTCTTTACAAATGCCAGAGCGAAGTTCTATACTAATGGTGGTTAATCATAAAGCAATCGATTTGCTGGAAGCTTCAGAAAGTGGCATTATAATGACTTAATGACATTAATGAGTGCTTAATTATCAACAGTAATTTGGCGTCCAATGAAAATCGGTCGGCAATAACGATATCAACTCGGGACTGAGATTTCACAGAGCTTTGTTTTCCATCGCTGGAATACCAATCTGCAGTGCGAACCCCCTCCTCCCCCTTCCTAAATAGCGAGCTTTTAATGACATCTTGAAGACGCCTTACTGCTCTTAATGACGCAGTTATTAAAAGGCAAAAAAAAAAAAAAAAAAAAAAAATGTAAATCGGACGCTTAGCTTTCTAGCTGAACCCCGGGATTATGTCCGTGTTAAACGCACATGCGATACCTGCAAATCTCTACACGTGCCTTGAGTGATGGTAATATCCATAATTACTGCTGAATGGAGCCTAAAGAACCTCGGCCATTATGCAAAACTCTGTCCGGAACAAGTTTGCTTATTCTTTCTGGTCTCCTTGCTTATGCACGCTTCAGTGCAGCCAAAAGGGCGCTTAAGGTGTCCGAGTCGAGGGGGTTGGGGGAGAGGGGGGGAGGGTAGGCTTGCAATAGGAAGGCCTTCTCTCTCTCTCTCTCTCTCTCTCTCTGTCTCCGTTATTTCTAATGGCTCTATTTGTAACTGCATAGTTTCAATACCGCTTTGAGATTCACACTTAAGTCTCTACCTCTCTCTTCATGCATTAATGAGTTTTCACTGCTTTTTCCTCTCTCTCTCTCTCTCTCTCTCTCTCTCTCTCTCTCTCTCTCTCTCTCTCTCTCTTAATTTGATAATTTGATGCTTTTTCCTAATTTCTAGCCTGCCCCTCTCTCTCTCTCTCTCTCTCTCTCTCCTCCAAATCTCTTGATTAAAGTGAATTCACAGTCTTCTTTTCTGACTATTTCTCTTAAAATTTTGAGATTCAAGTTTTTAAAGTCTCTCTCCCTCCCTTCCTTTGTTATACAGTCATCCATGGTGTAATTTCTGTGGACACACACCGACTCTCTCTCTCTCTCTCTCTCTCTCTCTCTCTCTCTCTCTCTCTCGCACATACACATACACACACACACGCACAAACACAGCTACCAAATCAGCTGGCAGAAGAAAATAGGAGTACATATTAGACAAGTTTTAGCACCATAAAAAAAGATAATGATCTCGTTTTCGCCAGTTAATTAGAGTCCATTAACTATCTGACTGCAACTAGTTTTTAAAATCTTACTTCTTTATTAAAGAGTCCAGTTGTTTTTATTACGGGCCGTATTTTTGCATGGTTTACAACTTTACAGCAATTGCCATAACTGTTATACGCGTCTGAGTTGTTTCAGTTATTCAGAAATTTTAGATAAAATTTTACACACACACACACACACACACACACACACACACACACACACATATATATATATATATATATATATATATATATATATATATATATATATATATATATATATATATATGTAATTGTAACAGCCAGAGTGCCCCTTTGTAGTGACAAGCGTATCCAAAAAAGCGCGAAGAACTCGAGAAGTTAAGAGGGCAGTGTGGCTATTACAATTACATATGTATCTTGTAAAAATTGACCAGAACATGCTATATATACATACATACATACATACATACATACATACATACATACATACATACATACATATATATATATATATATATATATATATATATATATATATATATATATATATATATATATATATATATATATATATATAATGTACTGGTCACTTTTCACCAAATACGTATGTAAATGTCAATGCCAGAATGCCCTCTTAACTTCTCGAGTTCTTCGCGCTTTTTTAAAATCGTCACACTTTTTTTTGGAAACGGTTGTCACTACAAAACCTTAAATCTAAATGGAAGAATATGAAGAAATTCTGATGTCCCTGGCAGGATTTGAAACCTGCTCCGAACATCAGAATCTCATCATCTTCTTCCATTTGGATTTGAGGCTTTGTAGTGATAAGCGTATCCGAAAAATTGTGAAGAATTCGATAAGTTAGGAGGAGCATTCTGGCTATTACATTTACACACACACATACATATATATATATATATATATATATATATATATATATATATATATATATATATATATATATATATATATATATATATACATATACATATAAGTATAAATTTTGCCATGAATCTCTAAGGGATGCGTGCATAAATCTAAGCTCGTAATTGCGCGCATAATACAATATTCTAAAGCTGAAAACACAGATTTCGCTTGAACAGGTTTCTCGCGCTCTAGGCTGCTGTCAATATCCATTTCATTAGCGAGCGTCTATGCAGAGGAACTTTCCTTTGGAAGAGCAGAGCCAGGCCAATCCATAAAGCTGTCAAGTAAAACACACATATCCACATCTCTTCAATCACATTTAGATAAGGAATCTACCCAGCGGTTGCTGTGATTGATTGCTCCTGGCGCACTGCAACAAGGGGAATTGTGAATTTGGCTCCGTGGGCGGTCTGCTCCTGCGCTTAGTCCAACTGCAGGATTCGCCATAGGGAAATTATAAGGATCTGAAAACGGTCTGACAAAGCGAATTACTTAATGGTACGTGGCAACTTCATCTCTTTATTTACGGGCGTTTAGGGTAATCAACGCTTTGCTTATCTTCCCGTTCTATCTAAACAACGCTAAGAAGAAATCCTTATTTGAATATATTGTTTATATTTTACTTCTGTAAGCATAATGACGCTTTTTTCAATCATTACAAGCAAGTGAGTACCATACGTGCCTTGAATGTTCATTAATAGTTTCCGGCTCATTAAGCAGGACTGCTATGAGTTACCGAAAAAAATGTGATGTCTCTGTGGTAGAAAGATTAAGAGGATTCTCAATGTACCGATAAGGAGGTACCCCGTAGTGGGGAAGGGGCGGGGGGCGGGGTTAGTGCCGTCAGTGCACCTCGTGCGGTGCACTGTAGGCATTACTTAAGGTTCTTTGCATTATGCCTTCGGCCCCTAGCTGCAACCCCTTTCGTTTCTTTTACTGTACCTCCTTTCATATTCTCTTTCTTCCATATTACTTTCCACCCTCTCCTAACAATTGATTCATGGTGCAACTGAGAGGTTTTCCTTCTCTTGCACCTTTCAAGCCTTTTACTGTCAATTTCCGTTTCGGCGCTGAATAACCTCATAGGTCCCAGTGCTTGGCCTTTGGCCCAAACTCTATATTCAATCACATTCAATTCGATAAGGAGTTAAATTCGACCTAACGATTTGAAAGACGAGGGCGCTGACAAATAACAGTACCTGGCGTTACAACAAAGACTGAATCATGAAACTTTTTTGTAAGACGCCGTCCTTGGCCGATGGACAAATTTCCTCTCTATGGCATCCGGCACTCCAACTCCTTTTACCCAGAAATGTATTGGGGTCTCACAGGCAAGTAATGTACCTTCACTGGACCGGCAAAATAGTATTCGGTGGATTCGTAACAAAGCTAAAAATTGACCACTGTTTAGCATAACTTATCCTTTTTTTTGTTTGTGCACCCGAGAGTAACTATTTTAACAGGAAAAATGTGGGATAATGGTAGTAATAAAATAAATATTTTTCTCAGCAAAAGTAACCGATAACAATATAGTTTTGATAGATTTACGAGCATTTTACGCCGTATTAACATTTTATTGTGTAGTAAAGTAAACGAAAAAAGAGTTCTCTCTCTCTCTCTCTCTCTCTCTCTCTCTCTCTCTCTCTCTCTCTCTCTCTCTCTCTCTCTCTCTCTCTCTCTATATATATATATATATATATATATATATATATATATATATATATATAACAACAAGCAGGAGTCCAAAGAAGACGACAGTCAACAAAACAGTTGCATATTTATTAAGAAACGTTTCGTGTTACTTAAACACATCATCAGTCTGTAAAATTGAAAAATACACATTAATTCTCTAATTTAAAATAAAAGCTAAATTAAAAACGGCAGTTACATTCTTTAAAATTACAACATACATAAGAAGTAAAAAGAAAGGAGATTTTTTTTTAGCTTTTATTTTAAATTAGAGAATTAATGTGTATTTTTCAATTTTACAGACTGATGATGTGTTTAAGTAACACGAAACGTTTCTTAATAAATATGCAACTGTTTCGTTGACTGTCGTCTTCTTTGGACTCCTGCTTGTTGTTGTGTACTTCCGCCTGAATGTGTGTATATATATATATATATATATATATATATATATATATATATATATATATATATATATATATATATATATATATGTATATAAAATATACACATACTTTCATATACATATACAAACACAATATATATATATATATATATATATATATATATATATATATATATATATATATACATATATACACACACACACATATATATATATGTATATATATATATATATATATATATATATATATATATATATATATATATATATATATATATATATGTGTGTGTGTGTGTGTGTGTGTGTGTGTGTGACGTAGAATATTGCCACAAGAAAAACACTACATAAAATTCTCTTCCTCTATCTAACGAAAGGTGAGATATCATTTTAACGGTTTGCTGATAAGGGAGCCAGAAATACACACATAAGCCAGCATTTTCGAGCCCCGTCAGCAATACAAGTATTATACAGCACTCGCGAACCTATCGGGTACAACGGGCTCGAACCTATTCAGAAATACAGACTTTAAGCTCAGTCAGATGCAACAGTTACGAGCATAAGGGTCAAATTTCATCAGTTCCTTATACCATTACCTTCTAGGGTGGGGAATTCTATGCATTCCTCTGTAGCTCCAGGAATCATTAGACCTAAAACTGTTGAAGGCCAAGTCCAAAGCCACTAAAAGGAGAAGTTTCATCAATTTTCTTCTGTTCTGTAATTTGTCTTAACTTTGCCAACCAAGCCCATACCGATATCTCAACAGTAACTTCCAATTGCACTTAAAGCCCAGATGCCACTGTTTAAGGCTCAAGGCTGCATTGAGCATCTCAGTTTTTTGATACAATAATTTATCTGTATTAACAATGGGCAGCAACTGTCTTCCATAATCACTTAGAATACACTAGACGAATTTCAGCCGTTAGTGTGACAATACTTTCAAATTCGACTAAATAACTACTCTGAAAAGAACACGAGAAAATGTCAAAAGACCAGTAAAGAACTCCAAATTAATGATGGTCTTAGCTCAAATATCTATTGCAAAGAAATGGTGATTTTCAACAATGACACCAACAAATTGCTGCCTGATGCAAAATATTGGAACACTGTCTTTAACCAAATATATTTTAGGTTTTCTTTTTTAACACAACGTGTTTCATCATAAGGTCTCTTATATTTCACTTGTTCTGTTGACCATCAACAATTCAACTTAATTAAAGAGTCTGCTTTTAGATCTCTTGAAGAGCAATGTGCGCGTGCGTGTCCCAAGGCCTATGATACCGCACGCACACGTGCGTGACCTGGATGGCGATCGGCGAGTTCTGATTCCTTCGCTTTTCCGATCATCCGCCTTCTCGAAAAAACGCGTCTCACCCAAAAACAATTCCCCCTTTCATTTAAAATGAAGCTGACATTTCCGGTTGACCCCCGGACTAGAAGAGCTGTTCCAGATTCTTAGAAAATAACCGTTATTTCCGAGTTCATATTTCGGTGTGGTGGCGGGGGTGGGGGAGTGGGGTAAGGTTAGGTGGGGTGGGGTGGGGTGGGGGTGGGAGGGGGCGCTGCGATCGAAGGCATTTCCACCCGCATTAACTTCAGGAGTCGTAACTTTCACATAAAGAGGAATGTGGTAGGCTGGGCCGAGTACCGTATCATTAGAGCGGCTTACCTAGTTATGAACTAGACGTTTCTCTGTTGGCTATCATTCGCCTGGCGTTGTGAAATACGACTTCAGCTAACAGACGTATCACCCCCGCATGACTAACATCATGAAAGTATGTCTGTGTGTCAGATAAATAAAAAAAAAAAAAAAAACAAGAAATGAGACATTTCATGACAGTCGTGCGACCCAGGTGGAGGAAACTTTTTTTTTTTACTTCATTGCAGCCCAAACTTCATTTCAACAGTTACTTTTACTTTCTTTCAGGTGCGTAGTTACTGACGCATACCCGTTTTCCTACTCTATTTGTATATCCATACCATAGGTCAGTTACGACTTAATTCATTCAATACTAATTTCATTTAGTTAAGGATCAGTGCATGAATTTGTATGTATATAACTGAATCACGAAAATATGGAACGCGATGAATATGTAAATAAAGATAAAATCCACGAAGGAAACGGAAACACTGGAGTGCTGCGAGGCCTTTCGACGCTAGGTCCTTTACAGCTAAGTAAAGGACCTAGCGTCGAAAGGCCTCGCAGCACTCCAGTGTTTCCGTTTCCTTCGTGGAATTTATCTTTATATGTATATATAATTTTATATATACTGTATAATGCGTGTGTATATGTATATACGCAAATATAAATGCTTACATACATACACACACATACATATATATATAATATATATATATATATATATATATATATATATACATATATAATATAATATATATATACTGTAGTGTATATATAAAAGGTTTGCTTCAAGTAAATAGAATCTTCATGGTCCATTTTACACTGTTCCCGCAGGGGATCAATTTTCCATTTGATAACATCGCGGTCTACACTGTTACTTGCTGAGCACCACTGCAAAAGTTCTTTCATTATTCCTGTGAATACAGAGGTGCAAACATAGGTTGGAGTATTGATTCTGAATTACATTTTTAAAAGTTAGGATTGATGATGAAGAATTGCGTGTTCAGAGTAGATCAGAAGAATCCTTGAGAGTTTTCCTACTTTTGATGGTCTCACCTGGCTGAACGAATAGTGAAGTGAGTTGATTATCTGCTAAAGTTATAACGATGTGATAGACAACTTCTGAATTTATTATCTGAACAATTAAAGGCACAATGTGTGAATATTAACGTGGAAAAAACCAGTAATAAAATAAGACTGGAGGAACAATGGAAAGCAAATGTTCTCGTAAATGGGATAAGAATGGCAGTGGGGAAATGCAAACGCTCAATAACAGTCATTGGTAATAATGAAGGGTAATTTTCAAATATCGTCAGAAACACGGCAGGAGAGACACATGCAGCCTACAATTGGAAAATGGCAATGAAACAAATGGATACTGTTTGA
This sequence comes from Macrobrachium rosenbergii, assembly GCA_039081455.1. Taxonomy (NCBI): domain Eukaryota; kingdom Metazoa; phylum Arthropoda; class Malacostraca; order Decapoda; family Palaemonidae; genus Macrobrachium; species Macrobrachium rosenbergii. The sequence goes on from JANJGK010000030.1 coordinate 27,573,212, forward strand.
TTTAATGAGAAAAGTTGCTTTGAAGAGAGTAGGAAAGAATGAGAGTAATGCGAAATCTCTCTCTCTCTCTCTCTCTCTCTCTCTCTCTCTCTCTCTCTCTCTCTCTCTCTCTTTTATATATATATATATATACACACACACACATATATATATATATATATATATATATATATATATATATATATATATATATATATATATATATATATATATATATATATATATATATATGTATTTCAATATAGTGTATATATTTTATGGCAAATTATCCTATCAAGATGTGCATTTCCCCCTTATATTGATTTGATTTATGGAGTCCACTATATCAGTCTATCCTTATCCAATACCTATTGCACCTACTGTTCTCTTGATCTGTAACCGAAACTGTTCAAATATTTAAAAAGAATTCACTTGTTAAAGCCCAAAGACAAAGCATTCAACTCAACTGCTCTAAGTTCAAAACCATCTTCATCCCAGTGGCGATTATTTGACCTCAAAAGAAGCAAAAAGTTTCAATTCCTTGCCCACAGGTCTACTTTAATTATCTTTTCGATACACTCAGGGACACTGCCATATGATATATGTGACTTTTTAAGTTCATTTGTGGTCCTTGTCCATCAAGTGAGTCATTGTATAATGTACACTTAACTGCTTAACATAAAAAGCATACCTCTTATGCCGAATTCTATATCGCAAGAGAAAGTCTTCTTATAATACTTATTTTCGTTGTAAAAAAAAAAACACGATGAGAGGTAAACGATAACAAAAGGCATTATCACACTTATCAAAGACGTAAATATTTTCTGTCTATCTGTTTTGGCAGTCGAAATACCTGTTATTATTCTTTCGAAGACCTTCAGGGCCCCATATAACAAAATACATTTAGCCCGAAGAATGAATTAAGATATTATATTAAACTAACACTAATACCCCTCAACTACCTAAGCAGTATTAATTTGGGAACTGAGTTATGTAACTCAACAAGCTCCCGAATCCGTACCCTACAAAAAAATGAACATAAATCGGAGAAAGATGAAGCTTACAACAAAAGGGTTAAAGATTAAATACAGAACCTAAATACGGAACCCTGAAAGTCATCTCGTTTCAGAAGATGACACTTTTTCGCAATATTCAAAAGGGTCTTCGGAACGACTGGTATTAAGAGTAATGGTCCTCCGTAACAAATCTAGATTCGCAGGATTGCCGCGGGAGTTGCGAATTTCTTATCATTTATAATGAAGAGAAAGTTTTCAGAACCACATGACAAATGGCAATCGCGAGATTACAGCAATGATGGAATGTCTCGAGTTGTTGCACTCCGTAACAAATAGAGGAAAAGGGTTCGAACGAAAGTACTTTTACATTTTAGTATATTTGAACGAACAATATGATTTGTTATTGTTTACATTATTTGTTTTGTCTTTCCCTTTCTTTAGTATTTTGTTCTTATAGGCTTCCCATGACTAGCTCGCTTCCAAGGTAGAAAACTACGAATGCTTTTTTTACTTTTTGTTGAGGAGGCTCAAGTGAGTCATTTCAGAATTTATTTGATTTATCCTCACTGATTTTCTCTGTTATTTCTCTTATTTAATTTAATCTTTACTTCACTATATTTTTGTCCGCGCTGGACTGTGTTCCCTATTGAAGCCCTTGGGCTTATAGCATTCTGCTTTGCCATCTAGGGTTGCAGCATGGATAATAATAATAATAATAATAATAATAATAATAATAATAATAATAGTAATAATAATAATAATAATAATAATAATCGCCATCTTCTCTCAAGAATCATATTTTCAATAATACGCCACAACTAACGTAAAATAGTGTTATCAAATAAGTCTTGGTTGATCTATCTGTTTATATTTTAGAAATAGGAATTATGGAATTTTCTAGAATTGGTTCTCAATTCATAAATCAAATACAGGCAACCCAAGCCTCTTAAGAAAGCAAGTACAACATATGTGATTAACTTATTATCTTGAATCAACTATTTACATTGTTCAAAATTTAATTTCAGTGAATAATTACCATTACTTTTACTCGCTACGGTACATTCTATTTAGAGGCTTTGAAGAATAAAAGTAAAAAGAAGTTAGAGTACTAGTACAAAGAATAAAAATAAATGAGAACATACTAACACACAACCCACTAAAATCGGAGAGGTAAAGTAAGAGTAAGTCCAACAGAGCACCTTCGTAAATGGTATTTAGTCAACTTTTCAATTCATAACGCAGCAAAGGAGCATAATTATGAATTAGAAAAATGAGACCAACCATGAAGGCAGCTGAATAGTTACAACATGGCTTGTATAAATCTTACTGTTAACAATGTTTGGAGATCTGACGCAAATCTCAATTCCGTTTGACCAACTTCAATCATATACCCCACACTCACTCCCGCCCCCACCAACCCCGCCCCCATTTTTTTTAACAATATACCCCACCCTCACTTCCTCCCCACCTACCCCGCCCCACTTTTTTTTTTTTTTTTAACAATCTTAAATATCCAGGTGTGCGCATCTTGGTATGTCTGCGAGTGCGCTTCATTTTTTTCTAGTATTTCTCAAGTCTATGATTAGCACATGACCCCCAGGTATCAAAAAAAAAAAAAAAAAAAAAAAAATTGATAGCAAATGGTTATTAAAATAAGATAGAGCTAAGTTGTACGCAGCAGCACATACGATTTTCATTCTTTGATTCTCTCTCTCTCTCTCTCTCTCTCTCTCTCTCTCTCTCTCTCTCTCTCTCTCTCTCTCTCTCTCTATATATATATATATATATATATATAAACAATTTCTTAAATGAAGTCTCTAGATATTCATCACGATAATACACTACCTGAAAGCATATAGAGGAAAGATGTATTTACTATCTACAACTAAACTACAGCAACTAATGAAAAAATCTATCACAAATCCTCTACTCTTCATCTAAATACGAAAGGATACCCGCATTTTACTTTGTATAAACGCCCCCGAAAATCGAGAGAAGACCGGCCTGAGTAGACGAATTCTTTCGTTCCTAGTAATGCCCGTACGGAGGGCCACCGTGCCCTTAGCATTTTAATTCGTGGGTATAAATCTTATCCGTACACAGTTCTACCTGGTTGACCTTCCCATATATTTCTAAGGCAACTCATTTATTACACAAAGAAACTGACGCAACATGGCGACCTACATCGCTGGCCTGCACTCGATTATTTCTCTTTCCGCAAATCACGTTACCATGATTTTCCCTTGTTGAATTTTCTCAAGTTTCATGAGAAACTGTTGATGCCCAAATTATCATATTTCTGGAAGGTGAGCAAACGTCAGTGCAGATCCGGTATGCTCTCTCTCTCTCTCTCTCTCTCTCTCTCTCTCTCTCTCTCTCTCTCTCTCTCGAACTGTCTTAACCTTGTATTATGACTAAAACTTGTAATGTACGACAATAATACCACAGATTCGTCCAGTCTTGACGATCAGTTACATAATAACTATTTTCCTAAAACCGACTGACTAATAAGAAGTAAACTCTTTTCTATGAAGAAAAATCTAAAGATATCAAAACCTTTTCCCAAAGTCATTTCGAGTTAGTACCAAAGGGTTATCAACAACCGAAGTTTTCAACAGCCTTTAGTGTTACAGCGGTGCATAGCCTTGGATAAAAAAAAAAAGTATTCTATGATGGAGTTTTAAAATCATGTTTTACCCTTTTAGAAATCCAGATTTTTATCAAAGGTACGAAACTAAAATACTGTGAATATATATAAATTCAATTTTTCATTGTTCCTGTCCAAAATATTTTTCTCATCTAAATCTGAAGCACAAACTCTGATATCAAGTCTTTTAATCTCACTTATTCCTTCTTTGATGTATATCGACAGTTTGTCGAATTCTGCATTTCGCTCGTTTCCCTATAAAACTTTGCTCATGACGCTTATGGGTTCACCGAGTGTGTGTGTGTGTCTGTGTGTGCAGATGTATACAAGGTCCTAGGCGCTTGCATAAACGAATTTACGAACCCGCTGTTATGTACATGATAGATTACTCACGAATAAATAATTAAGCATAAGATATTACATACAGCTTGCCTTTACCCCTCATTCTCATAACTTGACTCGCTTGGAAATGTACACACACACATAAACGCACGCACACACATATATACATACATATATATATACATTTATATATATATATATGTATATATATATATATATATATATATATATATATATATATATATATATATATATATATATATATATATATTATAAAATAACATGAAGGTAAAGGCAAACTGTATTTTTATCTTTTGCTTAAGCTTAGTCATTCATTCGCAAGTACTCTCTTTTAGAAAACAATACGTTCGTTAATTCGTTCACGTAAGCGCCTACGTCCATGTATACATCTACATATGTGTACGCATGTAGATGGATACACACTCAGTGAACCCAATGCTTCATGAGCTAAATCTTAGAAGAAAAGGAACGAAATTTAGAATTCGACAAATTGCTGATATACATCACAGGAGGAATAATTGAGATTCAAAGACCCAGATATCTGAGTTTGGGCTCTAGTATTGCATGAGGAATATATTCTCTTAGTTAAAACTGGATTAAGCTAAATCTAATTATATTCACAGTATTTGAAGTTTATTCATTTGATAACAATCCAATGATATGATTTCAAAACATCACGGCAAACAATTACTGTTCCTTATCTAATGCTATGCAATGCTGTACCACTTTTCATATACATTTTTAATGTAACGACTATAACACCAAATATGGTAATGATAACAATGATGATGGTGATAACTCCGCGTCTGTTATAAGAGCATTCCTCGTGAAGGAAAAAAAAAAAAAAAAAAAAAAAAAGTAGCTTCGCCTTCACCGCCCATAACAGCAAATACTTCTCGTGATAGGAAAGACAAAGGAAGATTAATACTGCTTACGCACAGAACGGAAATTATTCAAATGAAGTAAGACATGAAAACTACTTTCTACCGTCCGACCCAATTACATGAACTCTCCTGACCTTTGATATCCATTCTGTAAGTACTCTCTAAGTCGAGTGACAATGACAAATGCGACAATGACCTCGCAGCAATTGATATTCAAATGAACTTGTTTCCAAGGCGTGTGTTTTTAACCTTCTTTCACCGCAAGAGGTTTCTCGTGGCAGTAATTAAGAGACTCATTTCATACACTCGAGGACAAAAGGGACACGGCTCCTTGTAATTTACAAGCTGCTGCATAGGTTTCAGACTCTCGAATCGAATCAGCAGATAATTCGATGATTCACTGTCAATACTGAATGAACACTTTTTGCTCCTTTCAGTTACATATCTGAGAAGTGATAGATTTTATGAATAGGGGGAAATGCTGTTGTCTCCGTGACTTACGGATTTATAGTTAGACTCGTATTTGTGATTTTAGGTTGTATTCCTATATTTCTTTACTAAACCAGCCAGCCAAAGTCTAAAATAAATAAAATTAGTGTCATGAAACTGGCACATTATATACTAAGCATTTTAAAAGTTCTGAAAATCCACTAAACGAAAGTAACACTATTGACAGACAATTTTGCGGTTATTTTTAAACACAATTCCATCCAGAGTAACACTTAATAAAACAAATACAATCCTTCCGCAAACACACACATATAAATATATATATATACAGTATATATATATATATATATATATATATATATATATATATATATTTATGTAATATATATATACATATATACACACACACACACACACACACACATATATATATATATATATATATATATATATATATATATATATATATACATATACATACAAACACGGCGTTCTTTAAAACATAAACCATTAAATACACCTTCGGCATTCCTTTGGAGAGGAATGCCAACAAGCACAGTTTGACCTGACATTCAGAAGAACAAACGATATTCGAAGTCACATTCTGTTATTTAGATTTGTTAATTATAACTGACCTAAGAGTCCTTTACACCGGGGGACATCTCAAGAGAGCAAAGAACAGTTTACATAATCGCGAGGCAGTATAGAATTTCACGGCTGGCGTTCAATGCTGATTATAATGCGCCCTCGGTAGGAAATCTCCCCGGGGAGATTTAAGAGCTCATTTGTCACACTGCGAACCCATTCTTTCGCTCGAAGACACAACGTGTGAGTAGATCTTTTGTCTTGTTATGCTTTCTTTACGTTTGTTTAGTGATGCCTCATAAACTGTGAACAATTTTTCTTGTTTATTTTAAAAGTTTTAGTCAAAGAAGACTTGCAACCACAACTCGCACGGAGGCTTGCTAATCGAGTTACTTTCGACCATAAACTAAACAAATTTTGTGCAACGGATATAGTTTAGATTAGTCTAAAGACCTATGTGGAAGACAAACGCTAATACGTGAATAAAGTTCAAAGATGCAACATCCTTTCCCTTGAGTAAACTCTTCGAGAATTCCAGTTATATGTTTTTATCAGGTGGTTATTTTTCTCTGTACTAGGTCTGTATGACCTTACTGTTTTAATGGTAAGAGTGTCTGTAAGCTTGCATGGTTTGTCTTAATGTTTTTTAAGAGGGAACTTGCATAAAGGTTCTACGATATATAAATAAATATATAGGCATATTTATATGTGCATATATATATACATACATAATATATCCTTGTACCTTTTCCTCTTTTCACTGTTTAGAGCCAGAAGGGTAAAACCTCACGGTTCTTAGTGGGTCGACTGGTGAGAAACAGGTTGGAAATCAGAAAAAAGTACCTCGGAAATGCCCAACTATAGCTCTGCCAACTAAGCTAACTCTTCTCTGTTAAGGTAATTCCCCCTGCAGGAAGTGGTTCTGCGGGAAAAATAAATAGCATGGTCATTTTTGCACATACTCTTCCTGGCTTCATACAAGTAAATTGCAATGTTCACCTCTGTCTTACATGCACGCTCTTATATCCTTTATATTAAAGCTTTTCTATTCTAACATGTATGTATGTATATATATATATATATATATATATATATATATATACATACATATATACATATATATATTATATGTATATATACACATATATATATACATATATATATATATATATATATATATATATATATATATATATATATATATATATAATTACTCCAACTATCCAGACTATTTTAGGTTTCCTTTCTCCTTTCTTTCAAAATTACCATATTCTACAGTCTTTTTTTTACCTACCGCACTACCCTTACTTTACCAAACCTCTCAAATGGTCTGCTACAAGCTTCCACCTTTGCTAACTTTTTTATCTTCTTTTCATATCTCCATATTCCTTAGTCATTCAGTCTTCCTTACTCTGAAAATACTATGCAAACATTTCATCTCAACTGCTTCAATCTCTTTTCTATCATTTGCATTCAGCATCCACACTTCACTTCCATGAAGTAGACTTAGTTCAGCAATCTTTTCCTACATTCAACATCGGGTGCCATATACACTCCTCTTCAATTAAGTAAATAATCAGCAGATCAATGATGAATTACCATGCATGGTGAGATAAAATATGTTCCAGTAGATTTTCTTCCATGGGGGAGGAGGATCCATCAAAGATGTGATTACATATTATAACTCATAACCAGCAACCACGAGTTACCTCTTTTGTCAAAATTAAATTCACAGTGACATTCATAGTTCAAAATGATCTCTAAATGGGCCTCTTTTTCACGTGAAATATGCAACAAACAAATCTCTCACACATGCGCACATGAATGTCTCTCTCTCTCTCTCTCTCTCTCTCTCTCTCTCTCTCTCTCTCTCTCTCTCTCTCTCTCTCTCTCTATATATATATATATATATATATATATAAAATCTAATAAATACTTTTTTACCAAGTATGTACAGTATGCTCTTGTAACAGACGCAAGGACCTCTCAACTTCTCGATTTCCTCCCACATTTTGGAAATGCTTGGCTCTACAAACCAAAACGAAGAAACAAATGGGTGGAAAGATTTGAACCCACGCACGATATGAAGCGTGAGGTCACCCTTAACATCTCGAGCACGAAAGGAATTGAATTCTAAAATTTCTGTAGTTGTAACGCAAGTGTGCGATACCTATCAATCAAACTTCTTGCCTTCAAAATGAATAACACACAGGAACCCTGAATACAACAACAACGACAACAAAAACAACAACAATAATAATAATAATAATAATAATAATAATAATAATAATAATAATGACATAAAATGTCCTGCTATCTCCACTTCAACGGTGGTAGCTCTCTATTCCTTGTCTCAGCAGCCTTTTCTATTTTATCACCCAGTAGTTTGAAGATACAATGAACATCAGCATAAAGAACTAAATATCTTAGAAATAGCCCCAGTTCTTATGGCCTATGGCCGAATTATAATATAGCTGCATACTGCAAAGGTTACGAGTTCGTAGCAGCTATATCACCAAATACATAAACGCTTCTTGTGACCCTACTGAGGAGGTTAGTTTGTTATTTGAATTAAGTTACACTTACTGGAAGTCAAAAAGAAAATGAACACGCAAAAGCTCTTTTGAAAAGCAAAAAGAAAGGCTCCTGTTGATCACTTATATGAGTTGCATGCAGATGGAGCAACCTTCATTTTCAAAGGACTATTTTCTGTAAACCTTTCACACAATTTGAATGGGCTGAATTCTGGTGAAATGTTAAGTTTCCTGATTACAGGGCAAATTTTTTCTTTAAGCCTTCATAAATCGTAAATCTTAGGTACCAACAAACTCGTTTCAAGGCAGGAAAAGAAACTAAGATGAAAAATGTTTGAATGAAAATGAAGAAAGTTTTATCCTTAAAAAAAAAAAAAAAGCCATTGCTCATAGAAGGTAATGTACCACACGAATATCTCATATTTACAGTTTTCTAAAGTTCAGTCGCCCTTCGCGTATTTACAGGGTCATTAGTTATCTTGGCGAGGCGGACAATCATTCCTTTACGAAGACAGCCAATGATTACTAAAAAGTACACAAAATTTTAAAACATCTTCTGTGATGTATGATTCAGAACCTGAATAAACGTCACAGATGTTCAAAATGATGTTGGTATGGAAAATCCATGCTAATTTAAAATCTAAATTTCTACGTTTGAATAACGAATCTGAGACATAATCAAAAAATATTTTCTAATATTATATCAAATACACTTTTAAAATCGCAACAATATTGTTGTCTTTCTCATAAGTAAATAGTTGGCATGATTCCCTTGCGTTCACAAGAGAGGATACCAAATGGGAGGAATATGAGGCAAGAAGATAATAATAAGATAAGAAAAATCAAATATCTAATATTCCACCTTAGAAAGTGCGCATGACCATTCTACCAAAAAATCAACCACATAAGAATAAGAAAACAGTGGGTCTATTTCCTTAAGGTGCGAGGCTCCTTAAGGTACGAGGCTTCATGATTTTGTAAAAAATTTGAGACCTAGACGAGAGAAAGCCTTGCTCTCACGAAAGTGTGCGACCTGGGGTATTGAATCAAATGAGGCATGATCATCTCTCTGGCGCCCTGGACTAAATTCTGCATATATGCTAAATCTTAAGTATTGAGATAGGCGAAACAACGTTACTGGATAAGGCAAAAAGATACTCTAAATATCAGAACACCTTCACGGTAACTGTTGAGGGAGAGGAGTGTGTAGGCGAAACAAGGTTACTAAACAAGGCAAAACGATATTTCAAACATTAGCACACCATCACGACAGCTGCTGGGGAAGAGAAGTGTTGAACTCCCAAAAGATTTTATGGCATCAACACGTGTGAGAACCGAGACACATACTCTCCGCATCTAAAGATAATCGACGTGAAAAAGAGACGTTCATAACCACATAAAGCTTGAATTTCTCAAGGTTCTTGATGTTGAAGCACCACCCCTAAACCAATGCACTGGCCGAGTCCTCGTCGGCCAGACGAATCGAGCAAGAGTTTGAGACTATGCAGAGCGAGACGTAATGGTCATTTAACGTCAGACGGAACGTGGCCATTAAACCTTAACATCCCATCAGAGTCTCTCTCTTTCTCTCTCTCCGATTCCAGAGGTGGGTCACGGGAGGATGTGATAACGCCGTATCAATCATTATGAAAATGGGAGGAAGATGGATGAGTAGTCCTTCAGCGAAGAACTACCGCCTCGGGGGATCTACGAGAGAAAGGTAGAAGCATCTGTCGGGGGGGAAACGAGGAAGGGACGACCTCAAGCAAGACCTCGAGAAGACATGAACACGAAAGAAGAGAAACAAAATAAAAGCACTATTATTCCGCGTCTCTGACGAAATCTTACCAAGAGATTCTTGATCATTTTTCTTTATAAAAGCAGTCGACTGAACGACTTCGGGCAGAAAAAAAAGGCAATTTTATGATAATTATGGTCAGATGTATTGATACGACCGAAGTGAATGGAATCCACTCGGTTATTGATTTTTTGTCAGGTGGTGGAATGTTTGCACGAAAGAAATATTTCTCAATATCATAATATCAACCGACCGATGATGGCTTAGATACGAGAACAGATAAAAAATCTATTATTTTAAAACAATGCACTGAATGAATTGAAAAGCATTAAACATCTGCTGCATCGAAATAGAAATAGAGGTTTTCAAGATAATAATCTATTATCATTTCAAAATTAGTGGCTAAAGTAAAAGAAGCTGAATTTCCTTCATAATATCTAAGCATACCACCTAAGGATAATCCCTTTAGGCAATCATTTTTTACACTGGAGAGGTAATCTCATTCATCATCATCAAAATGAAAACTTATTTAAAATCTAACACCGATTTTTAATATATTTCTCGCCTGCTATTCAATCAATGTCATGTCTTAAATCGTAGCATTAATTCTGTGCTTAAAAATTCGAACATGTAACACACAATCTAAATTTTCTGACAATAGCAAATCAAATTAAAGACAAATTACAACGTTTTATTCGAACATTATTAGCTGCACATCTCGTCATGAAACTCACAAGGAATAAAAATATAAAAGTAAATAAATAAATAAATAAATAAATAGGCGCCAATCTGATTATGTATAAAGCACAAATGCATTTTTCGTAATTCTACTGTACTTCAATCATAAACAGTTAACGATAGAAATGTTATTCATAATTATGCTTCTGCTGAGTTCATAACCAATAAGAAAACGTCAAGGACGCAAAATTTTCAAACAGTTCTTTAGTTCTATCTGCATACCAGCAATTGTATTCCTAATTATATATCTTACGTCTGCAAAGCCGCAGGAATTATTCCCAGATATATAAAGATATATAAACCATGTATGTACACAAACATGGGACTTAGTTTTATATTCCATGCATATTACAGCATATATCTATTTAACAGGACGTATGATAATACTAAAACAGACATCTGTTTCTTTGGTCATGAATTGGTCTTATGCCTTTAATTACTACTTGAGATATTGGAGGATCACAACATTGCCCTGCATCTTTGAAAGGAGCAAGGGAATAAAATTTCAGTGGTACCTGTTACCACTGAAACTGTTAACAGATGTGTGGCAAAATAAAAGGGGAAAAACAATAAAATTACATATATAAAATAATTTATTGAGCGTAAATGAAAATAAGATTGAGAACGAAAATCCGAGAGGATAATACTAATAAGGATGAATGCGTGAATGAATCATGAAACGTAGGCTGTAAAACCAAGCGCTGGGGCACTTTCAGCCATTTGGTGCTAAAAATAGTAAAAAGGGAGTTGGAGTGGTTGGACGGCAACATAACACTGTCCAGAAAATCAACGAGATGAAATACAATGATGTAAAGGTGAAACTGGGAGAAACCCCACAGTTGCAATGAGAATCGTGAGAGAGGATGGACAGCAAGATGGAAGAAAACAAGCGGTGTGGATGTAAAGTAAGAAGTATAACAAGCGGGTGCAGCTAGGGTCCGAGGGGAGCTGCAAACACATTTTAGTATTGCCTAATTAATCAAAGAGATTAACTGACTCATGGAAGAATTATTAGCAAGGTGTGTCGATTTAGGATTCCTTGCCAATATAAACAAGGCACACCTGACGGGCCAAACAAGGTCAAATAGGAGGGCCTCCACAAATAAACACGGAAACTGATTTGAACTAAACTGAACTTAAACTGTATTACAAATGGATACAAAAAATAGCAGAAGCAGCTTTGATAAGAGTCGTTGGTTAGATGTGAGTAGAGAATTTACAAGTAGTATAGGGGTAAGCGCAGCATATGATGAAGCCACTGAGGCAGAAAATATACGAAAAACAACCTGACTTTTTGTAGAATGGCTAAGGCATTTGAAGGGATATGAAAGAATGGCTTGCATGAAATGCAATCAAGTTCCACCTACCTATTTCGCTTATACAGTTTCATTTCTCTTTCTTGTGACGTCTGATGATTCAGACACTCAAACTCTCTCCCCTATCAACAATATGGACTTTCAAATTGCCCAAAATTTACTTCTTTCGAATTTAAAATGTCTGTTATATAAGGGAAAACTTCTATTTTAACAACTAGAAAACTACAACCATTAAAAAAATGTTCACAAATAATTTCGTCTCATTTTTTTATAATAAAATTTTTTTATAATATGAACTATTAACTAGGAAGGCAGCTAGGGTGAGAGAGACCATCCGTGACACCAAGGAAGAGAGAGAGAGAGAGAGAGAGAGAGAGAGAGAGAGAGAGGTAATTAACAAGCACTAAAGGTAATTAACTTGCTGATCAGGGTTTCACAGAATAGGGTACCCATATGTGGAATACTAACGATGTTATGCAAACATTTGGTATCGACGCAAATAATGAGAAATGTCATCTTTCTTGAATGCTAATGTTTACTTTGAATTGTGTAGATTACCTATAAGAATTATTATCACATTAAGAGCCTATGGGTCTACATCAGGAAAAATTATATTTCTCATTAATTACGTCAATTCCAAACGCTTACGTAATATCGTTTGTATTCCACATAAGGCCACCCTATTTTGTGAAAGCCTGATAAGCAAGTTAACTACCTTTATGCTTGTTACAGCTGCAATAATGTGTATTATAAATAATAATAATAATAATAATGATAATTAGTGACATAAATTAAACAAAATAAATGAAATAAAATGCGAAGACCTTACGAAGCGGTAAGTGCTGGTGGTCTCGCTATCGACAAATCCAGCGACCACGAACTGAAAACCTATCACCGCAGAGGAAGAAAGGACTGAACCTATCATCGACGGACCCTAAACACACAGAGAGGCGATCTCATATATCGTCCGTAACGGAGAAGGATCTCTGTCCCGACACGATAATGAGGCGTTCAATTACTTTGCTTGGCGCGTCGCTTGACAAGCTCCGGGAGGTTCTCCAGTCGCTGATAACGGAGCGGCAAGCATTGCAATGACGTCTGAGATCCATTGCAACACGAGAGCGGATGAACCTAATCGGATTTGCACATCGAGGTACGCACTGGTGCGCATGCGCTCGCTCTTCGGGTCGAACGGCCTTTTGAAAAAAGGGAGCGAAGCTCGGAGAAAGGACCCTTTTAGCATTGGTCTCATGAAAAGGTAAGATTTTTTTTTTCTTCCTTTTATCCAGTTCTAAAGCCTGATTCAGAAAGCGCGAGCCTGCGTCATAGAGCTAAACACTCTGGTAACTAGTTGTACTTGACACGATTATGAACGGTGTCGGCGAATGGGATAGGAAAACCCTTCACTTATGAAGAATTGGCGGCAGAAACTTCTAAAAATGTTTTCAGTGTTTGATTATATCCGTTTTGTTTTTTTCATTTCCCATGGGTAAAAAAATCTTTATTCTTTCATTAACACTCTCACCCGATTTCTCTGTGTTTTTGCGTATGTTTATGCGTGCGTTTTCAAGCACTATTCGTCATACTGATGATAGACAAGCATACCACCCATTTCATATCTGAATCATTATGGACACTGTCATCTAGAGTATACTGTGGCACTGACAGTGTAGTATGTTAGTTTATAGTCGTCTGACAACTTCATTAAATCTGTCATTATCCTTGTATGAAACAGCAATGAGAGAGAGAGAGAGAGAGAGAGAGAGAGAGAGAGAGAGAGAGAGAGAGAGAGAGAGAGAGAGAGAGAGAATTTTACTAGACTGAAAATGGAACGGTCATTAGAAATAGCGCAGGATGCCAATTCTGCAAAGAAGGAATTTCGATTATATTTCTAATACAATATAATCATTATAGCAAGTTATTCACGAGTGTTTTAAACCAACTGTGGCAAAGATATTTGATAAAAGAAAGTGTGGACTTTATAATCCAATGAATCTTTATCACTGGAAATATAATTTAAGATTATATATACTGTAAATTTCTACCACTATGTATCAATCCTCTTACATAGTCTTAGATATAAAGACTTAACCGGTCAGGATTTATACGCCGTGCCCCACCTTCTCTGTGGGACATCTTCTCGTGCACACACTTTATATATATATATATATATATATATATATATATATATATATATATATATACATATATATAGTATATATAATATTATATAAATATGTATATATATATATATATACATATATATAGTATATATATTATATAAATATGTATATATATATATATATATATATATATATATATATATATATATATATATATATATATATATATATATATATATATATATATATATATAGAGAGAGAGAGAGAGAGAGAGAGAGAGAGAGAGAGAGAGAGAGAGAGAGAGAGAGAGAGAGAGAGAGAGAGCTGTCTGTAATCTGATAGTTTATGATTTTCTTAAAAGGCCCACAAAAGAAACATATAAACCTGAATAATCCATTACATTTTGAACAACATACATCAGCCCTTTTCTCGGGGAAAAATGCGAGGAAGGCATTAGGAATTATATGGAACAAAAATGCATTCTGAATTCATCTGGTCTGGATCTATGAAGAGTAAGGTACTTGGGAAAATAATCTTCTTTATGAAGGTATTCCGTCAGGATTTGCTTTCTTCTAAGTGATCTTTTTTTTTTCTTTTTTTTTTACTCCATAGGAGACGGATTAGAAGGTGACTTGAGGGTGGCGTCTGGACCTGGGATTTGTTTAGTGAAGGTCTGAGTCTGTTACCTTTTTGACGAGCGAATTCAAGAGAGTTTTGTCCATGATGTTTGCCTTCCAATGGTCATCTGATGAGCTAATGTTATTTGTTTGGCTTATGCTGGCTGATTCCTGAATCTTCCTTTTGCATGGACAGGATTTAAAAAATATGGCTCGCAAAGATTAAGATCGAAGTCCTCAGTCACATTCGTAATAACATTTACGTACTAGAGTTTTACTCTGCTGCTAAAATACCCACTGTTTTTATCCGCATGGTTTCGAAAATATAATTTAACATTATTAATAACCATTTCGAAATCATATTTATGGTAGAGGAGCTGGGTGAGCTGTTTGCGGATGAGATCGAATTCTTTGTCAAAGTAATGGAAAGAGCATACTCCCTGTTCTCTAAGAAAAATATTACAAGACACCCCAACCCTTACTGAAATTGATGAAATTCTAGCTGAAGCAATGAATTCAGGAAATAAAATAAGTCTGTTTTCCATGGATAGTGGAACTGTGCGTTGATGATTCACTTATTATTAATACATCTGTTTTTCATTCTTTGTATTACGAGTTTCTAAAGATGTGTATAAATTATCTATCTATCTATATATATGTGTATATATATATATATATATATATATATATATATATATACATATATATATATATATATATATATATATATATATATATATATATATATATATATATATATATATATATATATATATATAGGCAGATAAATTCAAACAGAAAGGTCACTCTTCTTTCTTTCTTAGCACATAACGTGATTAAATACACAATAGAAACGAAAAAAGGTGGGGCCCTTACTCCCAGCCAGAGGCTCCTTTTCAATGAAGTGGATTTACAGAACTCAAGGAAAACCGATATGGATACATGAGTATTAATGCTTTTTCATTTCCATCAATGTATTTTCATAATATTTCTACTTTCTTGCGGAATATATTATTATTATTATTATTATTATTATTATTATTATTATTATTATTATTATTATTATTATTATTATTATTATTATTCACGAGGAGCAAAACTTCTAATGGAACAATCCTAAAAGGACAGAACCGGCAAAGCCAATTCACACAGAATAGAAAGCTTATACGTAAAAAAAGAAAACATTAAATAAAATAACTTATAATATATTGCATAACCCCTGCTGAACTATTCAGTAAATAATTTACATATCAAACGTCCGAGGAATTTTCTATAATACATATGTATGTATGTACATATATATATATATATATATATATATATATATATATATATATATATATATATATATATATATATATATATATATATATATATATATATATATATAGTATACATATAATATACATACACACACACACACATATATATATATATATACATACATATATATATATATATATATATATATATATATATATATATATATATATATATATATATATATATATACAATTACATCTATTTCCTAAATACTTTATCCAGCGGAGAATACCTATATTTAGATCCTTTCTAATATACCATCGTAGGAAAGAACAATCAAACCAACAAATAAATCAGCCAGCAAAATTAAATAAAAAATGTTTTAAAATGCTCGGCCATTCTGAAGGCAGGCAGGCGCTTGCTCATTCCAGCCCGCATACAATACACCTCGCCCGCAAACGGCTGTAGCGAGCTCGGAAGGCGTACGAGGACCAACCTGCTCCTAATATAGGAAGTTGAAGGCTGAAGCGGAGTCTGGGAGAAAGGAGCCAGATCGGGCCGTAGCTTTTTGGAGCCGTTTCCCCGCTGATGGATGCTGACGGATCGTTCCCTCAACCCTTCATCATCCAGCCTACACGGACTGTCTGTCGGTCGCAGATGTGATCTGCTTGTAGACAACGCTCCTTGCCTTTGTTTATTTAATTAATTTATTTTTCTCTCTTCCTTTGTTTTGCGTGTGACGTTAATCCGTGAGTTTCTGTCTCTCAGGTATCATTTAATTTTTCTTTTAGTTGCATGTTCGTTCTTTCTTTCGTTTTTCATTCGTCTGTTTTTTTTTTCTGGTCTCATGACCAAGTATTTCCTTTCTCTATCTTTTACCTCTAAAGCATTTTACTTTAGTTTGAGGATTTCTTTCTTTAAGGTATCATTTCCTTTATCTTTCGGTGTAATGCCAATTTTTTTTACTTAAGTTTTTTTATTAGTCCATCTGCTTCAAGATCCTGTGTTCTTTTCTATTTCTATCTACGAATTTCAAATATGACCTTTTTTCAGTTTTTAACTAAGACCATGGCTTTTTAATTTTTCAGGTGTTAACTAAGAATACGACTTTTAATGTCTCAGTTTTTAACTAAGAATATAACTTTTAATTTTTCAGTTTTTGACTAGGAATGTAGCTTTTAAAATTTCAGTTTTTAACTAAGAATATGGCTTTTAAGTTTCCAGTTTTTAACTAACAATATGGCATTTAATTCTTAGTTTTTAACTAATAATGTTTAATATTTCAGTTTTTAAATGAGAATATGGCATTTAATTTTTCAGTTCTTAACTAAGACCATGGCTCTTAATTTTTCAGTTTTTAACTAAGATTATGGCTCTTAATTTTTCAGTTTTTAATTAAGACTATGGCTTTAATTTTTGTTTTTACCTATGAATATGGCTATTATTCTCCAATTTTTAAATAAGAATATGGCTTTTAATTTTTCAGTTTTTAACTAAGAATATGACATTTTTTCCAGTTTTTAAGTAAGAATATGACTTAATTCTCCAGTTTTTAACTCAGGGGCATGATTTTTATTAATGCTTTCATCCATGATTATTCTTTTTCTTTTTAACACAGTCTTTCACTGTACGTCAGTTAAATATTTTGTTTCATTCGTTTTTATCGCCGTAATTTCCTTCTCCACGGCCTTCACCTCGATAACAATGCTTTCATATTAGTCTTTGTTGTTGAGGCAAGAAAATAACTTCAAAAAGAAAGAAAGAAAAAAAAAGAAAAAAGAAAAATAAAGAAATCGAAATGCGTCATTCCATGTACTATTGTCTCCATAAAACCGTGAAATTCTCTTCGGCAAATAATTCCTACTGTATTTTACACATACGAAATGAAAACAATCAATAAAAAATAACTAAATTCAAAATAATTGTTAAATTGTATTTTTGTCTTTGTAAAACGGAGTTTCTCCATGGGTAAACGGATTCTTCCTTATTTTATGAGTATCTTTCGATGACAGTTTTGTTGTTACTCTTCGATACTTTCCTCTGGGGATTTTTATTACTGGTGCCTACAATCATAAAGAACACAGATAAAAGGCCATTAGCATGCTAAGCAAGTTTCCATGCACTAAAATCCCATGTGAGAAAAATGTGAAAATAGTGATAAGTAAAAAAGCAAACTTAAAAAAAAAACAAATGAATGTGGGACTATCAAAGCAATGGAGCATAGCAGTTTAAAAATATTTTCAAGAGCTACTGTAAAATCATCGATTGAATTATGCTCTGGGAGAAATTTCAGTCAATTAACACTAGTTTAAGCAAAACATATCGATTGTCATAATCGAAAACCATTAAGAATTTTAAAAGTGCTTTCACTTCATTCCATAGAAATTCCCAAGGTAATATGTCGGCTTTGAAATAAAAATGACATTTTCAAACTATGTGTGTTCTCACAGCCCTGTCTGCTATAGGCCTAAATTGTGCGCAGCTGACACGGTTCCACGCCTGCCCCAAATTCCCCGTTCAGAAAGTAGAACTCAGCCTCCTCTTAGAGAAGAAAAGAAAAAAGAATGATCTTTCCTGCTGATGCATAATTCACGAGAAAAGAGAATGTACGATTATTTATCATGCGTTGCCTTTCATTCCCGACGCAGGAGCGCTTCATGCAGGAAAGGTCTTGGCATTCCGAGCCAACACTTCCCTTAATTGCTTTGCCTTAATGCTTCCAGAATATGCATGACATAATTACTCATGATTGGGGTGTGTTCCGACTGTCTTGTTGTTGGCTTGTAGTTGTTAATGAGCCAGTTAACAGTAATTACTGAGAGACTGGGGAAGTAGTTTGCCTAGACATTGTTGTCTTTATCCAGTGGGAGAAAATTCAACAATGCCATTTTAAGTTTGTTATGGTGCCAAAAAGGTGAGATATAACTACACGAGACACTCTCACGATACCGGAGCTTACATACTTTATATTCTTTACACTTGCCTACTGCATATTTCGAGTAATAAACGCGAAAAAAATAAACGTATCCTCTCCCCTCGCAACTGACCTTCTCGAGAAAGTGTTCCCATTGGAGGAGACTAAATTTGTAAAAACAGAAGTTCTTAAACATGCTGATTCAGTTGAAAACTATTTGCATTTAACTCCATATATAAATGGAAATACTGTATATACATATAAGTTACTATCGAGGTTATAGCGGTGTGAACAGGGATATTTACCCGGGATTCTTTAGTTAAAAAGATGGAAAAATGTCTTCCGATCCTCATTAATCGCCACAAGCAAAGCTCCTTATGCCAAACGATAACGGTTAAAAGCTTCAGTTCAGCCACGGGAACATTCCCCACTGATAAAACAGTCATTAAAAACTGGCTGTGTAGGAGGCATTGAAGTCACCTGATCTCAAGCGCCAACCGGCGGTGTTCATTAAAACCAAAGGTGTTTCCCTAATGCGCTCCAGTACGCTGCAATCTCTCACCGTTCAGCAGCTGGTTAATGGCCTAAAGATTACTATGGCTGAAAGTCTAAGAGAATGACCAGACTCGTTTAGGATGCGTTTTACATAATGGGTCAGAATTTAGGATGATTAGCGGCACGTGTTTGGATTCGCCAAGTGGTCAGCTGTTGTTTCCATCCCTCTTCCGAAGTTCTCGTAATATGGCAGGTGTCTCTTATTTAGACTCCTGCTGCCTCGGAGGATATGCAAACATCTTGTTAAGTGTGTTTGTAATAATGGCCTTCGCCGCAGAGAACAACGATCAATGTCTTCATTCGAAATGATTGTTGCTAGGATACCTGGACCTCGCAAAGCACGTCTTTTTGCAACCGTCCAACAAAGTCATTGGCAAGTCTGTAACTCACGATTCGAGATATTTATATATATATATAAATATATATATATATATATATATATATATATATATATATATATATATATGTATATGTATTATGTATATGTATATAAATTATATATATAAATATATATATAATATATATACATATATATATATCTATATGTATATATAATAAATATATATATATATACATACTATACATATGTATTTATATATAAAGATATATATATATATATATATATATATATATATATATATATATATATATATATATATATATATATATATATATATGTTTGTGTGTGTGTGTGTGTATTCCGCGATCTACCTTACCTTCGCATCTGAGAAGCTGTCATGGCTAAGGCCATACATGCCACAATATCACTTTCTTGCATGTGTCGGCTCTGCATCAACTCTTAAAGGATAGAGCAGCCTGCACCTGACATTTCAAAGTGAGCAGTGTCGTATGGGATTGAAGGACAATCTTGTGAACCGTTTATGAAATCAGCAATAATCTGTGCTACTGTAATAATAATAATAATAATAATAATAATAATAATAATAATAATAATAATAATAATAATAATAATAATAATAATAATAATAATAATAATAAAAACTGTGGAGTTATCAAGATCATACTGAATAAAATCGTAAAAAGTTCTTGGAGTTAAATTAAAATGTTATAACTTATATTAAAGTTACTAAAAACCGACATATTTACATGCATGAACGAAGAAAAATTCGCAAAACAAATAATTCGAATACAGAGAAAACTCTTCCAAAGGTAATTTAATGGAACGATGGTCCTCAGAGTTTCAAAAGTTGCTGAAATTCTTGGATGGACTGACATCTGGTCCACCAATGAAGAAGAAGAAGAAAAAAATTACTCAGGTATTTACAATAATGGGAATGAAGTACTGAAACGTTTTTACGAAATTTGGACCTAATTTTACAGGTTCTTATAGTATATTACGCAGCTGTGTAATTATTGTTAGGAATGCCCACCTGGTTCTGGTAATTGTCTACATTCCTTGCGCAATTCCACAGTGAGCTGTGACATGGTACAAAATGAACAGAGTAATTGTCGTAATAAGCGCATGAAGTAATTATAATTATAACCGAATCATGTAACTGTGATTCTAATTGGATCTAATAACTGTAATACTAAATGGGACGTGTAATTATGCTCTGGTACCGGTGTTCCATTGTTAGGAAATCAAGTATTTGTAATTCTATACTTTACTTTTCTGTATAAGAAATTCTGTTCTTCTTACCCAAATACTTAGTATGACATTACATGACGGGCAATAATGTTACCTTTTAATATATTTACATTTAAATTCTCAAGATACTATGATGGACCCGGGTGATTCTCTGTATCCTACAAAAATCAGGCAGCAGTTAATGTTTGCGTTTTTACTACAAGTATATTTGACGCACCAACTTATTTCCTTGCAAATTTCTGTTAAGCATTCTCAGATAAATAAAAAAAGAATAATATTTCGTTTAGATATTTTGGCAGAATTACGGAAACATACCATGCATAGCTATGAAAGTGGACAGTAAAAATTTATCCCTGATTTATCTGTAACATGTACTTATTAACACACACATGTATAATATATTTTATATATATACATGTATATATGCATATATATATGAATATATAAAACATATATATGTATGTATGTATGAATATATATAAAACATATACGAGTGTTCGAGGCACTTTGGTACCAATCCATTTATCACTTATAACTCCCCTTCGGTGATATTCCCGAAGTAGCGTCAATTGGATATTAAACGACATTTGTAGCTTAATGTTTATGTATATATATACATATATATATACACATATATATACTGTATATATATATGTATATATACATATATAAAATTTGCAATAATAATTTTGGAGCGATTGTTTTCAAGCGTTTTTAAGGTATACATAATCAAACACCTTTATTTCTTCTGTTTACCACTAATTAATTACAATCAACGTAATTAAGTTGTTTTTCCTTGCAACAAACTTTTACCTCAGTATTCCTAAAGAAAAACTACTTAGTCATATTCTTGTCAGGTGGCCAAGGAATCTAAGGAAAAAGAACCTATTTAAGATTTCTACATCGTTATATTTTTTCTTATATTAATTTTATAAGAAAAACTAGCATTTAATTTAGTCTGCGGTTTCTCCGTTTAGAAATGTCTTCTACAAGAAATGGGTCTTCTAGTCAGCACTCGTTACCGTTTATCGTATTATACATCACTCTCTAATGATGGACTCCCTCTAGCTAAATATAACAGATACATTCAAGCAGACTGTGGTGGAATTGCCACCCGCACTCTGACATAGACTTCAAAGGCACTGGAGTTCAAGGTCACAAACAATTGTTATTTCTTATAATTTATATTCTCCTCCCCCTCTCTCTCTCTCTCTCTCTCTCTCTCTCTCTCTCCCTCTCTCTCCTCCTCTCTCTCTCTCTATATATATATATATATATATATATATACATACATATTTATGAATTTTTCCTTATTACATACACTGTGACATCTTTTTATATTCACAAACATCAAGCTACAAATGTCGTTTAATATCCAGTTCGCTCTACTTCGGAAATATCATTGAATCGTATACCGTTTGTCAATTATAATTCTACTTCAGTGATATTTCCGAGGTAGAGCGAAGTGGATATTAAACGACATTTGTAGTTCAATGTTTGCGAACACATACTTTATATACAGTATGTATATGTGTGTGTGTGTATATATATGTATAAATATATATGTATGTGTATGTACGTATGTACTATATATCTAAACAGGGCGAGAACGTTAATATAATTTTAGAAAGCTCAAGATCCTCGTTCATTAATGCCCATAATGAAATACATCCATATCGCCACCATCACTTTGTTTTCTCAAGGAAATTCCCTGAAAGAGAATTCGCACGTCAGTTTTGTTACGATTTCTTAAACCCACACATATGCATGGATAAGAAGTTGTGCAGCAGTATATATTCATTACTTACAGCGTCCGTGCATTTCACGCTAACAATACCGCTGAGGTTGTTATCATATCATCAGACATGATACAAGGCAAGAGCAGATCCTAACATCTTCATAATGGGCTGAATACCAAGTATTATTCTGTGTCCAACTCAATTGAACAAGAGCCTATAGGCTACCGGGAATGAACTGGCACCGAGATTTATGGCACAATTTCCCTGCTGTATTATCAGACGATAGAGACATTCAATCTCTCCTAATTGCTCCGAGACACGTACTGAGAGGAACTATATTAATTCGTAAATATAACTCTGCGCGCTGTACATAATTCCTCGCGGGAGGGTCCCTCCTAGTTTTGGCTAAACTCGGCATGGCTGGATCATCGTAATAATAATTCCGATATTAGGTTTATTATACGTCCCGCTGATTTACCCTATCGATAATCCCGCTTACCGACGGGCGATATGTGATTTTCGCCCATAATGGGCGTCGTTTGCGGCCTTAAACAACGAAGGTCGTGGCCCGAGGCCGCCCTTAATCTGCCCTGGGTTAGGTCAGTAGCATCAGTCCCTCACTATTGCATTCTCTTAACTTTCTTCGAGATATATTTATCTCAGGGGAACTTTTACAATGCATCTCAAATCTGAAAGTAAAATCATAGCCTTAGGTTAGGATATTTTTAGCGGTTTCTATTTTAAGTAAGTTAACGCAAGTGTTACTGTGCTTTAGATGGGATCCTGAAAACGTGTGGGAATAAAAAAAAAAAACTCTCCACAGTGTATATGGATTTTTGAAATGCAAATCCCTTCTTCAAGCGTATTCTACAATGCCAGATCACATTTATTTATTTATTTCGAAAGTCTAAAAGTAATTTATATCTTTGCTATATCATAACATAGATAGGACATGCAATTAAGAAATCATAATATTTCCACAATACGTCTTGAGAGAAATTTTTGCTGTTGCTATGACTCTTCACCAAATGGTCAATGAGAATTAAAGGTTTAAAATTTTGGAAGAATGGCACGTTCTTGTCAAAGAAATGTCTCAGCATGTAAAAACAGCTCCCGAAGCCTCGTAGACACGACCACTCAGCTGTTAAAAGAATTTCTACTCTAGTAGCTCAGCCTTAAAGGCCTCAGTGCCGATTAAGCATCGGTGTAGGGGAGGTGCATGACTGCTCTATCCGAATAATTTTGGAATGCTTTTGGATTTTCAAGACACCACTTAAGATTAATAATACAGAGTAGTACAAAACATACGTATTATACATTTTAAAAACTGCTAACAGCATGCAAGCTGTATAAAAACAACCACATAAAGAAATCAACATTTCAAAACTATGGCCTTTATAATGACTCTCGTTCTGTTTGACATTCACGTCTTGAAAGCAGTCCTGTCCCTATAACACTTAACCCGAACAATGTTCAAGAGAAACATTTAAAAAATGACATGAAAATATTAATTATTAGTAAATAAAAAGATGAAAATAAGAGTAATTATTACAGAAAAAGCAGTTTTCAATAAGCGCCACTACTGTTCTCGAGTAGCATTACCGGCGTCAACGAGAACCTATCGTGCCCTCTCTTTATAAGAGTAAGACAGAAGAATCTAGGCCGCTTCTCCAATTAACAAATCAATCTCTCTCTCTCTCTCTCTCTCTCTCTCTCTCTCTCTCTCTCTCTCTCTCTCTCTCTCTCTCTCTCTCTCTCTCTCTCTCTCCCCATGTCAAACGATGCTCTGACAGCAAATTAACCTTCAACACCCATTCTTTCGACATACAATAAGTCATGTCTTATGCTAAAACTAACACTACTGCAACGAGACCATTTTCCTTCAAGTAAAAATCGTCGCTAACATTTTTAACTTCTTTTCTTCTACTCCACCAAGAACTCTCTTAAAAAGGCGAACTGGGCGAGAACGAAATATTTGTAACTTACGTTCTTTGTAACGCTGGGTTACGTGGGTATTCAATTGGCAAGCTGACATAGTCGACGAATTTGTGATCAAGCCACTAATAATTTCAAAAGACTCGTATAAAAAAAATAGACCCAGCACCTTTCAAATTTCTAGTTAATACCGGATACAAACCAAAAGACGATGAGAAAAAGGTGAATAGTATAAACGCTGCGAAAGAATGCATTGATGAACTTTTAATATTCACATCCGTGGGCTAATCGTTTCTCGTATCGCTACCTCTCTTTATTCTTTTCTCTTTTTTTTATTTTCACCAGCCTCTAAGTACTGGCGTCCAGTTACATATGCCGTCCAACAACACGAAAGCGTAAAAAATTTAATTGTAGATATACATGAACCAAAGATTACATTTTCTTTGTCCCTTTACACATAAGCCCGTAATAAATTCTGGTAACTCCTCGTTCAAGTCAAGCAAAAGGTATGTGGCATGAGCACAGAGTCAACAAGTTCTTCTAGTTCTAAGGGACTAAGACACATAAGACGACACAAATTAGGACTCAGGGACATTAAAACTGGGATTCGAAGACATGCACAGCACTTTGCCCTTATCTAATTTTTTTCATTCCGCAATACATTCTTCCTTATTTTCTTAATCGAAGTATGACTACAACAAAAGCAACTGGCATTATCATTATAGTTTCGCCGCGTCCCCATACATCAAGCAACGACCATTTCGCCCTAAGATATACCCTCAATTTAGATAAAGATCAACGGACAAGGTGAAAACTCTCGCCTTGCATCTTGGCCGCTATCCTAAGATCTAATGTATGCAAAGTTTAATGGACCGATCCAAAGCAATATTTTCTACGAAAACCTTTAACTCGAGCACAGATCCCAAAGATACAATTAAACAGTGCTGATCAGACTTCAGAGTGCACTAATATTCTTTCGTTCGTTAATAATACTTAAGATGATAATTACGATCCGGATTTAGGCATTCATTAAACCCGAAACATTCCGGACTTAAAAAAAAAAAAAACAAGCTGCATCGTTACACAGGGATGCTCAGTAACTATTCCAGACCTAGTTGACCTGATTTCAGATCACATGAATTAAAACTCTTCATAATTACAGCTTTGACACAAGCATGTTGAAAGAGAACGGAACCGTAACTATGTCCAGGTGTGAATTCATAATTAGTGCAATTATCATTCTTTGCGTGATACAGGCTTTCAGCACATGGATCCGTTTCCTGATGATGATAACTGCCACTGTTATCTAGTGCAAGTTACCATAACTAATATCTTAAAAAAATAAGAAATATATATATATATATATATATATATATATATATATATATATATATACATATATACATACATATATATATATATACACATATACATATAAACTCATGTAATACCACGCCTCTGCCATTTTACATCTCGTCCCGCCTAAATTCTTTTTGTCTTCTCTTCAGCGCCTCCTGCGTCTCGAACCTTTGCCACGGAGGAGCCCCTTGCAAAACAGGTGTGTGTGGCAGGTTGCTGTTCTATATAGCTGGCCTGATTATATGTTATCAAGGCTGCAACTGGTCATGATTGCTACCGTTCTGCCGGCAGTGGTAGCCGCTTGCCTGATATATGCAATATAAAAAAGTAACGTTTACGTTTTTTATGGTCTCGGCGGTTATCCGGTAGCTCTTGGTGAAGACGATCATAGACGGGATCTTCACTCTGGTCCAAGTGTGGAAATGCAGTTATTGTTAATTACGAGCCTCCGAGAGCAGTTATGCTCTTTTTTTTGTAATCTCCCGGCAGCAATCTGCATTTTCCTCGATTGCTCTGCGTAATGAAGAGGAATATCATACTAAGGACATCAAGTTTCTCCTTGGAGGCGGTGTGCGCTCAGAGCTGGAAATGAATGCAGGAGGCAAGCGCTTTGGAATGCATGAGATAACATCTCATTTTTGGGCCATTTCTGTCGTCTATTGTGTTTTCCTAGACCGGGGAATGAAATTCATCTACCGGAATGTTCCTGGAGAAAATTATTTTTTGACAAGTAGTGCCGGCGGTCTCAACACTACTGAAAATAATACCATGATTTCCCCACACAAATTGTATGCATGCAATGTTATTAAATTTTCCTCTTGTGTCATTACATTTTTGTCAATCTTTATTCAATGTGCGACAATTTAATATTTCATAAAATGTCTTAAAAGCAATTAACCGGTTTATCTGAATCGAAATAAATTCTCCTGATTTGATTTATTTGATTTTCTTGATTTATTTTGTGGTTATCTGATACCACGGCATCAACGATCACTCATCCCAGGAATTCGATGAAGCCTGTCATAATTTTAATCGGTACCATAAAATTATTTGATCCATTATCATTAATATTCACAATATGCAAGCAGTGTCATGGACTAATCAAAAAGACTGCAATTTGAACAGCGAGTTTTCAAAGGAAACCAAAAGTAACTTTATTACTGTATGATTAAAAATATGTTTGTAAGCATTATGACCAATATAATATATTCATCATAAATCACAAGAACTGAAGGGAATAATAAGCACATAAAAAGAATATAAAAGAGCGAAAACTAATACCGGAAACCCCTTTAACCACTGGAGCGTGAAGAGAAAATTGGCTTCCAAGACCTAAAGAGGCTTAAGTAATGTATAGTCTTCTTTAAATGATATTTCTAGATGCTGGACTCTGATATCGGAACTTGCACGGGCCTTGGACGAGAAAATAATGAAGCAATATAGGAAGATGCTGTTGCGATTTGCATGATTCCTCTCGGGTGAAGATTGGATGGTATTTTTCTGTTTGGTTTTTATTAACACACTTACACCGTCTTCAAATCTGAATCTTGCTTTATGGTGTTATCAAAGGAAAACGTCCGATATTAAAGATGTCTTTGTTTATATAAAAAATAATAAAGCGTCTAAATGATCACGACCACCTTTCAGTGTACCACATACAACTCGTTGCCACTCGGAAAATCACAATATTTCTCATTTAATTAATTATCGACTTATGCTTGCAGTCCGTTCCACCTTGCTTTACAAAACAAAGGTCGAGTTACTAACTATAGTTGTCTCCTAGAACACATGCAATCTTCAGTCACTGTGAACTTGTAACATCGCTGCGTTCAGAGAGGCAAAAGCATTCTTATATTTAATGGAACTTCCTCCGTCCATTAACCTGCAAGGACGAGTCCATCCCACAAGACAGACTACCGCTTTCAAATCTCGGGCGTGTATCTATGGCTATAAAGCACCTGAACCGCTCTGAAGTTCTTTGATGCTCCGATCGACGCCCAACCCATCGCTGTAGCCATTTAAAAGGTCCTCAGGGTGTTCATAAATACTGGCTGTGCTTCCAGATGGTTTCTCTCTAACTTGTCTGAACAGCTGGTACCATTTTTTAAAAACCGATCCCTTTTGTTCTCTTTCCTTTTTTTCCATCAATTATTCTTTAATTGTAACTTCGGTGTGAGTTTGTAATGGCTCGAATGTACTAATAATCATTCAAAGTGAGCTGATCTTTATCAAGGGAGCACTCTGACATGTGGCCAAGGTATCGCAAAGATAATAATACAGTGTGCACTAGTTTCTTATTCAAATTCTTCTTTGACTCATTGTAAGTAGTACGTGCTTGCTAGAGATGTTTGGAGTAGCAACAATAAT
Organism: Macrobrachium rosenbergii; assembly: GCA_039081455.1. Lineage (NCBI taxonomy): Eukaryota > Metazoa > Arthropoda > Malacostraca > Decapoda > Palaemonidae > Macrobrachium > Macrobrachium rosenbergii. Next base: position 27,602,004 of record JANJGK010000030.1, read on the forward strand.
GAATAAACAAATAAATAAACATACAAACAAACAAACAAACAAACAAACAAATAAATAAATAAATAAATAAATAAATAAATATTTCATATGCAAGTATCAATAAGCACGACGCCTCATTATCGTCGCAGCAAAAGTGCAATGCACATCTTTATAAAGATGACAACTGATTTAAAATTATGCATTTAGGTGTGCGTAAAAGGTACAAGCTAATAATCATGTCAACAGCTATTTGCATAGAAGCTTATAGTATATATCAATTAATTCAACTGCTTTATTAATGAAAATATTAAAACAAAAGAAATCCTACTCATCTGCTATTTCTTAAAAGATTTTTTTTTTCTTTTTCAGCACTAGCCCTTGACATTATTACCTTGTTTTTGACGTTCTTCTCGGCAGATTTCATGTATTCAAACAGGAAATTTCCCTAAATTCTGTCTTAAATCTCCTTACTTTAACAGAGTTGGAGTTAAATTTTCTTGTTTAATACTGATATTTTAAACGATACCACAACACTGTAATATACATCAAGTGAGACTGAATAATCCTTATGTTCTTTTCATAACATTAATTATGCACAATGGTTCTAAATGTGGTTAAGGGAGTAATGTGGTATATTGTAATCTTGCAAGAAATACTGACAAACTGAACCTCTCAAAACTACAATATTTTCTAAAGCATGCCAATTTTAATTAATCCCGGCATGACCAAATAACCAGAGTTTTCAAACTGTGGGTCGTTTTATACAATATGTACAATAACCTTCTACAGTCTCGGGTTTCAATTCCCTTAAAGTGAATTCATACTTTGCATTTTTTTGTTGTAACAAGGACCTTTAGCTCTCATTTTACCAGCTTTCTAAAAACTCTGTTCGTACAAACCAACAACCTTGCTCCAATTTTTTATAAGTGTTTTGTTTGACATCTCGAATGCAATCATACTTCTGGATCGGGAGACGAGAGGAAAAGCTTTTTGATTTTTTTATACGTCCGCACTCCAGTAAAAGAAACACCCACCGTTCTAGGCTCCAGTCTATCTGGCTATCTATCTATCTATCTATCTATATATATATATAGATAGATAGATAGATAGATAGATAGATAGATAGATAGATAGATAGACTGGAGCCTAGAACAGTGGGTGTTTCTTTGATTTAACTGCGGACGTACATAATACTGAAAAGCTTTTCCTCTCGTCTCCCGATCCAGATGTCTAATTGCACTCGAGATGTCAAACAAAACACTGATAAAAAATTAGAGCAAGGTTGCTGGTTTGAGCGAACAGAGTTTTTAGATAGCTATTAAAATCATAGATAAAATTCCTAGTTACAAAAGAAATGCAAAGTGTGAACCTATTGTAAGGGAATTGAAACCCGAGACTGTGGATATATATATATATATATATATATATATATATATATATATATATATATATATATATATATATATATATAAAGGCAAATGCCACGGAGGAAAGTGAAACAACGGAATGGTGCTAGGCCTTTCGACTTACTTGCTAAGTAAAGGACAGTAAGTCGAAAGGCCTAACACCACCCGGTTGTTTCCCTTTCCTTCGTGGAATTTGCCTGTATTTATATATTCATCACGTTCCATATTTTCGTGATTCAGTTATACAAACACACAAGCACACACATATATCTATAATATATTTGTATATACTGTATATATATATATATATATATATATATATATATATATATATATATATATATACATATATATATATATATATATATATATATATATATATATATATATATATATATATATATATATATATAGTTGTCGACCGTGATAAATAATCGAAAATAATTTTTTCACGTAGCTCCGAATTTTTTTACGTGGTTTACTGTTTTAGATATTTGGCAAAAACAAATAATATTTTGCCTTTAAGAATATGTAACTACCCTGAAGTATATAATTTTCATATATGCAATCCAAGATTATCGTAACTAATCGCTGGAAATTAAGTTCGATACGCCAGTCTAAAGTTAGTGCTTACATTTCGCTGAAAAATTTGCCAAGTTTAAAATTTTATGAAAAACTGTAAAATGTGAAACCTTTTACATGGAAGTATTCAGGAATATGAGATAACTTTTTCCATCCGTTCGCAACTCTCGAACGCAATCACCTGCTCCCAGTGAAACCGAGTTTCCTTGCGTCCTATTAGCCCCTCAATTTGTAATGGCAGCGCACGTGAGTCCCAGTCATGATTGCCAAGTCCGTTATATTAAAACTATTTCCTTCGCGCTCTACTTTCTCCCCATTTCGTAAATAGTGACGAGGGGCATCAGCTGAGGGCGTGAATACTGGACTGTCATGAGATATTACGGTAGGTCTTCGTAGTCCTTGTAGGCACCTGAAGTATCTAGCATCGTCGGACCCCTATATCACAGTTAGTGAGGTAGCCAGCTATTTGATATACAGATACAGGGCCAATTGGAAGTAATAAATAACGAGCCATTGCGTGTCCGCTCTCCTTAACACCCGCTAAGGTAACAGCGGCTCTGCATGTCAATTGAGGCAAAATGGCGCCGGATTAACACGATCGACCCACACACTGACCTTTTTTTATTTGTTTAATATTAGTTCCACTCCGTTAGCTCTAATGGTTTTCTCTTCACAATGAGCACTGCATTCTGCAGTGACTGCCTGCCTTAGGCAAAAAACGAAACCAACAATAACATCAACTATAATTAGCTAAGTCTGTATAATTGTCGGGGGCTATTTGTAAACTCCACCATGCAAGATCAAGTTCCGATTGTCTCATCTGTAACTCCGCAATTAAGTATGAATTCTGTTCATTAGGACTGTTGTAAAACAATAGCATTTTCAAAAGGTTAGAAATCCTAATTTGATGTTAATTTAATATGTAAATTTCAATAAATGATAAAGTAATGAATTCACCTGATCATTAAACCAGCATCACTACTCTCGATACAACAGCAATGAAAAATCTTTAAAATCTTAAGGTTTTAAAAATTATATTGCAAGATATCCTTACCTAAAGTTTACCCTTGTTTGACATCATGATCTCAAGAAAACGCCAATGTATGAAAGAATAAGAATATGCGATCCAGCATCAAGGAAGAGATATACAAACAATTAACAACGTCGTTTAAAAGCCTCGATATTAAAGAAAAATGCTACAATGTTGGTTAGACTTTTGTGTAAAGTCTAGGCTTATGTCACCTTTCTCAGAACAGACGAACTGAAAATTCCAGCATTGCATCTTAGCAAATGTTTCAACTCTCTGGGCCCGGAGGAAGAACATATGAGAATCAAAACGTCTGCAGATGTGGGGAAAAAATTTATAGCAAGAAATAAAGAACATTAACACAAAAGCTGTAAAGGACTATAACAATCCAAGGTTTTCGAACAGAGATGAGTGTTAAGATAATCCAAAAACCATACTTTCTAATGAACTATTTATTACCATAATAATGATTTTCATCAAAATGATATATTATATAACACATCCACATTCATTATAAAACAAACAGATAATTAATAGTCTCCCCAATGCGATTAAAGATGCACCCAAGCAACTTATTTGCCGGACGATCAAGGGGCCACAAGACAGACTTTTACCGACGTATTATTTCGTCATCTACAGTAGTTAGCATTCAATTTGTTTGTCAGTTCACAAGCTATCCGTTTTCTTAACCTCTTAAACTACCTCGTGAAATAGCAATCTGAACACTTAGAGAGGAAATAGGAGGAAAACGGGCAGAACAGTAACAAGAACATTACACGATGACCCTATAGCACGAATTTACGATTGTGCTCTCAAAACATTAATCATCAGATGACCATCAATATCTCCATATAAGAGGACTACAATCACCCAAACAGAGCGAGGGGCCTCTACAACGGACAAGACGATTCCATTCCGTTGGATCGAGTGGCTTCTACCCTTCTAAGGGGCCAGTCTCCGAAAAGCATACTTCAGGGACGCGTTTAATACCTTCCGGTATGAGGGACGTTGTCATGCATCAGGAGTCGGGGGAGATTTATATCAGTGCTTTGCCCGAAGGATGCAATATTTGTCTTGTCCATTTGCAGGAGGATTTTGCGTCCAGGAGATAGTGGGACGTCCTTGCGGTTCTAAAGCCCCTTTGCTTTTCATTCGACCTCCTGGTGGGCCTTGATAAAAAGGCCTTCCCCGGCGGGAGAGGTCCTCCGCTTCGTCTTCCTGATTTGTTATTTCAGCTGGTGCCGTTTTTATTTACCCAAGATGATTGTGTCATTCGTCATCAGCTTCTGCTAATGGAATCCAGTGCTCTCCATGCAGCATTGCCACCTCCTCACGAGTCATAAGTCTCCCTTACGATTTGATTAAAAGGATCGAAGACCACATCAAATGGGTCTCGGAATGAACCATCAACGTTTAATGCGATGATTTTAGAAGCTTCATTAGGGAGCTCACAGACCATCAGAGGAGAAAGCGGCTGATAACTTCATCACGAAAATATGTCTGGTGTAATGCCCGGCTTGATCGCCTTGTGATAGAGGGGGATGGCATACAATCCATTAAAATGATCAGGAAATCTGTAGGACTTCTAGTAGTTATTACCTTTAACGATTTGTGTTAGTCAGGCAACAGCTTTTCTTTGATTTCAAGGAGCTGAAACTCAGTATTACCCCTTGTCATGAACATTAAAATCTGAACGAAGGATAAGCGATGCTCTTAGTAACACAAAATGCTTTAGAGGAACTTACAATTTTTTAAAAAGAAATATACCAATAATAACTCGCTATAGCAGTATGATGGAGAAATGAAAGAGAGGAAAATGATATGAAAATATGACGATCCCAATAATGTTCACACACATGCATATGAAAGCGGTACTAAATTCTGATCTTTTCTCTCTAATTACTTGTATTCGGCATCACTTAGTATTATACTATGAAACTGAGAGACATTATCACAGAAAAGACAGAGAGAGAGAGAGAGAGAGAGAGAGAGAGAGAGAGAGAGAGAGAGAGAGAGAGAGAGAGAGAGGCGTTTTCTACACAGAGTGCGCCTGTGGCAGAACATTAACCAATGACAAAAGGTTCCCTTCTTATCAGATCAGCGTCTACTTCTCGCCTTTGATTTATCGCGGTTCACAACAATTTATTTCGCTCTCGTGACTCTGTAAAGTCGGCGAATCGACAGATCGTGTAGATGTATGGGAGTTATCACGAGGGAAGCAAATGGCTAACAAGTGCAAAAGAATGTGTGAAAAGGCAAATTAAGTATCGCCTGCGATCACAATCTGCGATTGTAATGTATCGCGCGGGATTTTTCACGTGGGAGAGAGTTTTGAACTCTTTGGACATTATGCAATAAAGAAATATTTTTATTTTTAATTGTTTTGTCATTATGTAATAATGAAGTATTTTTATTTAGGACATGAATGATCATGATTGAAAATTCTGTCACGGATATGGTGCCGATTGATCCATAAACAGTTTTGTAATTAAAATATGGCCATCCTAAATATTTTTTATGTCCTGAAGACGTTGTTCTATCCTTAACAATTACCGCCCGTAGGAGGATGTTGATAAAAGACATTTTCTGTGAATATTTGTAAAAAAAAAATTCAATGTGCTCTTTTTTCTTAATTTCTTTTCCTCTCCAAAATTTCCAGTAGAACTGACGAAGCGTGAAACTGCAGAATGAATGAATAACTCAAAATGAAATAATACTGAATGGTTTAACAACAAAAATGGTCACAGTCACCGAAAGAGCACCATTGAATAACGTTATTCATATGAATGATTACTCACAATATCCACACTCACATATCACCCAGTTTATTCAAATAACTACCTCAAGATCATTACGTAACGACCACCAATAAAGAAATATCCCTAAGTAAAATGGGAACTGAAACGTCAGGAGCTGAGTATTCTGATTCAAGATTGGTGATCCTCTTATCAAATTAAGGAGATCCAATGGATGGGTGTGATGAACCTTGGCTGCTAGAAGCAGTCGGTAACACTGATACCAACCAGCTTTACATCGATAACACTGGGGAAGGAAAACCTACACATAAAGTGCGCGATACGGATGATTTAACATAACTGCGCTCTCCGCTCTCTCTCTCTCTCTCTCTCTCTCTCTCTCTCTCTCTCTCTCTCTATATATATATATATATATATATATATATAAATATATATATATATATATATATATATATATATATATACATATATATATATATATATATATATATATATATATATATATATATATATATATATATATCAGTCCGTATCAGTTTTAATGGAATGTACCCAGACCGATCTGTACTTACCAAGGGTTTCAGCCAGGTCCTGTCACTATTGAGATTTAACTCTCTCTCTCTCTCTCTCTCTCTCACACACACACACACACACGCACGTACGAACGCGCGCGTGTGTGTGTGTGAGAGAGAGAAATTTCCTCAACAGCGACAGGACATGGCTGAAACCCTTGGTAAGTGCAGATCGATTTGGGTACATTCCATTAAAACTGATTGGGAGTGTTAACTTAGGAAGTAAATTAAGTGCCAGATACTTGGTCTACTGCAATAGATCGTTATCGAGATAGCAGGAAAGACCTCATTCCACTCTTAATCGGAGGGGTACCACCTCGAACTACCATCGGCAAGACATGCAAGTATAAAAATATACTAACATACACGCATAAATACACACACATACATATATGTATATATATATATATATATATATATATATATAATATATATACATGCATATATATTTATATGCACATATGTATATGTATATATATACACACATGTATATATGCGTGTGTAGATGAGCTTATTTTATTGTATTAGTTTTTAGATTTGTGAACTACGTCGTCTATTGAAAGAGCTTTCAAAAATCGTAATTTCTTAATTTTATTCATGTAATAAACCAATTTTACGAAGGATTATAAAACGAATCTTTATATTTAATGTAATATCAAATTATTATGGTTAAGGAGCGGAAAATCTCTGAGTGACTGATTAACGGACCACTAAAGGTAACACTATGCCCAATTTGGTTAAAGTGCCTGACATTAGAGATGATTTTTAACAAGACTGTCAGTAATACCATAACACACTAAGACTAATAAGAATATTTCACAACAAAATACTTGGAAGAACAATGATAACACTTGCAATATTAATACTGAATGCCATGACATAATTAACAAACGGAAACAATAATCGAAATAATTACAAAACTAACAATAAGAATGAAATTAAAACAGACCGATGGAAAAGATTACAAGAGAGCTTCTCAAAGAGCAATAATTTTCAGTCTGAGTTAAGGTCATAAAGTGTCTAACTTCATACCATACAGCAACGGTACCGTAAGACAAAAACCTAGTAACTTTCCAAAACGAAACAGACATCACTCTCTCTTGCCCCTAACGAATATGGACGCGAAATACCATAAAACACTGATTTACACCTCTGGAACAAAACATGTTGCTTCTCTTGTCAAAAGGCTATCGCTACCTTCATCTTCACAAACTCTCAAAAAAGATCAAAAAAAGAAAGAAAAAAAAAACTGTTGCTTGTGTAGCTTACGATGGTGGACTGTGTTGTGGAGACAATATTTATCTGAATGTTTAACTTATTCATCCCCATTTTGTTTTTGCAATTTCGGAAAGACGGAGCAGTAGAAATCTCTCTTAATTTCTGTCTTCGCTTGAATCCGAATCTTAATTCTTATCTTCAATCGCATCAGGATTTTAAAAGGTTTTCTCCCTCCCATTGTAAGTAGTCCAACAAACCGCCTTGAGGATTCTTCCAAGCCTCACAAGAAAGGGAAAGAGAGGTGGCCGAAGTAATGGAAGTTATATGGGGCACTCACCAAGGGCCGGCTCGTGCAGAGCCCACTCATGCTTGAATTACTTCACCCCAGAAAAACCCTCAAGAAGAAAGTCACGGTCTGAGCTTTGAGCAAAGGAGGAATTAGGAATCAGGCCTTGTTTACACCTGTTTTGTATTTCCCCATATCGTGTTTGGGTCGCGGCCTCTTTCTGGCTTTGTTATTACCTACAAGGCAAGGCCGATGTTTACGAGGAGCAGCGATTTCCCTACAGGGAACAGTGATGTTCTCAGTGGCCAGTCATTGTTTGCAGACTAAATACTTTTCAGAGAACGTCTCTAAAAGTGAAAGGGACTTTGAATGGGACAGGAAAATGGGTCATGATTTTTTTTTCCAGGTTTCTTCTCGCTTTATTTTTGGTTGTTGCACATATTCACTATTCAATAGAAATTAATATATGAAGTTTTTCGTTATTCACCAAGGTCAAGGTTTCATTTCTTTTGGGCCGAGTGTTATCCTTAGCGTGGCATTATCAAACAGTGTTATTAATTCTGATATCAGATATGTAAAAGCTTGATTTGTGACTTACTGGACTTGGTACTTTTGCACAATCAACTACAGCAACGATATACAAACATATATATATATATATATATATATATATATATATATATATATATATATATATATATATATATATATATATATATAAACACATGTGTATGCGTGTGTATATATATATTTATATATATACATACATATATGTATATGTATATTATAGACATATATATGTGTATATAATATATATATATATGTAAATATATATATATATATATATATATATATATATATATATATATATATATTATATATATATATATATTATATGTATGATACATATATACATATATATATGTATATATGTATGTATATATAAATATATATATACACACACGCATACATATGTGATTATATATATGTGTGCATGTGTGTCTCTTTATGTTTGTATATAGTTGCTGTAGTTGACTGTGCCAAAGTACCAAGTCCAGTATATATGTAATATATATATATATATATGTATATATATATATATATATATATATATATATATATATATATATATATATATATATATATATATATATATATATATATATATATATATGCAAAATCCTCTCCGAAGCCATGCAAGGCTAAAAGACCCAGTGAAATTCTGCTACTCACTTATTTCACGCGCTTTCACTTCCACAAGCCTTCACTCATATCCAATCATAATTCCCTTTTAAGTAGGTATGGATTTTTAAAGTCTCCTATTGCCCCCAGAAACCAAGGAGACTATTACTTGCTATTCTCCCCGGAATGGTGCGAAGGACACGTCCAAACCATCCCCATCTTTCGTTCATCATTATCCCATTTACATTAGTAATTTCTGTAAAGTTCCTAATGGTATCTTTTCTAACTATCCTACCATCTGACTCCTATTATTTTTCTTATAACTTTGTCCTCAAGTCGACGAAATCCTTTAGGTATAGTTTCATTGTCATACAATGATTCATGTCCGTATAGCAACAGAATGTAATAGATTAATGCATAATAAATTTTCATATTGCAATTCAGTCTATTTAATTTCTAAATCTTTATGTCACTGCTACTGATTGATTTGTCCCGTTTAGTCTTTTACTAAGTTCCACGTCACGAGATCCTTTACAAATATATCATTAATCTCTAATATATGAAAGACTCAAATTCATTATTCCTGTCTAAATCTAACGTAATTTCGTCCCTTTGTGCACTCTCTGTCCTCATTACTTCTGCTTTCTTAGATTTATTTTTAATTTTGAATCTCGATTCTTTAGGTATACGATGCATTTCATTGAGCAAACCTTATAAATCTTGTGTTTTTTTTTTTTTGCTAACTAAAACAGCATAAGTCTGCCAAGTGACTACTGCTTCTCCAATCTCCATCCATTTTTTTTTACTGTAAAATCCATGAGAGGGGCAGAAAGCAAAGGTGACATAACATTCCCCTCTAGCACCCCACTGCTGAAAATTCACTTGAAAAGACTCCATCAGCATTAACTTTGCATCTGATACGACAATGAATAGTATCACCTGGTTTCACACATAGAAGAAATATCATATCGTACCATATCCACCCCCACCTACACACAGACACACATGCACACACATATATATGTGTATATACATAAATATATACAGTATATATATATATATATATATATATATATATATATATATATACATATATATATATATATATATATATATATATATATATATATATATATATATATATATCTACACACCCAAACACTCACACACACATATATGTATTTATATATATATAATATATATATATATATAATATATATATATATATATATATATATATATATATATATATATATATATATCAGTAAATTATTTCCAAGAAACACTGAATTCTATATTAATAAGCTATCCGTGCCGTAATACTGAAAAATATATGTAAACATACGCGTGCATGTAGGTGCATATACAATTGAAGCATGTTGCAAGGTACTGCAATGGTGAAAATATATTTTTAGATTCTTATTTGTTCAAGGAGGAGACACGAGCAGAAAAACCAAGCGACTAATTTCATGTTTCCCCTTAAAAATGGAAAAACCCTAACACCACGATGTCTTTTGTACACGCCTAAGAAGAAAAAATAAAAATAAAACATTCCTTTCATAACCTACTCCTGTATCGTGACTTGTTAGCATGATGTTACCATCAGCTTTACCTGATCATCTCGAAGATAAATGCGGAAAAATCATGGCTGGACCGGAATGTCGCATCACACAGAGAAAGAATAAAAAAAAAAAGTCTCTCGCGTCGTGTGTGTAGGTTTAGAAGCTGATGAGGGTTACGTTTTTCGTAAGAGGAGAATCACACACGCACACGCAAGAAAAAAAAAATGTCCCCTTTCAAAATGAGATTTTCCTTACGTCCAGACGTTCCTATTTACACAAGGGTTAAGGCATATCATGCCTCCTCCAATCCTCTTACATGAACGATTCGGGTATCCTGAAATTGAGACCATGATAAGCCTTGACTGTAAAGTTATTTAGGAAATAAATATAGAAACAAACCAAAAAATAAATAAATAAATATATGGACGAAGTAAAACAAACGCATCAATTCAGCCCGGCTATATTTGGACGTACAGAAAGACAACATCTTTGATCAGAGTGCAAATAAATGTCAGTAAAGTTTATGCATTATATTCTTTGATACAGAGCTGGATCAGCCCTCAAGGTTCCAACAATGTTATGAGTAAAGTCAATAATTCTGTAAATGCACCTGATGCCTTTGCATATTATATATTAATAATATCGTCCTCCATCGGGAATGAAAAAAAATAGACAACAACGGGTGGGCAGGAGAGAGAGAGAGAGAGAGAGAGAGAGAGAGAGAGAGAGAGAGAGGGAGAGAGAGAGAGAGAGAGACAGAGTTATTAATTAGAGAAGCGGACTAAATTTGAAATTATGGGGTTCTGTACTAAGGAGAGTCATCATCCAAGAATAAAATGGCACAACGAACCAAGTGATCGACATTGAACAGAAAGACCTGAATTACTTTAATACGAAAGAAATACTTTTACGGCAGCAGGTCAAAAGATGAATTGTTTTATTGCACTCCACAAACTGGTAAATTACAACCCAAACGAGTGGATGCTGATCTACATGGGATGAGGATAATAGTCCCATGCCTTATTATACCCCGACTGCGACCCATTACAATCGAATAATTACCACACGCATAGTTCATGGCTTAGTTCAACCGAGGCACAACGTGTTTTAATTTAATCAGTCACTCTGGGTCTGAAATTGACCCTGGCTCTTCTTATCAGTGTGGCGAACATTCCACTATTCCTCACAAACACACACACACATATATATACTGTATATTATATATATATATATATATATATATATATATATATATATATATATAAAGTATATATAAAGTTGGAATAAAAGTGGCTCCGTTATCAATTCTTTATTGATGGAGTAATGCGAAAAGTCACGAGAAAGAATAACAAAGATAACATAGAGAGATATGCATGAGAACGAATCACTACTAACTGGGGAAGTAAAGAGACAATACAGATATCAGCGAAAACACCTTGAAAGTGTTTGTAGAGGAATCAGTTGAAAAGAATAAGATAGTATAAGGTTTTGGTGAGGATGGAACAATTAATGTTAATATGGATGGCAGAAAAATGGAATGAGTTGATTCATAAAGATATTGGTAATAAATATAGCGGTCGATGGTAGGATGAGAGAAGAGGTGAGTCAAAGAATTGTGATACTAGGATCTAGGTGGGTGTGTGTATATATACTGTATATATATATATCGGTGTGTGTGTGTATGTATATGTATATATATACATATACATATATATAAACATATTTATATATGCATATATATATATATGTATATATATATATACATATATATACATATGCATAACTGAATACTACAGAGGTATAATAATAAACTTGCATAAGGTGCATAAGCTCCGGTTGTAGGGTTGCAGATCGTTTGATAAGAAGAAATGCCCACTAAATATCAGACAATCCTATTCCCTTGGTCTCTTTAATAAAAAAAATAAAAATGTATACACATACATATATGCGTAAAGTATATATAAATACTGCCTTAGGAGAAACCTTTAGCCCTGGCACAAGTAATCAGATCAACAGACAAATATACAGCTGTTACGTCAAAATCACTGTTTCTTCAACTTTCATATTCAGTAAAGTAACACACGCAGGAACCTTTGATTTGGACTTAAGACAACACTGCACCCAAAAGCTAATTCTCTTCTTTCCTTAAAAGCTCGTACTCACACTATTCTTGCTGTTTGTTCAATACAATTAAGCGCCAAATTTTGACCTTTGCAATTGTGTTTGAAACGAGTATTTGAAACGATTTTATAATGAAATTCTCTTAAAACTTCTTATCGAAGTTCCCTGCTTCGACTGCACGAAGTAAGGATATATATTTTTGTTTGTCGGCCTTATATTCAAATTGAAATTCTAACAAAAAATTGAATTATTCTATTTTCGTTTCTAATATTCGTAGTAATAGCTTTTTTTCTACTCTAATTCTAGATCAAAATTCTCACAAAATTTTAAATATTTTGTCTAATTTTGATCCTTATAACAGCAGTTAAATATGTTTTGAAATCAGCTTAATATTTAACATACATTCTAGCAAAAAATCTTAATGGTTCGTCTTACTCAATCTGCCAATTGCTGTAACATCTACATCCATATTTTGACTAAATTTTAAAATCTACGAAAACTTCAAATGCGTTTTAAAATCGATTCTACGAAGAAATATTTTGTTCAGTAAAAAAACCGAGTCATAATTGCATATACTGTACAGTACAGCGTCGAAAGCACTTTTAGCCTGTAAATAATATCATCGCCAGGAAACGAATTATTTAAAATCTGAAGAAAAACCTAAACTTATCTCTGTGAGGCAAGCGCTCATAATGCTGGAGACTTGGCCACTCTCCAGACCAAAAGGGCCACTTGGTTGGTTCGATGGCCATCTCGATTTTAACTGATGCCTTTCAGGCCAGAGTTTACCTTGTTGACTTACTTACGGGTTGTCCAGTTCCCGACTCCTCTGTTCTCGTCCTCAAAACCTTTACAAAGCAACACAATAACATTTTCACCGGCTTTTGTCTTTCCTGTTGAACACGACAAAGCCTCCTCCATTCTCCTCAGAACACCCCAGCCGGAGAGGAGGCCACGCCTTCCAATTTGTAGAAAAAGAAAACGGACCTTGTCTCAGGGGGGACTGACCTAGACCGCTCTTGTCTCGTGTTTCACACATTTATTAGATCAGACTGGAGGATAACGTCGTCCAGCTAGTCAGAATCATTATCTCGTCTCTCCCACAACGGCGATCTTGTTTCTCAGCTCACCGATTAAAATGTTATTTACGAGGTGATATTTCAATTATCTATTACAACTTGATATATACCTTACAATCACCTAAGATTATTTACATTGCTTTTTCTTATACTTCACAGTTCCCCATTACGTTACTCATCTAGAGTTCATGACCGTCATACATACATACGTGTATATATGAATACATACACAAATTTAAACATATATATACACAGGTAGATAGATATAGAGAAATACTGAATTTCTTAGGTCGGTTATCAAAAGATGTACAATATTTTGGGTAATATAAAGAATATAAGATTACACGACAGAGCAATTGCATCGTACATATGCATGGAATATGCCAAACAGGAAGAAGATTAAGAACTAGATTAAGTGCACTAGGTGACTACAAAGATCTTCAGAATAGCAAAAATAAAAATTTGAGAATGTTGTCAATCTTTTAAAATACTGGTCCTCCAGAAGCATCATTAAGGAAGACTATATGTTCTAAAATGCTCCTCAAAAAAAAAAAAAAAAAAAAAAAAAGCTCAAAGCTTCTGTTAAAATGGCGCTTCTTCCCTCAGCCAACGGGCATATATATTTTTGAATACGGATAACACTAATATTTTACTTATAGGTGATATTTTCAAGTACTTCGCAAGAAAATGTAGGTAATGAAGAGTTTGTCTCATTTACTAAGGACCTTATAGTTATCTGGATGTCATTAAAATAACACGAGGAAACGAACTTCGTATTTTATTTTCGTAATAATTTTTGTCACTGTCAGAATGGGAAACACGTAGCAGGTATCCCTCCCTTAAATAGCAAAGCTCACGCATTTAAGACGGCATTGAAATGAAGGCGGATCTCTATTTCTGTCAACATAAAATCGGTTTTTCCGTAAGCTTCTATGTTAATGTTCAACTTGTAAAAGCAATTTATAAAAGCGTACATAATTCTGAATTCTGCCCCGTTCTTTCAATCTTTCTTTTAATGTTCCTTCACAAGTTGTTTTTGAAGGAAGCAACAGCACTTGATAACTTACATTCCCATTACGTTGGAAGTAGGTTACTTTAGAATGAGTAACATGCTCATCTCCCATCCTTATGCTCAGTTTTCCTCTCTCACTTCCAGCAAATGGTTAACTTGAAACTCGAAGGACTATGATGATTTATAAAACCACAGGGAAACAAAAAGAATACAGTAGAAAAGGAAACTGCAGATATGTTCAAATTCCTCTTGACGAGTAGGAATGTGTTTGTGTGCATAATAATAATAATAATAATAATAATAATAATAATAATAATAATAATAATAATAATAATAACAATGTTGTTGTTATTATTATTATTATTATTATTATTATTATTATTATTATTATTATTATTATTATTAATAACGTGAGACTTCAAAAAGCGCAAAGAATGAATGGAAAATGAAATGTAGAGAAAGAATACGATACAGATGGAAATGTCATTTATAATAATATTGATGGAAGTAGCAAAATACTTAGGGATGTGATCATAATAATCTATAATGGATTTTGGTTTGATAAAAACGGTGGAATGACCCAGTTAAATGGTTTCTTCAGTGTACATTGGGATTTGACTCCTAACTTACTGTACACGAAAAACAGTACCAACGAAATCGCAGTGGCAACAAAAAGTCAATGTTGTTAGACAGTCAAAATAAATAATGATTTTTTTACTGGTACTTACCACACACACGAACATTATCGGTAGACGAAAAACTGCACATGACAAAGAAACGTGCCTGAAGAAAGAAAGGACTGTTTTAGAACATGACTTTACACTGGATCTTAACTAAATACTATACAATTAGATTAGGAACAACAATGATTTATCAGCAGTGAGCTTGTTTACCACAGCACAGATGTAAACGGAACACTTCAGAACTGAAATGGGAACAAAGTATTCTATTTCTAAACCATTCGATCTCTCGCGGTTCCATGTGAGGTTCTGAGTAACTTTAAGGAAATCAGCCTACAGTGAATCATTTTCGAAATAGTGTTATGTGAATCAGTTTGCAATGCGAATGTACACATTACTATTTACTATTTAACGAAAATGGGTTTGCACCGTTTCAAGAGGTGTTCACAGCGAACCATCCTGATTTTCTGGAGTTCACAGTAACTTGCTGTCAACTACAACAGAGGAACCATTAAGCGATAGTAAGCATGATAATATCTCAAGAAACGTCTGAGGTTCAAGTGAATCATGATTTTCATAGAAAATAACCATAAAAGCATTAAAAACTCAATGCTCTTAGTGACTCTTACCTCCCAAATGCCTCAAAAATGGAAGAAGAGAAAATCAGACAAGCCCAAAGCAACAGTCAGGCTAACCATACGATGCAGGGAAATAGGAATATGGAACGAAACTTCATAGTTTGTAGAAATTATTATTATTATTATTATTATTTTGCGTTTTCACGACTCTGGCCACGCTATAACATCTTCCTTTCTAAAGCTTTGGATTTTCCTCGTGTTGGATTTTCAATATTATTACTCAAAATGATAGTAAATCAACAGATCGAAATGTGGAAAGATTTAAAGTATGAAACTACTTTCCGGCAAGAAAAGCAGAGGCGAGAAAGATAACTTTTTTTTTTCTTTTTTTTTAACACCAGATGACCCATAAGTTAGCCGCGTTATCTTAGTCTCATATGGAAGAGCCCTGACGAATATGGCGAAAAGCCCATCAAGCGCCGAAAACAAGGGAGCTAAGCACACCTACTTTCATTGACAGATATCCCAAGTGTTAATTATCCACAGGTGAGATACGATCCCCCAAAACACCGAGAGTCCGTCCACTCCTGCAAGAGGGTAACACCATTAATGTGGAAAATCCTAGCGGTATTTTGTAACGTGTTTATTATCTTCAGCAAAAATGAGCAAGCCTGTCTGAAGTTATTTCGTACTTAACAAACCAGAGACATGAAAATGAAAAAGATGTCAGAGACATCGACCCCACAAAGAATTGGGAAAAGATGCAGAGAGAGAAGAAGACATGAAAATGGATTTTTTTTTTTTTTAGAATACACAGGTTTTCCCAATTCTCAGGTAACATTTGGGATGAAGATGCTAGTCCATGTCCTCTTTCATAATTGCCACGATCCAAGACAGTTGGTTAACCACCAAGTACATCATTCATTGCCGAAGTCAACATTTAACGTAACGTGACCACATCAGTCCGTTCTCGCGTGGGACTCCAAACCGTATTCTCTCACTACTGAGGCAAACGTTTTAACGCAAGAAGCTTCAATATTCCTTTAGAATGTAACGTTTTATAAATGTGATAAACGTACAATGTTTTCTAGATCAGCTGACCTGTGTGTAAATCACAACGATAATTATTTGTAACAAGCCATCAGGAGAGAAAAAGTTCCTAGAAGCAAAAAGTTCCTCGAAGTGAATTCCGTAAAGTCACCGTCCCTTCGATTTCCGCCGACCATCGACCCCGGCCCGAGAGCCAAGCCTAACATAACACCCTTATATGATATAATGGTATTTCACAAGCGCTGGGCTGCGCTTGTTCTCTCGTTATTCGGGCGAAGTGACGGTGCAGTTATAGCGGCACCCTCGCCTTCTGTTACCTTCAGCACCTTTGTTTCGAGACTCGTAAACGCCCGTCGCAGTCCATACGGCGCGCCATTAGCGTCACTCATGGTTTTCTGCGCGGGGAGGGATGCCCTACGGAATGGGAATTAATTGGGAGAGTCCTCAGATACACATCGCCCTCCGAGTTACTTTCACTTCGATAAATCTCGACTCGTCGATTTTATTTCCGATCTGACTGGAAATGGTTTTCGTAAAAAGTTGTAGTTCAAATTTTACTAACTGATGACCCAGGAAAAAAAAGAAGTCTCATTTGTCGTACCTACAATTGCTGAATCATATTCTTCGACTGATTATAAGAAAACGCGGCTGATAAGAATATCTTATCGACCTCAAGTGCAATAAAGTTTCTGCTTTAAATGACAGAACTAATTTGCAATCAGGTCAGTTGACCGATATCGACACTTCAGCTCATAAGTTCCTGGATAGTGAAACATTAATGCGAGTTTAAAAAAAAAAATGCAAGTATGCGTCAGTGCTTTAGGTGCTACTGGCGCTAGAGTAACACGCACACGAATTCTCCTCAATTACAATAAATTTTCCAAACGAGTTTTTACTCGATTTATATTCTAAAATTGGTAGACTATACATTTAACTCCTTTTTTAGTAAATAATCAAATCAAAATTTCTTCCCAATAAACATTAATCGCATTCAGAGAGACCTAATTGTGTAAAAGCAGCATTATCAGCCCCTACCCACACACACTACAAATGAAAAAGCATGTAGACCGGAATTACAATGATTCCAGATGACAGCTGATGAATACATGTTATGTCTGCATGGTTATGCTAAGACAGGAAGGAGTAGTTTAGTACACGCAGGAACGTTAGTTGATTGGGAGTTAAATGTTAGACCAAGATACGTAAAAGAACCAATTTATATTAATATAAAATAACATAGTTTAGACTGTAAAGGAACCAAGTTATATAATATAATATAAAAATGGTTTTCTAAGCAGTCTAGCACTTCCTGATTTTTCTCAAATTTTTGTCCATACACCAGTATCTTCGTCTCCCACTACCCTTCATTCCACAAGATGAATAACGCAACGCACACATTTCACAGGTCTGTTTTATCCCATTCCTTCAGAAGTGAATGGCTCGCTAGAGCCAAGGCCCAAGTGCCTCGCTTTATGCCATAAACACAGTTCATCCATCCAACCTGTCACGCCTCCACATGACCAAACAACTTCGTCACACCAATTCGTTTTACTTTGCTAAAAATTTTATGACACCTCGGTATTCATATTCTGCTCACGTGCAATTCATTTTCCATGTACTTTAAAGACATAAAAACTAAATGACTATATTCTTTTCTTCCTTGAATGGTGTGCAACCATAATGATATTCTGAAGAGAAAAAGCACCTTAGTACCGAAATCCTATGGCATAATTTTTTTTTTATCTTGAACTTCAAATATACAAATGTCTTTCTTTCTGAAACAGTTGTAACTCGGGTCTTCCCTTATTCTGCCATAATCCGTAGAATCTATTCTCAGAGGTCTTTGCAAGTCTACGCATTCGCGTTCCGTGTTCCTATCATTTGTACTATTATTCATCCCACCATATTCTGGGCTTCCATTTACTTCCATAATATTTTTCTTGCTAGCTTTTTTCCAATCTTCACCACTAACTGCAATCTCACTTTCTTTCATCGAAAGTTACATCTTTCCTTCACAGTAACAAATGTTGACTTCATTATTTCCAAACATTTTCTATTCCACATTCCATCCACTCCCTACTTTAAAACTTGGATCTGTATCACAAATAATCTTAAGCCCTCTTTCACATGATAACATACTTTCGGGCCTCCCTTTTACCGTAAAGAATTCTACAATTCATTAAAATGTAACTCAACTACATTAAAAATATGACCATCACTCAACTTAAGCCTTCCTAAGTTTCTTTTTAATACATGATCTTAGTTATTAGAATCTTGGTAACACCAGTGGTAGGGTTCCATAATAAAAAAAAGCATGATGCATTCAAACTTCTCATATAAACTTTGAGCTTGATCCACATCCTCTTTCTTGCTTAGAACCAAACTTGTCCCTGTTAAGTGACCTTGCCTATTCTCAGTCAACACCTTTCTAATGATCGATGTACAGTGCAATGCTACTCCCCGACTGAGCTTACATTTTCCTTTATGGCACTCTTCATTACATAGGTAGCCTCTTTGAGTTATTGTGACCTTTCTTTCTCCTTTTTACCAACTACCTTCCTCATTCTAAAAATCAACGTTCACATATGTTTTCAGATTAAGAGCCTTCATCTCTTACATATTTCATTCTTCTCTCCACTTCTGCCTGAAGTTTCCGATCCGAATTTCGCCAGTACATCGCCATTTCATTTTAGCTTTATTATTTCGCTAGGGCGACTCTTCCTCAATGAAATTCAGATTCAACAAGCCCCCCCCCCCCCCCCAACAACATTTTCGGTAGTTCTCACTTTGTCTTTGTCAGTTTACTTGATTCATTCTTACCTTTTTATTGTTTCCATATTAAATTTTCAAATCTTACAATAGTATTTACACACTTTTTTCACTGTATAAACTTTTTCTTCCTTCAAAAAAACTGCTTTATAACCTATTGCTCCCCCATCAATCCAAAGAAAACCATCTCTTGACATTTAAAGTCGCCATCTACTACCTATTCCATAGGTTTATTTTAAGGCCACATTTTACCCATCTTATGAACGACCACTACTTTCTATCTGTTACACTCGACTTTCTTCTTGCACAATTCGCCCTCCACCACTTAGCAATTTTAGTCCTTTTCACTAAAAATTAATACATGAACCTCTGGCTGTTCATCATAGCCTTCCATTTACTC
This sequence comes from Macrobrachium rosenbergii, assembly GCA_039081455.1. Lineage (NCBI taxonomy): Eukaryota > Metazoa > Arthropoda > Malacostraca > Decapoda > Palaemonidae > Macrobrachium > Macrobrachium rosenbergii. The sequence goes on from JANJGK010000030.1 coordinate 27,622,263, forward strand.
TGCCCTAACGCAAAATCTGACACTTTTTTCCAGCTTCCCGAGATTTTTTCTGGAGATTTTTTTCCCGTCAGTTATCTTAATAAAAAGGATAGTCATAACATTAATTTTTAATACTATTTCCTTTACACTGAGCCTTTTCGATTAAATGAGGGTGGCTCCAGAGGAAAAAAAAACGCCACTGCCTCACACACCCTTTAAAACGCTAAAACTTTTATTAATATTAATAATGTGCCTGAGAAATAGTTCAAAAGGAGAATAAAAAAGATTTTTACACAAGCAAAATTATAATGTAATACGTGAAGTGTATTAAGGTAATAGTAACTGGACTGCTGAGAAAAACAAATCCTCTTGCTTTTAGTTATCCTAAAACATCGTTTCAAAAGTTACTTTTATTCAGAACAAAAACTAATACTTAGAGGGCTTGGCGATTTAACTAAACTTCCTCCACAGAGTGTGATAAATCTTGATAAAGATTTCACGCGACAATTAAACACAGACATTCGGTCGGTTGTAGTCGCCACAAGTACGTTATTTCTAATCCTGTGACTAACATCAATCACAGTGTGTCTGGGATGCATAACAGATTGCTTGTTGGAGTGTCAGGTTCTTGATAAAGCCTCAGTGGAGATGATAATTACCATATGCTTCTAGGCCAAGGAAGCCATATTTATTAGTTAAGGTCATAAAAAATCATGATTAATGTTTCATGTTCTCAGGAACTGGCTACGATCTAATGATCCCATGCAAATTAACTGTAATTACATGTTTCGACTTTTAACAACAACAGTTTGATGAACGGAGGCGTTTTATCTGTAAAATTTTATTTTTATTTGTTTTACTTATATGATCATACACACCTTCATACTTACTTAAAGAACGATGGGAATGTTTGATAAATTGTCTGTCTTATAACACAGGGGGTTTCTTCCATATACTGAAGTATTATTGATCACAGAAAATGGATCTATAATACTTGAATACTACGTGGGTATAACTGTTGGTCTTCTGGCAGCCTATAACAAGTTAATAATGAACACTATTATGAAGAACTGCTTGCCAAATTTTTGAAAGCCTTTTCCTTTATATAAATAAAGAAAGACATTGCAGAGCTTATAGCATTTGGAACTACTAATTTGCTGCGTACAGTGCTAGATATGTTGCAATGGCGACTGTGAATCATATAAAAGAGTATAGAGAAGTAAAGAGAGGACACTCGTGCCTCACCTTTGTAACTGCTGGCGACGGTGGCGCCTCTACCGGCGGGCTTGTAATTGGAGTTGGAAGCTGTATACGACATGACAGGGACACAGTTCTGTGCTGCAGTAAACTGCCGTAATTCAAGAAAGAAAAGGCCTGAGTTATCATTTTTTTGATTCCCCAAAGACAAGGAAAGGTGATGATATGTTTTCAGCTACATATTATCAAAACTAAGTTCACACTGACGATATTATGAGATATGTTGATGGTTATTCTCTCGTTGTTCCTTTGACCAAAGAGTATACTGCATTCTAAACTCTTTGCCTTGATTCTTCTTTCTTGTCTCTTCTTTCTTGCATTCTTACATTATTCTTCTTCTTCTACTCCTGTTGTCACACAAACTTTCCTGTAAAAATTGAGCACTGGTGGTGAAGCGTGGTATGAGGAGAAATGTGCTAAGTAAAAGTTTGTTTAAATTATTTAATTATTATATATCTAATTAATTAATTAATTTGGTTGATATGACACCCTTTCCCAAACTGTCAAATGCTCATGATGAGGAATGTATTGTGTGTTGATTTGTTGTTCAACTGTTTCAATAGTGGTACTCGTACCAGTAACGCAAAAATGCGACGTGCCATGAGTCTGAAATCAGGTCACAAGGAATTTCTAGTTAACTGCCTCACGTGGATGGATAGTATCAAATCTCTTGGTCCACTCCACGAAAGCTGTCTTGCCTCTCTGGATGGCAGATGGCAATCAAAGGTCTGTTACAGTTGTAGAATGAGTTACATTCAAAGCACAAGCTGTCTTACCTGTTAACCAACAGACTCAGTCAAGATTGTTTGGAGAATTTACTTTCAATAATTCGAGGGGGAAAGGTGGGCACAGGGACAACCCAGATGCATTTCAGTTCAGGAGTGCATTCCGCCAAGTCATGGTGGATGCTATTATGGTTCCAAGTGCTGGTGCTAACTGCCAAATTGATACCTTCTTGGTAATTCTGAACAATATAGGGACTTCAGGTTTTGCAAAATCTGCAGTGAATGTCACACATTCTTCTCTGCCAATTCCTGTATCAGTACAGCCAGTAATGACCCTCCCGGGGGGAGACCTACCACTCGAGGAATGCAATGTGTTAGCATATATAACAGGTTTCATTGTGCGTATGATTCGTCACAAGGTTTGTAGAGAGTGTAGGACAAAGCTTCAAAGTACTCTTGATCCACGCAACCCTGTTATGTTTTCCTTTCCAAGAAGACTTATGGTAACACACTAGGAAAGGAGCTAACTGTGCCAAGTACAGTCCTTTACGACATGATTACTCAGATAGAAAACGAATATAGAAAGATGGTTTCTGACATTTACTACATAAGCAAAGTTCACTACAGACTTGTGACGGGCTTGGAGGGGAAGATGCAGGAAAATATTTTAGCTTGCTCTGTGTGCAACTGCAGGTTCTTCACTGTAAACCTCTTTATACGCGTTCGCCTTCATCACACTTTAAAAGATGCCAACAAGTCTTTTAGTTGCAGGTCGAAAGAACCGAAAACTCACAAAGGTCAGTCATCTGTAATACTGAAAATGTATGCTTGCTGTGTAGGGCCCAGATGTACTAAACATACTTGCGATGTCTTAAGTGACGATGGTGTTTGTATCCTCATTTTTCTGGCTTTCCTTGAGATAATATTCCTGTTCTCCATTTCATTTCTGAATAATATGGTTAGAAACATATTTGTATTTGTCAACAGTCGCAAGAAAAAATTAGAAAAAAAGTTTATTACGATCTGGTATGTGACTATGTAATGTTGAAAAAACCTTAAAGAGCCCAAAAATTTAATGTAACCAACGAAAGCTTAACTTTACACCACCGTATGTGTTACTGCATGCGGGTCCAGTATAATAAAATAAAGATATCAATTTACAACGGAGGAGTTTCAGTTTGCTTATAGTTTGGCCTGACATATCTTATAAATTTATCTATTTATTATTATATTTCCTTTCATGCATAGTTTTTAACCTTTTGAATGAAACCTGGTTTAGCACCAGCAGTTATAGATAAAGAGAGGATAAGCTTTATGTATTTACTCATTTTTTTCCCAACAGAATATCGAAATAATCAATCCAGATTAGTTCATTGCTATATAAATAATAATAATATAAGATCAGAAGATAGTGTTAAAACCCACAAAAGTGCTAACATTCGTCTTAAACATTAGTGTGGTGTATGCCAGCACAAACAAATGCCATAACAGTTTACGCGCTCACGTCGGATGGCGCCACCCGTCCCGCGGTTACAATTTTCCCATAAGGACTCGCGCGACTGTCCACTCTACTTCTCTATGCTCTTTGGTCATATTACCAAATACTTCTCTGAAAAAAACGGTAAAAACTTAACTTCGACTCCCAGTGTTGTTTACTGATCTCTAATTGAAACCGTCTTCATAAGCCTATGTTAATGGGACTCGGTTCTTAACCTCCCTTCTACCAGGGTATCATATTTACAATAATTCAGTGTCCCATAAATGGTAAATCTTTGCCTCTTTATACACTAGAAAATGTCTAAAGAATTTTTGTTTTGCTGACGGCTTGAGCCTATATATATATATATATATATATATATATATATATATATATATATATATATATATATATATATATATATATATATATATATATATATATATTTTTTTTTTTTTTCTTTTTAACTCACTTTGATTAAAAGAGTTAACCATCTATACTGCCACTCGAAATACCATCTTACTGCTCATAGGTCTGGCAAATCACTGAATACTTGCGGAAGTTGCGGGGCATACGTTCTTTTGCAATAATTTTAATCCCACGTCCTCATAACCACCAAAATTTACTGGTATATGTTGGACCATCGCTCTCAAGAGTAATAGGGTAAACACAAAATCATATCAACATCATAGAAACAGGGTAGTTTTTTTATTAAGCTACTCTGTTTCTATGATGTTGATATGATTTTGTGTTTTCCTTATTTCTGGTTGGTTAATAAGTTTCTGTTTACTTCTTTTATTTACCCAGTCTCTTGAAACATCCACGTTTCCCTACTGTTCTTGTGCATTGCTACTGAAATCTCCTCTATATGATATTCAAGGATACCTAAGTACTCCATCTCATACCAGATAATATCGACTTCCGTGTAAACTGCGATGAAAACAAACAATATACAAATAGTGGCGCCCGACGCTGTTTAGAACGTGGATTTTAAAAATATTTCCGAGCACCTACTTCGATTGCAAACAGGTTGTACTTGGTCACGCCAAAAACTGTTTCTATACGTGTAGACTCTTGCTTCACTTTAGATCTCGACAGGTGAGCCAAAAGCATCCTACAACATACAGTAATGCATCCTTCAAAATTATGTCACGTTTTCTTTTCCTCCCAATTTTGCAAGTTTTGCACTGGTTGCTGTTCTTGAGAAATACCAGGCTCTCATCCCTTCAACTCTAAATTTATCCTCAGACAATATAGTAATTATTATTCCATAGATATGTTAACGTTAACTTATGAAAACAAGTTAAGTATACCTTAGTTTAACCACCCCACTGAGCTGATTAACAGCTCTCCTAGGGCTGGCCCGAAGGATTAGACTTATTTTACGTGGCTAAGAACTAATTGGTTACCTAGCAACGGGACCTACAGCTTATTGTGGAATCCGAACCACATTATACCGAGAAATGAATTTCTCTCACCAGAAATAAATTCCTCTAATTCTAAGTTTTGCATACATCGACAAAACCGGGGTATATTGAGTTTGCCTCAGCCTTTCAATATACTGACAAGCATGCAAACTACATTGAAAACGGTAGGGTCTTCTAAAAAATATATACGTTAATCTTACCAGAATTATGCTTATATATATGTATGCATAGTTTAAAATCATATATTCACATAATTAAGCCACTTACACTCTAACATACACAAATGTACTAAGGTGTAGTACACACATACATACACCCACACACAAACAGGGCCCAACTGCCACTAGAAAGAAGCCGTCTACAGTGCACAATGCTTGATTCATATTCCAGGCAGTGATGAAGTACGCCAGAGCATTATCAGGGGCTTTAAGTGCCCCCGATAGAGCTCTTGAATTTAGCCTGAGAGGCTCAACGGGGAGCTTTGCAAAGGGCGGTGGCAAGAGACGCCGCCTGCTACAGATACTCCATCCGATAGCCTATGACCTTCCGAGTCTAAATTCACAGATCACGGCAAGATAACATTGCTGTGTTGAGTGCTCACTTACAAACACATGTGTTTAGTGCGAGGAATTTTCTCCTCTTCTGCTGAAGGAGAGATGCATCTGGTTTTTATATCTTTATTTGGAACTGTGGTTATGATGAGGTGCTTTCTTTGATGGACGCTACACATGTCCGAGCGGTATCGATGCATAATTGGACAAATGATACCCTTTTTGGCGATGTGTTTAGCATTGATCTCAATGCCACATGGGGCAAAAATGGCATTATCGATTGCCCGGTTGCGAGAGCTGAAGTATTTGCATATCCATAATAGTTCAGACTTAAAATCACTTGATGGTTTAGCTGAAACATTTTGGGAAATAAGGCATAAATTGTATTAACTTAATATCGTCCCCGCTCGCCTAAAATAAATAAATAAACAAATAAATAAATAAATAAATAAACACTGGCTACGGATATGATTTAAGCTGATGGAAATAAAAATCGTTTAATAAAAAAAATACACCCCCAAATCTTCTCAAGACTATAAACAACTCATATTTAGAAACAAAAGAGTATATGAAAGTTAGCCAAGCTCATCACCTGTAGAGGGATGCCCCTTGCTCTCCTGCAATCTGTGTCTCGTTGGCTCTTTTATCGGGTATGAATCTGAGAGGCAAGATCAGATTAGCTAGCCCTCGAGATATCCAATCGTCACGCCCGACTGGATAACCATCGGACTTGCTGTCCGGACAGACTCCCAGGGACTCGCTTGCCCCGACTGAAAGAGCCTCCTCCTCCTCCTCCTCCTCCCCCCCCTGCTTGACGAAGACCATGCGCCTGTGCACTGATCGCGCGTAATTCGGTTTTCCGTGACCTCCACTACCCTTTGTTTGCCTTCTTTTGAACTTCAGGCAACATCGAGTTTACTTTATTCTTTCGCAAGCCCCCTGAGAAAGGATCGAAATTTAAAATAAGCCCGCACTGCCGGTGTAAGTGATCAACGTAAGGGTACTGGTGAACAAATAAGAATTATATAATGTGTGATAAATGTAAATATCCTTTTTTATTTCCTGACATAATAAAGATTACGAGCAAGTAATACATCGGTCCAATTCGAACTGCAATTGGATACACGCACAAACCCGATCAAATACAAACACTAAATAGAGCGTGCGCAAAATTTTCAGTCGTGTCATCGCTCGGGGGCAAAAATATCTTAAGGCATTTGCACTTGAGCAAAAACAAAATGACGAGTGAAACATTTCCTTTCTGGAAAACAACAAATGAAAAGAAATGGTTAGTGTAGAGCGAAAAAGAAAGGTTAATATGTCCAGAAGGCCTCTGATTTCTGCATTACAATAAATCATCATGAGTCAGATGGCATCTCTTTCACTTCCAGACTAATGAATTCTCTGCCCTCCTCTCACTTCCTTTTGCAGTTAACCAGCCCCTTCACCATGGCTATCTCTGTCTTTTCGCCATAAATATACTGCACCACTGGAATTGAATTTTTATGGTACAGCTACCTCTAAAAAAAAAAAAAAAAAAAAAAATCGCGCTAGGCGTCATGAATGAAACATGTTTTCCTTTATTTGCTATCAAAATCTATCGCCATCCGAAAAATGAGCTTTCGTTTTTGTACCGAAAGAGAGAAAGAGACAGAGAAAGAAGGGTAAATAAATAATAATAATAAAAAAAACCTGAGAGCAATATTCATTTTAAATGGCGAGAAATGCTGGTACTACAATACTAAGTTTTCCGAAAAGTTAAACATTCTTGGTGATTAAGGAATTCGTGAATATGCTGTAACTGTTCGCAACATCTGGATCATTTTTTTCTTCCAAACTGAATATGGGTATCTTAAAAGAGAGAGTATTCGACATGCCATGCGAATCTTCTTACTGGGGACTGCTTAATTAATTTATGTACAATGGCGTCACAATGATTATGGTCAGGATGATACATGTATGTTTTTTGTGCCAAGTCCAAGCACTAGAGCCAAAAAGGGATCTGGTGTAAAACAGAAGTTATCAAAATTCACCTTTAAGAATAAAAAGAATCATTAATAATGTAACATTAATTCACATTTATTGCTGATTGCTAAGGGTAGGATGCATGCTTGTGCTTTCAGGGACCTCGTCAAACACTCCACCGTTCTCTTCAACTTATTTTTTGGTCCTCCAGCGGGCCTAACCGAGTCATAACTGACGAACTCCCTTCATATTAAATCTTTCACTTCGTATGAGCATAAAATCGGGAATGCAGTTAACCAAATGAACCTTACCTCATTCAGCTCTCTTACCATGTTCAATTAACCAACGAATGTTAAAAATTAGAAGTAAATAATAAGAGCAAAAAAATCATACATCCATTAAGTGGACTGATTACAAAGCGAAATTGACAACCGCCCACAAAGCAATGAGCAAAGACATGAAAAATGGCCTTTTTTCCTCTTCGTTTTACGTTCAATATATCTCTAAAGCTCTGATATAAATCACTCCGCGTACTTTCAATTAGAGGAGCAGGTCAATTCAAACTCCCAAATGGCTTTTAAACTATAACTTTTGAATAACTCGGGTTACTTCTCATTTTGAAAGGAATAAAAATACGGCTGAATATTCTCCACGTGAGCGTAAATTATGGCTAAGAGACTCGGCCTCAGGAGATATGTATTAACGATAATAAACCTCATCTACGTCGTTCCATTTCTGGCGAACGGTAAACCCGAATGCGTAAGCGTTATGTATATGGAAGCGCTTTTTACGGTCATTCTTTACTCCTCCGGACAATTTAAGTAGTAATAAAAGACACAATTAGAGGTAACAAACTCGGTCTTTCTTTCGCTTAGAACAAAACACCGCTAATTAAGCGAGTCGGGTTTTGTGTAATAAGCACAGATAATCGGATTGTTCCCAGGCCACCGGCCCCTGCCGCCCCTTCTTCGTAGTGGTCATTCCACATGGCAATAATAAGCTTTGCCATATACGGGCCAATGATGTAATGGCAGTAAAAGGCGCTTAACCATCGTCATTCTCTCATGCGCGGGTGGGGATTTTCGAGTCTAGCCATACTTGCCTGTTCAGATGGTACCGAATAAGCTTTTGAAATCTTTATTACCTCCGTATTGCGATCCAAAGCAACCGAGCGTGAATCTTTTTATGCTCGAAATAACGTACGTAAGAGTAAAGACGTATTTACCTTGGATTCCTTTAAGTAATAGCCACTGCTCCGAATTAGATTAGTAACGTAACCTATCATTTAGTCAAGATAATGCTTTTCCTCTAAATATTGCTCTTAGTATTAGCAATGTCAAATACAATTACAACTTTGTTTCCTCTCCTTGATTAATAACTGAGTGTCAGGTTATCGCTGTTGCGTTTGAAACTGGAACAATGATCTAAGTCAAACATTAAAAGGGAAACCTTTATTGATTAAAACATAAGAGAAATCTTTATTGATCAATGAGGGTGTTGTGACGCCAGTTTTAGTAGCTGTAATCAATCAGTAATGATCAATCGAAGCTTTTAAACAGCGCTTTCCTTTTGTTTTATGATTAAAGTTCTCCAAAAATGGTGTTCTGATTTGCCCATCTATGACTAGTTAACCAGGTGATTTATTGAAATTAGGAAGTTTTGTTTATTTTCATATGAACATAAATGGTTGGCTTTTAGAGAATTTTTAACGCTTCCAATTTTAGTTTAGCTCATCCTTTTCATATTTCATTCCGATAAGACGAGTCTCGTCTATTGATATTTTTATTGTATATTAATAAGGAAAATGTTGTTCATTATTATTGTCAAAGCTCTCCCCTGTCACAATGTTAAATCTGCTGTGCCTCTCTTGAACTTATAATAAATTAGGTACCTACTAGCGTACACTGATGAAATGGGTGAGCCAAAATCAGGAGGGGGGGTGGGGGGAAGCCATTGGGCTAGCACATCCTGAAGACTTACTGAGCATTGGAGAGCTAACTCCATCTGGAGCCACTCGGTCTGAAGTGGAAGGAGTAAGGTGATATATATATATATATATATATATATATATATATATATATATATATATATATATATATATATATATATATATATATGTGTGTGTGTGTGTGTGTGTGTGTGTGTGTGTGTGTGTGTGTGTCAGAGATGATGAGTATGTATGATGTTTGTGTGCAATGCAAAATGTCTGACCTTTAACCCACGGATAGGATAGGGTTTTCTTTAAAGGGACAGCTGGTTTATGGAAGTATTAAATCATTCCTTATGCAGGCTCGATTTACACACACGAGTTATATAGCATATCTAGAATTAGATAGGCAGACACAGAATTATATACAATGTCTTGTACGTGTTTCGTCGTCCAGAAAAGTACTTAGCAAGGTAAAGATTTGTTAATCTACAATTAGCTTTATTTTAATAAGCAGCTTTCCGTACTTCCAAGGAAGTATTGGGAATATTAAAGCGACGATATAAGACCGACTTTTAAAACAGCTTTATTTAAATTTTATTCAAATTTTACAGGCAAAGTGGTCAATAAACTCCATTTACAATATATTACGAAAAATTTTATGCAAATGAAAAACAAAATAATATAATGAACATTGTTCTTGAAAAATTTACTTAATTTCCAAGACTTAATTCTTAAGGGTTTATGTTTACCAGTATGATCTAGAAAAGGAACATCCATTAACAGAATTTTCCTCAATGGATCAGCGACTAGCGTAATTTTTTGAATAGATGAGCGATTAAATAAATGATATTAAAATGATTGGCGTCTTAAAAGCATAATTTACATAATTATCTTTGGAATATTAAGGATCTACATAATTTACCTTCAAGCATACTATGCGTTCAACGCGTCTATATATAACATCAAGTAAAGTAATAAATAAAAACGTTTTCTTCCAAAGGTGAGCTAATAAATTAGCAATTTTCTCCAAAAATTTGAACAAGTGGTCCTGCACCTCGTCTACACCTATTCAAAACTATATTTCATCAAGGAAACTAGTGAACCGAAACGTTTAAAAATTAGGAATAACGAAAGAAATCCGTATTAGTATTAATTTTAAAAAATATTTCAGACAGGAAATATGAAAATTTGTCTCAAAAGAGAAATCGAGACATCCATCTCATAAAAAGAAAAATTTGAATAAGAAAATTCGTATGATAAATGCAGCGTTATCAGGTAAAAAAAAACTATAAGGGTTGATTATGAAGTCAAACAATTCATATAATACAGAAAAATGTATGAATTCTAAAATTTATATCATATAGGGCAAATTATGAGTTTAAATTTCCATATGATAATAAAGGGGAAAATTATGAATTTTAACATTCATTTAATAAAAGAAATATATAATAATAATAATATAAAAAGCTAATTTCATACAGAGAAATAGTCGTAAACTCATTCTATATTGAGAAATTTATGATATTAAAGACTAATTTCATGTGAGGAATATTATGGAGTCACACAATCATTTCAAGTAAGGAAATCTGAACCAGAGACGTTCATATTACCATGGGATAATTATGAATGTAGAAATTCACGTTAGATGGGAAAGCTATCTATCTACAATACTGTAATTCATTTGATAAAAAAGTTATGAAATAAAATATTTGCGTCATACATGTAAAGCAATTAATTTAAACATTCTTTTCATAACAGCAAAAGTAAAATAAAAGTAATTTCATAAAAGGGACAGAAAATAATGAGCATCAAAATAAAAAAAAAATTATTCATAAAACGTATAACAAGGATTAAACATTTTCATTTCACAAAATGAAAGTAGTGGATATAAAGATTTTTTTTTTATAAAAGGAATATAATGAATATAAGTAACTCGAATCATAAAAGGGAAACTGCGAATTTAAAAGGAAAACTCATAACGTGAAACTAATGAATATTAAGATTCATTTCATGAAGGGAAAAGTATGAAACGCACTCAAGGTTCAAAAGGCGCACTGAATATGTTCACGAGAAGGGAATCATAATCTAATTCATCACTCTTGACCTTCAAAATCCAGATGAACTTGTTTCGGCTGACCTTTCAACAGGGGCACACAGCAACCACACTTGAGCTTTCTAAAATCACATGAATTAGCTCGGACTCTTCCAGCATTCAGCAATTAAATCCTCCCGGCAATTTCTGCTTTTAATTCAAATCGTTTTTAAAGATTCCTCTTCTGAATGTATTTATCTCCATAATTTTTTTTATTATCTTGTTGTAAACCTCCCAAATTTACGACCATGACAAAATACTAGGCTACTTAGCGAGAGACCAATGGAAAACTTTGTTCCCTCTGTAGAACCATTTACTCATACGCGGCCATAAATCAAGTATTGCACTTGCATACTGCATTTTAATTGCAAGCACTATCGCAGATTTGCGGAGCGGCTTCTTTCATCTCTCAAAATGATTTGCATCCCCGACGAGAATTAAGATTATTTGAACGGCTTTTATTTTTCTTCAAACTTGACCTCCTGCAAATCCGAGTGACTTCGTGCGCATGTGCTTTCAAGTAACTACATAAATGCGTTCTGATTGTGCGCATGGAAACGCTTAACGGGCTCAAATTGCTATGTAGGTTGCTGTCATGTTAAGTTTTTCTAATGGCAGACAGGACGCCTTCGAAAACTGAAACAGAAATTATTCACGCATGCGCGCTTTGCATCTGAGCAAGTAAGTACTTGTGAGCTAAAAATATCGGCTAATGTTTTCTTTATTTTTCTGATGCATGACATAATTCTTTGAAAACTGAAACCATAATTCCATTCAACGAGCCAATAAAACGGTGGACTCTCTGCCACCGAACAGAAAACTAGACAAACAGAAGCGCTGTTAAGGTAGTGTTCTACTCAACAAAATGGTGATATAAGCGGTTGTCAGTTATCGAAACAAATCGTGACATCAAGAATCGTTTATGCATGTGCAACCTTTTACTGATCTAATGAATCATTTTAATTTCAAAAGGACGGCAAGTGAAGCATTTTCATCGTTTGGAATCATATAAATATTTTAGCATTAGGAAAAACGAAAACGGTCTTCAAGATTTACCTAAGAGAAATTATTCTTCTAAGAACAGGTGGGCTGTTTGACATTATAATGCCAATTAGCGACCAAGATGTAACCAATATAGGTGTAAGCCATTTATACTTATTACTGTGATACAAGTTTCGTGACGACTGACCCCCGGGGAAAGCAAAGTTCAAGGGCATTAAGCGTTTTGTATTTAGGTACTTCCCTCCCACGGTTGGTATAAATGAGCTGAATAACAGTACCCATTTGTATTTTTCAAACATTAAATTCTTTTTGTCCTCTCTCTCCCCGACCATTAAATCTTACCACTGAATTCTTACTGTTATCACTCTCTCTCTCTCTCTCTCTCTCTCTAAAAATTAAAACCTTATTGTTATCACACACACACACACACACACACACACACACACACACACTCTCTCTCTCTCTCTCTCTCTCATAATCTCTCTTTCCAAACATTAAATCTTATCATTAAATTCTTATTGTTCTCTCTCTCTCTCTCTCTCTCTCTCTCTCTCTCTCTCTCTCTGAAAATCCTGCAGAATTATAGAAATCGGCGAATAGTCACGTTTCAGTTGCTAATAAGAGGAAAACCCCCACTAATGAAATTTGTGTCTCTACTTTCTGTCTGTTATATACACATTTTCACACACAAAGTGGAAAATAATTTATTTGTGAAAATGTGTATATGACAGAAGGAAAAGAGAAACATATTTCACCAATGGATCTTTTCCTCCTGTTATCCTGCAAAGCCTTTGTCTTATCTTCCACCAGCGAGCTAATTTATTTCTGACATTTTCTCCACTTTCCCTCTTTCAAGTAACATTTTCCTATTTCTAAATATGACACACTGACTGGGTACTGCTTTACACACGACTTGTTTTTACGTAAAACAACCATCAGAAACTTCCAAATCAGAGGGGGATTTTTTTTTTTTTCGTAAACTAGTGTTCACTGTTTTTTTATTTTGTTTTGGTCTCTTCCACAGTTGCTACTTTCTTTAAGAATGTAAACAATAATGATTGTGTTAAAGGTCTCGAAAAGATGGGACTACAATATACCTTGGAGAATACTCAGTTCGCATTGAAACAGTCATCTTTTTACATTTTTCTTTTGGAGTGTTCAAGAGCTTTAAGGACACTCTTATACAACAGAGAGAGAGAGAGAGAGAGAGAGAGAGAGAGAGAGAGAGAGAGAGAGAGAGAGAGAGAGAGAGAGAGAGCTTTGATGAATAACACATTATGCTGGCGGTGCAGTGAACATCCTCGTTTATTAGTTTTCTCTCTTTCCGCCTCTCTTGTCGAAATCGCTCCTTTCTCGCCCAAGGATCGAACTCGGACATTTCGCTCGTGAGGCGAACGCGGTACCGCTTAACTACGACCGCTCCTAGAGAGAGAGAGAGAGAGAGAGAGAGAGAGAGAGAGAGAGAGAGAGAGAGAGAGAGAGAGAGGAACCTAGGTTAATTTGGAATATAACAACACGAATCGCACAGACTTCCGAGGCTGGATTACATCAGATAGAGTTCTATGACGGGTATCTGCCCCGAACCTGGAAACCCAGCGAAGTGATTAGATTAATAAACAAGGCTTTGAATGACAGACAAAAGTTTGCTAAAACAGTAAAACATCTTCGGAAAAAATTAAAGCCGCACAACAGAACAATTTTCAAAGCTGATTCTGTTTCTTATTTTGAAGAAGAGTTCGAAAAATTCAAGCGGGGTCGAAAGAAAAAGAAACGTCATTTCGTAGGTGAACAGAGTCCCACTTTTTAAGAAATACACTGAAAATGTGCATTTTGATCTTGAAAGTGCGCATGGAAGACGAACAGAAGTTAGTGGTATAGTGAACAAGCCAGAGATCACTTGGAAATTCATAATATCAAGATGATATGTATGCAAGGGAACAAAGGATTACACAAGAAACCACAAAAATAGATGAAGAAAGATGGGAAACGGTGAATTTACCAATGAAGACAGCACTAAGCTGCGTTAAGGCCTGTCGACAATTTTTATATAAGTACTGTATTAAATGATCATGATATTGCATTTGACTAACGCAAAATAATGTAACTAAATGGTTATAATATCAATATTATCAAAAACATTGAGCAGTGACTTTTGACAACACAATGCCAAAGACGGTTTAAAAACTCTAGCTGTAGTAGAATCAAAGACTTCAGTACGAAATGCATTTATATAAAATCGTAATATTTTGAGGACAGCACCTTTTCTTTTCGGATCTTTAACAGCTTTCACGTTAATTAATCAACAACATAATACAGTCATTATGACAAGGATGTACGTTTCGAGTTGTGTTAAATCGCACTGACCATGAGCTATTACCCAAAGAAGTGGACTCAAGTCATATTATTCCTCAATCTTGGAATTTGCATTTGCAGCAGAGACTTGGTTGGGGGTTATGGCCTTCTAGCAAGAGCACCTTGGTACCAAATAAAAAAAAAAAAGAAAAAAGTTATGCCACAGTAAAAGTCCCCAAGAAGTTTTAATTTCCTCTCGTAATTTTCCTTTATGCCTTAATGAGCCAGTTTCACAGGTCGTTTTTTCTTGTGGCAATGAATAAAGTTAAGATTATTCTTTTATTTTATACGCTCAGCTGTTGAGAATTATAGATTAAGTGCAGTAATATCTTAATCCATTTTGCTTACAGATGAACACGATAGGAGCCAAGGCACAGGGTTAATAAGCAAAACAAGCACTGTATCACATACATTTCACATGACCAATACGAGAGAGTTAAGTGTGTTTGAGTTCTACCTGAAGCAGCAATCAACAGGTGTAGATCGTGTGGTTATAAAAAGGACACTCAACAAACGACTGAGACGGTGAATTTGCAACACGGCAACGAGTAAATCATCCTCTCGAAAGAGACCAATAAAAATAAAATAAAAAAAATCTAAATGTATTTTTACTTAAGAAAATTTACTGTACATCATGAATGGAATCTTAGAGGAGATGAGAGAGAGAGAGAAAAAATTCAATTTCCTTGTAGACAATTTGGTAATTTTTCCGTCTGATTTTGTCGATTTAATACCACACCACATGAACATACAAAAGTGCAATTTCGATCAACTATATTTTACATGAAGTTTTTTTATTTCCTCAAAATAGTTACCAGCATCACTATATTTCAGATAAAAGAAACTTAGATATAAGTAGGCATAATGTGCATGAATATGAGCAAAATAATTTAGATAACTGACTCCTTCCCTGGCTGCATTCCTCTGGGACAACATCGCTCACACTCGGCCCCAACACATTTTCCTAAGTTAATCATGAAAACAAAAACGAGAAAACCCTTTTTCATCTCAGCAGCGTAATATACTCGGTATCAAAACATATAATCTGCAAGCATCTGCATAATCACCGGTATTGCTTGCAAATTATACCCTTTATAAGATGATTGAGGCTTGCTGAAGACTTTCTTGATATAGAGATGGGAAAAGGCACCTGGGAGCTCAGCGGAGAAAAAATGTCTAAGCCGGAGAACGCATCGCTGCTATCTGGACAAGCATCTCGTTCCTTCTGTAGAGGGACGAGATGACACCGCATTAACCTTTTTTGTTCGGGGCCATTCTCTTAATCGTCGTCCTTAATCATTCTCTTTTGGATGGGAAGAGAAGAAAAGAGAAGAAAGAGAAGTACCCGTCGCATGCAAGAGCACTTTCGACGTGGCTTACTTGCCGTTGTTGCGAAATGGGGTTCTTGGACCCAGGGTTGGGGGGAGGTACAATTTCTCCTTTTGTTCGGCAGCCTGAAAGCAGTTATTACCGGAGACAACGAAGCCGACCTCAGGAATAATAGGTTTACTCAGCTTATGATTCTGAGTGTGTTGTGAATCAGAATCTTTGATCTAATTTAGAGTTTATACTCACTTTCTATCTACTTTTAACATCTAACATTCTTACCTATATTTTCAAAACTACCATTCTATACAGACCACACGATTCTCGCTCAAGCTATCCTTTCTTGATGTTCTACTATGGGGCTGAATCGCTTACTTGGCTCTTCTATAAAGGGATATGGTCCTTCTATCAAGCTTTCAAATGTAGATTTTACTCATACCTATACCTTATAACATTTAAATGCTCACTGATCTAAAGACCAGTCATATTGCTTCTATTTAATATTTACAAGTCATACAGCATAATTAGAATGAACTTTTATCAACATATGTGTCTACGAAAAAAAAAAAAAATAAATAAATCCAGTACTGCGCTTCAAAAGTAAATATAGTTTTCAGATGAAGACGACAAGCTGTTTGGCATTAATCCTTTTTGTTATGATGCAGAATTACTTTGCTTATTGAGTTTTCCCTCACAGCGCACTCAAAGAAAGATTAGGTAAGTTTAAGGATGCACGGGAAATGCTTTTAATTACCTGGGTCGTGTAATTCACGAAAATGAAGCAATCATAGCTTAATCAAGAAGGGTCATTTCAAGAGCACATTAACAAACCCAAGAGTAACTCTCATTCCAGGCACGTTTTCTCTCCCCCTCTATCTCTGTCTCTCTCTTTTATTTTACAGTTAGAGGTCTGCAAGGGTTATAGAACGCTGAGATTAAATTCCTCTTAATGGAACTTTAAGTCTTCAGAATAATTGAATTATCCGGGCCTTCGTAATATAGGGCAGATTAATGTAAATATTTCAACCTCAGGCCTGATACCTCCCCCACCCCACTACCGAACACCAAAAATGGAAATAAAAAAAGTCTAAAAAATGCTATTAATACAGCCATAAGTCCTCATTTCCGCTGAGCTAATCTCTCATTAAAAACTTCATTCGCCTGGCCTTAGCGTCTATAAATTTCATACCACGATTTGCATATGGAGCTGCGATATGCAAGCAACCTTGCAAAATGAAGACCTGCGTCCGATACATCATTCGCGCGATGAAAGCAAGTGCATCTGCATTTGAATAACACTGAAACCAGAATGAGTTATATCTCAGCAGCCTCCCTTCGAAGGCGCTTTTCATGATATAAGAAAAACACCTATTGGCATGCATTACGTCTCCCGGTTTTATACTTACATTATGCGGGATGGGTTATGATCAGTAAATAACAGCCGCACAGATGCGAAAGACCGCTCCCATATTCGGGGAAGTTTTCTTCTTCTTCTTCTTCATTTTCATGGCAGTGACAGCTGGAAAGCGGGCTTGTAATTTAATTCGTCTCCCTCCATGATTTACAAGATCTGTGTGCAAATACCCTAACGGGTGGTGGATGCCACACTGGAAGGTTGATGAAGGAGACTAGCCCGCACTTTTACTCTTGGACGAGATTTCTCAAAGATGTTTTACCTTTTACCTTCCAGTTGGACACTTACTACATCTCGAGTGAAATTATTCTTTGGGTTAAAATCACCCGTGACCAATTTTCAATTTTGCCGTTGACGAGTAAATAGTTTGGTGGTGTATCAGGTTGTCAGTCATTTTCTGTGATCTCATTTGCAGAAAAATATGCTCAGTTGTTTATATATATATATATATATATATATATATATATATATATATATATATATATATATATATATATATATATGTGTGTGTGTGTGTATATATATATGTATATATATCCAAATTATAAATGTATATATATTGTATATATAATTTCCAATTTGGATATATATATACATATCTCGTATATATATATATATATATATATATATATATATATATATATATATATATATATATATATATATATATATATATGTATATATAACGTATATATGTATATATAAATATATCCAACCTGTATGTGTATATAAATATATAAATACACATACGCATATATATAAACATATCCAGTCTGGATAAATTTAAATATACTTATACATATATATATACATATATATAAACACACGCGCACGCACACACATATAAATAAACTGAGCATAGTTTTCTGCACATTAGACCACAGAAAATTACTAACAACCTGATACACTACCAGACTATTTACTTGTCAACGGCAAAATGTAAAATTATTCATGTGTGATTTTAACCAGTTATCTCATTTGCCATAATATCTAGAAGTATCAACGTTTTTAACAAGGAAAAAAGTCGAAAAAACTGGATTCACTCATCTCCTTGACAGTAAATTTCCATTCAAAATAGTTCGTTTACAAAGAATATCACATCAGCATTACATCTTACTACTTTCTGATGAGTAAGTTTGATGTGAATATTGCGGTTGCTGCCTTATTTGCCAATATATTATCCAAAATTGCATTATAGATAATTAAATCATTCTTGCAAATTCACCCTACTGACTGGGACAACGCCATCATTAATCCTTTTCATGATTCAAATCATATGGCATAAATCACATTAAAAGCCGCGGACTAAATCCCTAAAAAACCACTATCTTTTACATGCAAAAATGGCGCTCCCGCTGAGCTAAGCAGCGCTCGCTTGCAAGAACATAACTTTGACTGCTTAGTAAATCAGCGCGGGCACACACGGGCATTAGTACCCCAGATTAAAAGGGATTATTTAATAAACGACCGGGCTGCACCGGAGGAGAGAATGGCAGCGCAGAAACTTATTGCAACGCGGCCTTGTGTAAATACTCCTTAACACCCAATCATTAAGGTCGTTCCTCCGGGTTGCGTTTGTCGCTTGTTTCTGTTTACGAGTCGCTGTGAGTCAACTCGCCTTTCTCTTGGATTAACTGGCCGACTATAAGTCCTCAAATTACGGTCTCGCCGATGATGATTGCAAGGGCACAACGCAAGTCATTCGTAATTTTGGTCGATCTACGACTATGCTTGGACTCGTTTCAGCTCGCCGACGGCCGATTTACAGACGTGCCAAAGACGTAACTTGCAGTTCAAAGACTCGGATACATTTAATTCGACCGCAGTTTTTTTTTTTTTTTTTTTTACGCCCTTGTATTTCATTTTGTGTGTGGGTATGTTTTTATTTTTATTTTTTTGCCTCCCATGTACCCCTCGTTCAAAATAAATGTTTTCGTTTGTTTACTCTTGCCTTTATCAAATATGAAATTAAAGAGAATTGTACAGTAAAGCTAATAGTCAAATGTCCTTTGGTTTATTTGCTCTCCACACCACAGCATAAACTTTTTAAGTGTATTAAGCTTACATAGCGTCATCTAAGGTAGGCTATATGACACCAAAAACAAAAAATTAAATAACGGTTATTACTCAAACAGAAATGTAAAATATTGTCTTTACCCATAATGTAAATGCATTCACACACAATCCATTTAAAATATCAAGAAAAAGAAAACAATGAAATATCCACCGTACATAAAATGTGTTCACAACTTATGATGAAAGCAAGTGCTAAGAGAAATTTAGAAATGCATCTAGTATTAAAAATGACTTTTCCTTTTGGAATCTTGAATAGATGATAATTACCATCGCCCGACACTCAGAGGGGAAACGCCTTCTCAAGCCTCCCTAAATTGGGAGAGTCCACTAGCAAGTGTATCATAGTCAGGGAGAGAAAAAAAAAACCCTTCAACACAAAATGGCTTGGGTTGACCAGTTATAAAAAAAAAAAAAAATACATGAGCCTTACAGGTATGAACGATATCTAACCTTCTTGGGACATTACTGTATCTATACGGAAACGCTCCCGATGTGAGATGAGGCAGGCAATATACTTGCATGGGCTCTTGGCTACCTGAACAGTAGGCGTGATGAGAAAAGCTGACAGGTCGTGTCCAGTATTTTCTGGTTATTACCGAAAAAAACTCCCATGACAGTTCTCACGCTCTCGTTATGCTCTCTCAATACAAGGGAAAACAGTTCCAAGCAGGTCAGCCAAGTCATCAACCATTTCGCCACATGTCACTGCAAAGTGCGCACGAACACTGAAAATGAACTTCCTGAACATTACATGGCAGAAAAAGATGGCCGCCTTCAGTCACATTTGGAGAAATCCTTAACTAAATTACGCTTCATTGCTTCATCTTAAAATCTACGGGCCCTTGCTCCTGTAGTAAATTTGTATTGGCAATTCTCTACTAGTAACTTCTTAGGGGATGTATAACAATACAGTAAACTTCTGAGGGGATATAGAATAATATGGTAAAGTCAAAACCTTATACTTTTTTAATATAATCAGTGTACTCGAAATGGCTTAACTCTAAAAGAACACGGTTTTGGCACAGAAGACCATCCATATTGATAAGAAACTATTTAACGAGACTGGAAGTTTCTGGAACCACTACCAGCTTCGGACTAGAAATCCTTAGCAGAAGTATCCTCATATCAATAAGACAGGACCAATTATTCCATTTGTGTTATGTAGTGCGTCAACGAACTCAAAGACAAACAGTTAGCTGAGAGTTAGAAAAATTCCAACTCCCAACATACTGACAGTCAAATATGACTTCGACATAATTTCATGAGTATGTATTAGGATGGGCACCAATAAAAAAACAAGTAGAAAATGGGCCGAAGTTTCTTCGGACCAATCGAGCTTTCTGGACAGCATGTAATGCTGTATGAAACTTTAAGCCGGGGCCTATGAAACTTTTAGCCAAGGCCCATGAAACTTTCAGCCACGGCCCGGTGGTGGCCTATGTTGTTGTTACCTATAACGGTGCCAGGCGTACGATTATGGCTAAATTGAACTTTGAATAAAATAAAAACCACTGAGGCTAGAGGGCTGCAATTTGTATGTTTGATGATTGTAGGGTGGATGATCAACATACCAATTTGCAGCCCTCTAGCCTTAGTAGTTTTTAAGATCTGAGGGCGGACAGACAAAGCCATCTCAATAGTTTTCTTTTACAGAAAACCCTTATTTTCGTTCAAAACTTTTTTTCGCCATTTAACAGATAGTTATCTGAAAGCATCGCTCTTTGAGAACCCTTCATGAAGCAAAAGATATAGTGAAGCTACCGACAAATATGGATAACTAAGTTACAGTAGTTATTAAGGACAAATCCAGACGACAGATAATCCAACATGATTAGACTGTGATAGACTTTTGGCGATGAAACACATAAGCCAATGCAACGAAAAATCTAACCTGTTTATTCTATTAACACTGCAGTCAGAATGTATTCTTATGCCTAACAGAAAAGTTGCAGCCAATTTTGTCATTATTTTTATGTTCCGCACAATCTAAAATAAAAAAGAAGACAAAGGTAAACATGCAGGAAGAAAAACTACCGGGGACATCCATCACTGGTGGCGTCACAAATCGCTCGTTTTGACAGAAACCGCCACTTTCGTCGTACCGACACGTTTTATCAGTTACGTTAGAAATATTTCAAATCCAACACATGCCTCCATGAACGATGTATTTTGCCATTCTTATTTAAAACGACTGTACTATACCAACAATCCACAAAAATAATCTGGAGAAACCTAAATTTTGTTTGCAATATGTTTCACTGACAGTGTGGATCCTGGTTCCTCCCATTGTTGTTCTGTACTGGGTCAGTAGAAAACAAAAAGATTTAATTCAACTCTCTCCATGTATATGCAAGATATTAGATCAATTCCCTCAATCCATCGTCAAATTCAAAAACTGAATACGCACACCAAACACCTGTAGGCGAGACCACAAACTAAACTTGACAAAAAATGTTAACAGTGTACTAGATCTCTTCCGAAACATTCTTTCAGCCTAACTGAGTCTAGAAAAAAAGTCCCACTGAATGAAGACAAATTATTAAGACAGTCTAAATCCACGATCATCTTGCGATTCAATGGAGCTACAAAGGAAAGTACTTTGTCATTACTGCAGAGAAATTGGTGTTACACAAACGTATCAAGTGATCTGAGATATCGTAAGGGGATTGCGGAATCTTTTATTAGATCTGAGATTACCGTCTGATTAATTGGTAGGTCATTACTACTAAAACGATTCTGAGTGCGGTTGCCGACGAGGTATTTTCACCTTACAAATTTTCACTTGCTGCAAACGTGCCATTCCTCACGAATCCAGTTCACCCGCTCACTACGACCAAAATATCGAAGAAATAAACGGAAATTTGTTTTTTGGATTCTTAAATTTCATTAATTAAAATTTATTTCTCCATTTCTTCATTCCCATACTAAGATGTCCGCATATCTTGTTAACAATCCTAATTTGTTTTTCCAACAGGGGGATGACTTGAATGAGAAAAAAAAAGACAACAATAAAGTTCAATTTCTATACCTAGAAAAAACCCAGTGTTTTAGAAAAACCTTAAAATTTACAAGGTTCTTATAAACTTTACGAAACTGCTACATTTTCGTCTCAAAAAGAACATTTCTTTGGAAGCCTTGACATGGAGCGCTGAATGTTTGAAACGCCCAGCGGAGAAATTTTCTCGTGGGAAGATTGGTCATGCTTTGTGTTTAAACCTGAGCATCTCATAATTGTGAGAGGAAAAAGAAGTTGCCACTTTTGAATATGCACAGTTACATATCATTTTATCATAAAGTATAAATCACAAAATCGTTGCTTAATGCTTGGTGTGGCAAACATTTATATTTGCAAGCATTCGTAAAATCAGTACAGTAACTACACTACCATCAGAAGGTACGCAAGGTTGATTGGATTTTGCTATATCTGTTCTAGACGGCAAAAATTTACATATTCATGACTATGGATAGAATTACATAAAATACCACATAAAACTTGATTTATGGCTCATAGAACTCTTAACCAAGTAAATCATACCATTTATTAGAGCGTCATAATTATTCACCCCTCTCGTCAATTTACCGTACTTTATGACGGATCTCTATAAGCAAAACGCCTTCCCTACGTCACCATACAAACCCACACTGAAAAGTGAACTAATGTTTTCCCGACTACATATTCAACTTAACTTAAATGCCATTACTAACCCTCCTGACATGTACTATAAGTTTCTTTGCATGTTGATTTGGTAACGTTCTGGCCTCTCAGAAACTGGTAGTCTTACAGGTACCATATCCGAAAATAATGCTTTCTTATGACACCAGACGAATTAAATCAATGAAAAATGAAGACTACTATAGATAAGAATAGTTTTTTTTACTATACAATCCACCTAATAATTATGTGTTGATCAAAATATCCAATAATTACATAGCTTCTATTTATTATGAACACATATATTTTCATAATT
The DNA here is from genome assembly GCA_039081455.1 of Macrobrachium rosenbergii. Lineage (NCBI taxonomy): Eukaryota > Metazoa > Arthropoda > Malacostraca > Decapoda > Palaemonidae > Macrobrachium > Macrobrachium rosenbergii. The sequence goes on from JANJGK010000030.1 coordinate 27,645,804, forward strand.
TATCAACTTTCTTCCCATTGTAACTTTCGTCTTTTTTCTCAGTGCTTTGAAGTATTTCCAGTGAAGTGCCAGAAAAGAGTACAATTTCTTTTCAACTATGATCTCACACTGTCTATCAGCTTCATAGTGTTACGAGAGAACGGAACGCATCACTTTTACTACAAACTTACGTTCACCGCCACACCCATCTCACTTGTAGGCAACAGGTTTTCTATGACCGTCTCCCGTCTAAATGACGCAGACACACACATGCACACACAAACACATACACATACACACACATATATATATTATATACGGTAATATATATATTGTATATATACTGTATGTATATATATATATATATATATATATATATATATATATATATATATATATATATATATATATATATATATATAATATAAATGCTGGTGTTTTCACAGTACGCCTGTTCCCTTTTATAGAAGGTACCACAAGAAAGCCCACGGGGATGAGGTTGCTAGCCAACGTCCCTTTCCTTATTGACCACAACTAGAGCAACCAGATTAAGTGAACTACTCACCAGGCACATGATAAACTACTTATATCAAAAGAAGCACAATGGACTGAAGTTGTATTCGATCTTTAGTAAGTAATTCTGGTCACTATATATATATATATATATATATATATATATACGAGTATATATATATATATATATATATATATATATATATATATATGTACATATCTACATATACATACATATATATATATATATATATATATATATATATATATATATATATATATATATATATACATATATACATATATACAACATATATGAATACATTCACTGTACGTTTTTCTCCCTTAGTGGCGGGTAGCTCCAGAGGGTATGAGCCGTTCCGTTCCTACTAGTATTTTTTAGGTGAGGTGCTAGCCTAACGCCCCTCTACACCCTGGTTGCGACCAACAACAGTCGTTTACCTGACAGGTAACTAATTCAACAAAGGGAGGCACAATGGGTTTGAAGGGACTGCGCCCAAGTCAGTCTACTCCAGTGAGAAACTGAAGCCAGTTCTTCTAGCTGGTAAGGTGAGCCTTCTAGCCACTTAACTGCAAAGGACCCATCATACAATATATATATATATATATATATATATATATATATATATATATATATATATATATGTATGTATGTATATATGTATGTAATATATACATACACATATATACGAGCATATGTATGTATATATATATATATATATATATATATATATATATATATATATATATATATACATACTTGACCATGAGGACTGTTTTCCAAGAAGCTTGTAACTTTTTTGAATAAATATCTCCTCTAGATACCATCCAGTTTGGATGAGGTCCTGTTAATAATTGTATTAATGCACAGAACAATTGTGTATGTGATTAAGTTAATGTATGAGTATATATATCAAACATCAGTTGGAAAAAAAAAACGGTAGTAAATCCTGACTGGTGTCAGCTTTATTTCTAATTAAGCCATCTCCAAAAAACTGGTACAAAGTGGTAGAAATATATGGTAGCTGGGCAATATAAACGAACATACTACCCGACGAAAACCAAGTATTTATTTGCACCTGACAGGTGTTTGTAGGCGGAGTCCTGCCCTCATTGGCGACTGGTCATATTTTACAAATCCACTGGGCAGCCGGCTTTCCTTTTACCCGTCTTTGGAGTACCTTCCTTCAAATTAAACTTCTTACGTATTTCTTTTGAGATTAATGGATCATGTTGATAAGCCATGACTGATTTCTACCATTTTGCATCATTTCTCTCAACACGGGTTAGTTATCAGTAAAGCCGACACCGGTAACGATTTACAACCGTTATTAATTTTTACCCAGTGATGTTTGATATATAAAATCACGAGTAAGAGTGATGTATATGTATAAAATATATATCTATATATACATATGTATATATGTATATATACATTGTGTATATATATGTATACATGTATATACAGTATATGCATACACATCTATATATATATATATATATATATATATATATATATATATATATATATATATATATAGTACATATATATCAAACACACATCCAGTTCTGAAAGTCGACTACTAGAAAAAGAGTGTTGGAAAACTAACTTGAAGGAGAGCCAAATTCCTATTGAAAGATAAGAGCTTATCTTTGTTACCCTTATAGCCGAGAACACAATGCAGAGCGCTCAATCCCCTTGACAACAAAACTCATTACTACTGCTGTTCCCAGGTCCCACTGGACTACCGATTTCAATTATTATTCGCCTGCAAGCGAAGGACTGAAGAAGTTTAATCGTGAAAAGAATCTTGCAACAATGAAAATGAAAGCTAAGTCGTAAAGGGAGAAAGCAGTCGTCCTTTCGTTCGAATACAATGTACTGAATATCGCAATTTAACAAAACTTGATTCGACCACGGTTTAGCTCGAAGAAAAATAAATATATAAATTATCTACAGATAAAAAAACAGTATCTTAAAATTTTATGTTTATAAAAGGTTTAAGTATGTACCTAAAAACGTCGGAAAACGTGATTTACTGAAACATCCTAATACCGCCGTCTACAAAAGTTATTGAAAAAACTTTTGATATTCAACTTTCCATACTTAATTCATCATAATGCAAGTCCTCCTTAACTATTTCCTCACGTCCCTGTATGCCGCAAAAATCTATGATTTCTTTACTCCCCTAACCAACCCTCTTGCATTGCATACAGGTATACCTAAGTATTGTGCTTTGTAAATGGGATCCCTAACTGTGCGCTAGTGACTTTCCAGTCATTGACCTCCTTTTCTATCTTGAATTTCTCTTAGTTCTTTGTATGCATCCGTACTGACAAACACAAAAATGCTTGCATGCACTCACAAATTATTTTAGAAAAAAATGTATTATTTGTAAAAGCTTCCTCAGCGCTGTACAGCATATATATACTTTGGATTTAATTCGTTGCTATTTGATTACACACTGAATGTTATTAGCATTTCATTAATTACGAAATTAGCAATTTTGCATTCAATCTGCCATTGTGCTTCATGTGCGTGGCGTTCGGTTTCATCCGGTAATATTCCTGAATAAATTTCACACAGTCAAGACCTAATCTATTCTGAAAGCACGTGAGAAAAGTCACGCTTCCTTTTATTATTTGTTTTGATTTTAAATTGAAAAATTCTTGAGGCTTTCACGCAGAGAAATCGTTCATTATTTCACCCGTTTTACGGTACAATAAAAACAAGTTTTTGTACACTAAAATATTTCAGTCATACGGAAACGGCAAAAATCATTCCTCGATGATATGGATTACCAAGTGACGGCAATAGGGCACAACCATGCATCTCCCGGCGAGGGATAAAATCGTCGGCTTTTCCCTACGCAGCAGTTACATTGATTTACGGTGCTGTCTTGCAACCGGTGCCCATTGTTGGTCAAGACATGGATCCGCACACGCATAAAACTGCAAATAAGGCGAGGAAAAAAGGGTCAGGGAGTTTACGTCACAGACTTTCAGAGGCGCTGGACTCGTAAGAAAGATTTTCAATTATGCAATAAGCAGTTGGCCCAGACCAGTGCATTGCGAACATTATGCATGCAAATACTTCTTGGCGCCTACTGGTGACAAATCGTGTTGGTTCACTAATTCGATCTGGACATACACAATACAATCAAAGGAAGGAAAGGACAACTGGAAATAGGTCTGGAAAGCTGCTGCCTGTATTTCACTTACCTTCTTGATCCAGGTGAGAAAGCAGTGCAGAGGGAAGCCTGCAATTTTATTATGATCAACATTTGGACTTGTCCAGAGAGAGAGAGAGAGAGAGAGAGAGAGAGAGAGAGAGAGAGAGAGCTACGTTTCATCCAGGGGATTTTTCAATCTACTTTCCGGGGGTGGAGAAACACTGCTCCGCCACTGGCAGACGAATGAAAGTCATTCTTTGGGATCTGGTGCAACTTTCACTTTTCCGTCTTACGTTGTCAAAAATTGTTAAAGGTGAGATATTTACTAATTAACAACTATCCGCCGGGTCTGCGTCAGGGGAGTAAAAAGTGGTGTGCTCTTAAATATTTGATCGTTCGACCTTCGTTCCGTGACCTGGGGGCGGGTCAGAGCGTTTGAGTGAGGGGCAGACGCGGGCGGACCGGGGGGGGGGGGGGGGGCGCTGGGGTCGGGAGTACCTCGGGGGTACCTTCAATTGGCGGAGGTGGGAGGTAGAAGGTGTGGGTGGATGGGTAGAGCTGCTGTGGCTCAGATGAGTAGAAGGAGATTAGAGAGTCACATGCCTCGGTGCCCTGGACAAATGGCTGCGGATTTTTGACAAAATACTAAATGTTTTAATATATACAGCGCACCATTAATTTGGAACTATTGCTTATGAAAAATACTCAGGCTCCCACAAGTTAACGTCATTTTCCCACTTTAGAAAATGTCTGCGTTATAATACATAAATTAATACACTTAATATTTATATATAAATAATTTTTAAAATAAACGCCAGAACCCCATGTAAAAACATCAATAAATAAGTAGAGCTAAAATTTTCCTCCAAAGCAGTGACATTAATGACAGACCGCATAATTGTCTTCAAAACCGGTCTCTTTTATTAGCAATGAGTTGTCAGCAAGGAGAACGAGTGAATCATTTTTACTACGGGTTAAAAAGAAAGTTTTTTTTATTTGTTATTTTACGCAGTGGGTTGAAAAGTTTGTATGACACTTTTGATTGCACTTTAAATTAAACTAAAGATTCGTACTACAATGTGTGGCGGAATTTCGATACAAATATTGAATAATCATTTTATCTCCAGAAACCCACACTTCGACAACAACGTGGTTGCATTGGACGATGTGAATTTCCACAGGGGGAAAGTCTTGATCATGACCATACCTGTTGCGACGCCTGATAAAATAACAGAAATTTGTTCCTTTACGCCCTGCCATTTGTCATAAAAATCATTCTGGAATATTTTTATTAACAACTTGATCTTTGGTGTCTCTTGATACGTCCTCATTTTCAAATCTAACGACCAGAACTTCTAACGACAAATCTCTCAAGCATGTCAACCTCTTTTAAAGGTTTAAGAAAGTATCACTTTATGTAATTTTCCACAAAATTACAAATAAACCCCTATCACCCTTAAATGCACGAATTCAAACAATAGGTACCGAATAATTATTTTAAGTGATTTTCATATCCAGTGTTTTGGCTATCAAGTTGGCCAAGGTTCAACATTGCCACATGTATGATAACTATCATGTGTGTACGGCCGTACACCTTGTCATATTATTTATAATCTGAAGCATGACCAATGACAGTTCATTAAATAAATTTATTTGGGATCATTTCTCTTATTCTTCTTATAGACCTTGAAACTTATACTGAATTTCTAATATAAGCGGCAGTCTTTTTAAATACGTTGAAACTTACATGGAATCTTTAATATAAGAAACATGCCTAGAGAGATTTCAACTTTTTTGTTTTTTACTGATGTATTGGAGGCTACAGTCTGGTGAATGGTTTATTTTCTTCCAAACGCTGATTTGGGATCATTAAGAATATAAAAGACTACGAGATTAATGACTCGCGCGTAATTTAGTTAATTTACTGAATAAATCGAGATCTTAATTCAAGAATAAACCACTTTGCTTGATGTGATTTTTCATCAACTTCATCGTTATAATCACTGCAATCGCCACTAACATTAAAAAAATACTGATGCTTCCAGTTTAATGATAATAATACAATTAATAATAATCGTCTGTTAGTTTATGACTACCACTACTCAAATTATAACAAGCTTCTTATCACTTTTTATTACTCAAAATGAGCGAGCATTAGCGTGAAACAACTCAATGAAGTCTTAACTGGCAAAGCAGCTTCCCAAAAGAATGTAATGAAAATTTGAAGGACTGAAAAAAACTAACAAATAATTAAAAATCAGTAAGTACTTCAGTACATAAATGCACAGATGGCTATAAGCGAAAAGCTAAACCAATGTGAGTGGAACTTGGAAGTGTGTCAATGCCTCTTTAAACTTGAAAGCGCTCACATCAATAATGTTGACAAGGAGACCGTTCAACAGTTTGACAGTATATAGCCTTGTAGAATGAAAGACTACTTGCGGGTAGGGAAGGTGACAAAAATAGCACCTAATAAAAATGGGGATGCCGGTACTCTATAAAGCATGTAGCGTACAATAAATCTTCCGGGCAAGGGAACTAAAAGCCATCATGGAAGTTCCCTGTACGAACAGAGCTTATGGCTAAACAGAGCATCTTCCAGCCACGGTTGGGAGAGGAACAGAATCACTTCAAGCAAATCTCTATAAAAGATAAACATTCCCAAAATTAAAATGACACATTAATTAATAACTGAGATGATCCCATCCTCTCCTCTGGCAACCCTCCGTCACCTCCCCCCCCCGGCCCCAACCACACACACGCACACATACACACACAAACACACACACACACACACTATATTTTGACCAAGAAACAATTTCTCATGATAGGGAGTAAAAAACGGAAGTTACCACAACATTCATTCTTAACTGCTGAATCTCGGATGAAACCCCATGCAGATAATTTCCACATCAGCGGCTTCACAAAGGTTATCACCAGTGCGTCGACCCACTTGCATACTTGTTGTTTTTGATTAAGCTGGCCTTATGCCAGCACGGGCTCTTGCTCATAGAGCAGCCCGTAATCTATTTGCACACAATGTACCATTCACCTCTATCTTGTACAAATATCCGCACATCCTGGATACTAAAGCCCAAAGACCTTCCGTTCAAACACCTCTTAAATACAATCCATCTAATATTTTTTAAGCTTTCCTCAATTCCTTCTTCTCAAACTTTCCTAATTACTGTATACCTATTTTTCATCAACCCATCTTCCTTCACTCCACGTAAACAAGTCACTTCAGAACACCATAACCAATCTTTTCACAGGTATAAAGACAAAATCCCACAACCACACCTTCATATCTCTATTTGTTTTACCATTCCAATCCTTTTTCTCATATACTAAACAAACAGCTCAACTCAGCAGCTTTTTTCTTTTGTTTTTCGTTTGGACATCTACACTTCATTTTCATAAATGAGAAACGGCTCAACAATTCCTTCATTTATTCCAATCGTTGCATTAATAGACCTTTTTCTTTTCTTCCAATATTCTTGCAGGGATACTGCTACTTTACTTGCTTCACCTAATCTGTGACACACCTCTTCTCTTTTCATTTAACCATCCATTGCAATTACTCCCTAATACATATATTTAGTCGCTTCTGTTCTCACTATCCTCGATCAACACCGCATCATCTCCAAACACCAACCACTTCAAACTCCAAACCTGTAAACCTTCATTTACTGCCAATTCTTTGAATTCCTTCTTTATTGCATCTATAAACTTAATATTCAATGAGCCATGGACTTGTAACGCAATTGCATGAGACCCACTTATAAATAAAGCCAGTCACTCTCATGTCTATATGGTCTAATGCAAGCTTTGTTTTCATCATAAAAATTTTAATCACTCCCAACAATTGATACTTACATACTATATTCTCAAAACACTAACCCACGTCGTACCTGTATCTATTTTTTACCTAGACCCACGAAAACCACAGAATCCTTATTCCTTTTATACACACTAAAGTAACAAACACTATCTTCACCGTAGTCCTCTATTGAATAAATGGATATTTTAAGTTTCTGAATGTATAGGGCACAAGAAAGACAGAATGAATGAAGCAAAGGTGGAAGGAGCTAACGTAAATACAAAATTGCTAATGAAAAAGAATTTCAGAGATATTGGGAGATCAATTAAAAAGACTGAAAATGAAACAGAACCAGGAGTTTATGGGATCACAAGTGAGATGCTGCGGTACACTGGTGGTAGGGCAATTAAATAACAACTACCAACTACCAGCACAGGTCTACTAATTCTCACAGCTGCCTCTGCCACCTTCACTATTATGCAGGGAAATAAATATTCCTCTTAGCTATTCTTCTGGAATTTTTCCACTATCCGACACGCTTTACACACCTCAGTCTGTCACTTAATTGCGCTATCTCTCTTGTACCACAGCATCTTACTTATAATCCCATCAACTTCCGGTGCTTTTTTATTTTTAAATTTTTGAATTGCTCCCCTTGCAGCCATAAAAGTCCCTTTCACAAGCACTTTCACATTCACATTAATGCTTTCCACTAGTTCCTAATTGGACGGGTGGGTATTGTTCTCAGCTAGCACTCTGCTGGTCACGCTTTCGATTCTCCGACCGGCCAATGAAGAATTAGAAGAATTTATTTCTGGTGATAGAAATTCATTTCTCGTTTTAATCTGGTTAGGATTCCTCAATAAGCTGTAGGTCCCGTTGCTAGGTAACCAATTGGTTCTTAGCCACGTAAAATAAGTCTAATCCTTCGGGCCAGCCCTAGGAGAGCTGTTAATCAGCTCAGTGGTCTGGTTAAACTAAGGTATACTTAACTTGATGCTTTCCACTGTTACTTCATTCGATCTGCCTTTCGTCTATGCAATACATTTTACAACTCTTAAAATATCCTACAAAAAAAAGACTGCATTCTACTCTCTCTCTCTCTCTCTCTCTCTCTCTTTCTCTCTCTCTCTCTCCCCCCGAGGTATCTGTATGCATGTATATGTATATATATATACATATATATATATATATATATATATATATATATATATATATATATATATATATATATATATATTGGGGTGGAACCACTTGAATGATATTGCAAAGAAGTCAAGTACATATTTTGAATGCAAATGACAGACAAATGGTTGAGACTATTGAGATGAACTGCTTGCGAAGAATTATGTGGTGTAACAAGAATTCAAAAGGACAGAAATATTGAGACAATAAAATTGGTAAAAAAGTTAGTGTAAATGAATGGCTGGTTGAGTGTTTTAGGATGGTCAGGTCATGTGGAAAGAATACGGGAACATATGTTAGTGAAAAAGTATCTCATTTGGAAGTATTAGGAGAGGGGAGGCGAGGAAGACTTGAAAGCGCTAAATATATGGATTCAAAGAGCTAGTGGAAAGGAATTTGCTTTATAACCCTGAGGCTAATACTGTGTAAGTTAAATAAATAAATAAATTATGTATATATACATATATATGTATGTATATATATATATATATATATATATATATATATATATATATATATATATATATATATATGCACACATATATACATATACATACATACAAATACACACACATACATATATACATATATTATATATATATATATATATATATATATATATATATATATATATATATATATATATATATATATATATATATATATATATAACAAGAGCAGCAGTGTCTAAGGGTTAAAATGGCAAACCAATCCACAAGATCTAGATTCCATACCAACGCCCGGGTTCAATTCAGCCTACAATCGTCAATATTCTAAATGAACAAAGCAAAAATCAGACCTAACAAGTCGCCTGCATCCAAGAAAACGATGATGGAAATATATATATCTGATAAAGGTTCCCGAGAAATGATTACCTCTTATCGGGAGAAAAATCGCAGTTGATAATTATGAGTTGAATATATCGGCATGCATATTTCTGCGGGACCTGATCGACGAAAGGTCAACATAGCAGCGGAGGAACAAGGCCGGGACAGGTAATGATAATGAACGAGGAGGCGAAGAATGAATACAGTAAACGCATGCAGGGGAATGTGAGAGAGAGAGAGAGAGAGAGAGAGAGAGAGAGAGAGAGAGAGAGAGAGAGAGAGGATCAACTCGCCTACCACAAATGCACTAGATTTCTCTCATACCATGTAGTCCGCACTTTCACTTGGCCGAAAACATTGTCAAAGAGAATGGATCCTGCACCGTTTAATACGTACCGGGTATAAAGTCTACTTGATGCTTATTAACCGTAACGCTTTCAAAAACCATCGTTAACTTTGTTTTATGTTGTTGTCTATAATTTATTCGCTTGTAAAACGTGATACTTACATTTCCACTTCTTTCTATATAACAACGTCTAAACACAAATATTTCTATTACTATATCCAAACATGACTAAGTGTTCCGGTTTGAAGCTCTTCATCTTTTCCATAATTTCTCTATTTTACAGAAAAATATAGATTTCCCTGTCCAATTTATTACCAAAACAGTAAATTTACATATCTGATTTATCTGCCTTTATAACATACGATTGTAAACTTTGATGAGCGGAACGAAACTTAACCACAGAAAGCTCTACATGATTTTGCTACTATTCAGATATTGCCATTGCAGTAAGCTAACATCACGAGACATTAAAAAAAAAACAATAATAGTGGATATTTTATGGCCCATGAACGAGACACCATGACACAGCACAACAAATTCCCAGCTCTATCAGTTATGACAGAAAGCAAGGTCAGTCTCCAAGTTCGGCGTTCATCCAGCGTAAACTTGCAGATAACGTATGGTATTAGATCTCCTGAATATATATAATTAACTGTATAATGATGAATTAGGGTTAACTAAACCTGTGTAAATATTCCTGTTTTCTGAAGCTCTAATACACTAAAATACGTAAGCGAACCAGCAGTACTGGACGTTCAGGGATCTCGTAAGACAAAGAAATTACAACAAATTTTCAAGTGATTTACTGTAACAACGAGTTTAATCAAGATAAAGGGGACAAAAATCCTCTCAAATTTCCTTTTTTTAAGCAATGCCGCATTAAAGATTAAATGAACCCAGAAACGCAGAAGTTGTATCTTCCAGAAATGATTGATAAAGGCTGAATAATCTGATTTACTTTTGAACTTACTGTTGCAACACGACATCTGTGGAGGCGAGTAGCCACAAGGGTGCAACCGAGGTGTTTAAGTCAACCAAGAAACTCTTGAAGGCGATGCACAAAGCAGTGTCAACACGAGAGGCAAATAAGGTGTAGAGGAGACACAAATCCGATGGAAATATCAGTTACTGACAAGCCAGAAATAGTCTAATTCAATTATACTAAGTAAACGTATAAAAAGAGCCTTCTAAAATGTGAGAAAAATTCAACATCCAAGGGAAAATAAGATCCATAAAGATCTGGATTAGCTGCTCAAGAAAAAATGCACAGGACACCTGAAGAGTGCACGAGTAAGCAGATTTGGCTGGACCCCACAACGGAATTTTCTTTAAGCACTTCTGGCTACTTTTAAGCACAGACTATTGTTGGAAATGCAGGATCTAACTTCCAAAGTTTAAGACGTTATCAGGAGGCTTTTTTTTTTTTTTATCTAGAACACACTAAGCTATACGAAGTTATTTATTATAAAAAATAAGATTACCGTTATAAGCTTCCACTATAGTAAACGAGTATAAAAAAAAATAGGATGAATGAAATATTAAATTCCTGACATGCAACTGAATGGGAGGTCACTGATAGAAGAAAGAATACCTGGGGAGAAGAAACTTCTGTAACACTAAAGGGACAGACGCAGAATAGTAACGTCAACCACATTTTGGGAGAAAAAAAAAAAAAAAAAAAAAAAAAAAAAAAAAAAAAACCTTATTTTACAGATAGAACTAATAAATTCACTGAAGAAATATCGAATATCAAGGATTAGGTTTGGCAGCAGGCTTGATAATGGTAATACTTCTTTAAATCTGAACAAGATAGGAGTTTGTCGAGGGAAATACAATAAGGATTTTCAATTACCACCAGAAAAGAAGGTGGGTTTGAAAGCGAAGTGGAGGTGAACAGAGGAGAATCTGGAGAAAAAGTGTTGAGAATACAACTGCGGCCAGTGAGTCTCCAGGTTTCATTATCGTGCTCTGGCAACCTACCCATAAGAAATCGAATACACCGGTGACTGGTAGATTGTCATACCGATAATCAAACCTTCAGTTTCACTGGCGACAGCTATAGCAATATGGCATGTCGAAAAATGTCTACAGCATCTGTCGAACCAGTTCTACTGACAGATGATCAGCCTTTATGTAAACAGAGGCTCTAAACTCAACCGTGCCATATTGGCGGGGGTTGTATGGGCCGTAAGAGCTCATGCAAACAATATGGAAAATATCGTTGTTCTCTAGAAAAGAAATAAAAATTCAAGACAGAATTGGCATGAGAAAAATGTGGAAAGCGGATGCATCTCTGTGAAAGTATGTGCGTGATGCACGCCGAAGGAAAGATGAATAAGTAATAAAGTTTACAATAAGCTAACTACAGGATATAGACTCTATCCGTCTTATTCCAGATGACTAACGTTAGTTCTTTTACTTGTGGCAGCTGCAGCATTCCATGCAAAGATTTTTAACTAATACTCTTTGACTGAAAACTATATCAGGGTAAAAAAAAAAAAAAACACCCCACTTTCACTTTAAAAGAAACCCTAATCTTACATTTTTTCTGGGCATAAAAATAATTTCTTGATAAAATCTACCTTATTGGAACCCAGTAGTTTTGAAGTTTTGCCTCACCAAAAAGGGTTACAGTAATTTTAAGCCCTTTGCGTGAAGCAGACAACCTCACTTTCTACAACATCCTTCACAATGCATCATGTCAAGGTCACATAAGCCTCTACGCAACTTTAGCACGGAAGCCTAACCTATGTCTTTTAAGACTGAAATCGAAGATTGAAAATTATTTCACAGAGTTCAAAATGTAACCACGCACATACACAGATAACAACGACTAATTGCGGTGATAACTGGATTAATTACAGCCACCCAAAGGTACCAAATCACTGTGAATGCTGACTCATATTAATAGAAAAAGATATATTATAACAATAATCGCCATCAGACACAAAGAAAAAAAATGATTTTGAACCAGATGAGAGACTAGACCACCTTGAATTTTCTCCAGGATTCCCATTATCAGATTTGAAAACTATTACATTCGATAATAAACAAGCACTTTTGATTCACGAGAGCAAACAGCGGGTCATGATTAAAGTTAATGGGTATTAATAATGTGCCGTAATTATCGGAATGGACCTGCCTGTGTCCAGCAATGCTTGAACCAACAGGAGCATCGACGTCTGACATTAGAGAATATTACAGTAGTATGTTATAGCTGCCCGTAATTGTTCCTGGATCACGAATTTGTTCCTATGTAGTTGGTTTTCAAAGGAAAATGCCGATTTTTACAGATGCATACATTTTCGTATCTGTTACTTAATGCTACTGATTTATAAAATATGAAAAGCGAAGTTTGATTTGAATGAAACTCGATCAGAATTTCGCCCCTATTCCCAAATGAAAAATTTTGAAATGTTTACTTTCAACAGAGCCGGGGTAATAAGCTGTTGGTGTGTGCTGCACGCCTGAACTGTGCACAATTTATGATCCCATAAATATCAGGTCCGATCTTGCTAAGGCCCTGGGTTTTATTTTCTTCCCCGAGCGCATGAATCACAGCGGGAACCACTCAGTCAATCTAGATTTCCAGCCTATACCTGCAAAGTGATTCTCGCTCGAAGGAAACACCCGCTCTTAACCGATGTTTTTCATCCGAAGTGTTCCTAAAGAACACTTTCAGAATATTTTCATTTGTGGAGACCGACAGAGGTGGAACTTGTTACGGCCTAGCCTCCTTGTATGGCCATTTGTCTTATGTATTCTGGTCAGCCGCCGTGGACTTCCGTGTTAGTTTTAGTAGCCATCAGCGTCAGAATTGGCAGCTATTTATGTCTGCCCCGACTGGCGTGCCTGCCTATTCCGACAGTCGTCAGGACCCAATTTTGGCAGACTTCTTAGGAGGTCGAATGTCTCCTAATTGTGCTGGATCTCGTTTCGTGCTCCCGCTCTATGCTAATATTTAGATTCAATTATTCCGTCCAGGCGCCTCCATTATATGGTTTCACTGCAGTCTGAGGTTGCACGCTTGATCCCTTGGCCTGGAATTCCACTGACTGTGCTAACAAATAACTAAAACAATGACTGACGAGAAAACTTCCTTGTTTACAATCTTCCTCTCCTGGCATGCTGGCTGCGCTCCAGTATGACAATCGTTCCCCTTTCTAATGGTGACCAAAAGAGGGCGCTAACAGTCAGGTTAAATGGCTTAATTGATTACCACGTGGCCTCGGATATAATGAGATTCATCGATTTCCAGTTCAGCAAACTACTTTCAAAAGATTTTACTGGAGAAATAAATTGAGACAGGCAAATTTCAAATATATATATATATATATATATATATATATATATATATATATATATATATATATATACATATATATATAGATATATATATATATATATATATATATATATATATATATATATATATATATATATATATATATATATATATATATACATTGACAAATAAGGGGTTTTCCCTTATTAGGGGTACCTCCGTAAAACAGAATAATCAATAACTAATGAATGACGAACCTCCTACGCAGAAAAAAGTTCCACATCACCCGCTCCATATACCAACAAAGAGGGCTAATTCGGTTCATCAGCAGTGTGCCATCGCAAACCACATATATTGTGCCACTCACCTCTATCCCGCGAGCAATTTTACGCCACTTGAATATTAAGGCAGTGCCGATCAAACACCTCTTCCATGTCACCTAGCCAACATTTTTCGTTCTCTCTCTCTCTCTCTCTCTCTCTCTCTCTCTCTCTCTCTCTCTCTCTCTCTCTCTCTCTCTCCTCCTTCCAGTCTCTCTCGATTAGAGCTCTTTAGGTGAACGAACCAACTCACAACAAGCTGATTTACCTTTTCACCGAAACCAGTCTTTTTATCACCACTCTTTCTGATCCTTCTTTCCCCTTTTCTTATTTTGCTACAATCCACTCCTTACCAACAATTACAAATGCAAAGCAACCGTCTGTTCCCATTTTTCCACTGTCCATGCTAGCATTTTTTATTGCCCCATTCCATTTGCCTTTATGATTTTCCTCTGCCTAACATTTACAGTCAACTTTCTCTTTTCCCAAATTTTTCGAACTCCTTCGCTTGACTCTATAGCTTATCTTCATTACCACCTTTTAAAATCAGCCACTCCACATTTTGTTCTCAATCATTTTCTTACCTGATAAACTTGCACATACATCTGAATTCTCTCATCATTCCATCTTCAAAGAAAAATATAAAAAAAAAATCATGGAAACATAACACGTTTACAAGGAATCAGTCATTTCTTTTCTTCATGTTCTAAGAAAGTTTTCTTTTTATCGTAAAGAACTCTATTTGCTCTTAACGTATTATCCACTATTACTTACCAATTTGCATATTAATCAATTAGTACGCCATGCCTGGTTTCTTGCATTTAATCTCAAATTCCTCACACAACTGCCCTACGGGAATGTGGCAGTGGCTAGATTTTTTGCTTTCTCTGGAGCCATCCTTGTGATTGGAATCGGAATATATATATATATATATATATATATATATATATATATATATATATATATATATATATATATATATATATATATATATATATATATATATATATATATATATATATTATATGATGCAGCTACCCCACCGTAAACCTCTGGAAGATGCAGTAACCTAAATGGGAGACTTGGTTAACAGGTGCAGAGCTCAACTCAAGTTTGCTTTGATCCGTGGACCACTCAAGATCTACCACCTGCTCAGCTGTAAACGATGCCAACATCTGCTGGAGTCAAGAAAAGGGGCGAGGGACTACCAGCATCGCCCCTAGAGACTTGATGAGACGTCAAAAGGCGCTACCCCATTCTAAAGGGAAAAAGGCGTCCAGTGAGAAAAAATATATTTTACAGTAATGTTTTTCACTTGCTTTACTATTCGTCACAAGGACAATACAGCAACCCATAATTAAACCTGAAGTGAAGTTCACTGTCCATTTGCCATAATATCTTAATTTGCAAAAATTATAAATTTGCATAATGCTTATTCCGAATACAGTAATGCTTGTATATACGTTTTCTTTAAATATGCAATTTCTACGCAATACTGAACCCATATTTACACCCAAAGATATATTAACATGCATCTTCATTATCCAAAAACCCATAATTAAAATCTAAAACATGGTTGGGAAGGCTAGCAAAATTACCATTAATTCTAAAAAATCTATCATGTTTTTGAAACGGAGTAACGCTCGGAATACACATGGCATCTTTTTCTTCACATTACTTTCTTGGAGAATTCAAAAGTATTTATTTCAAAAGCTATTTTAAAGCTTTATCTTGCAATGGCCTTCTACACCTTCTATTCAAAATGCTGATCACCAACAGACTGCCTTTTCCAGTACCTTAATATCGAAACTAAAATTCTGAAATATGACGGTATTCTAAAATACTGGTTATTTAAAGAAAGAAAGAAAAAAAAAGAAACTTCTCATCAATGGGGTTAACCTTGCACAAAAGTGAAGGATGAACGTGGCAGAGATGGCTGCTAATTTTTTTCTGGAGGCCATCCCTTATAGGATAGTTACTGGCGAGAAGGAAAAATTGTTTGAGTGCCTGATTTGAAATTTAAGTAGCAAAAAAAAAATTAAATAAAAAACGCAGGAGGCGCTAGCTTTTTCAAGACAATATTTAAGACCCTTCAATCGTTGCAGATATGATCTTGCACACATTAATAACAATTAAACGGCAGGAGGTTACACCTGGGAAGGCATAAGATACAGGCAATACCTCTTATCAACGACCAATTAAATCAACCGACCTGCCAGATTTAGAAAAGCTTTCACAGATAACGATAAAAACCGAAAAAAATCTAAAACTAATTGACCAGAGAAGTATACATAGGTTTACATGAATCTCTCCTAATGGGTTTTTCACATCTCCAAACTGAACTATTTATTGTTAGAGTCGGTGAGTATACCGAGTTCGCTTTTGGTAATGTCCTTATACATCATCCGGCCGGATAAATTTAAATCGGGATTGTTACTTTGCGAGGTCATTCTTCAAGATCTGGGATCATGAACTTTCAACACGTTGCACTATATTATGGGGCCGTTTTAAATGAAGAATTTGGCAGTCAAAAACATTTTTATTTTTTTTTTCGGGAGCTTTGGTAGTAAGTCATTAACATGAAATATATCCAAGAAAAAAATCCTTCTTCGTTCGTACTGACGCAACAGTAACTGAAAGTGATCTCTACAATATTCGTTCAGAGCCGTTTGATACTGATGTACTGAGAGAGACTGAAAATTGTCATAAGTGTTAAGCAACGACGGATGCCAAAGTAATCATTACTATCATTTGCACCATGGCAACACTAAAGCAACTAATCAGTAATTAAGAAAATCTTTTTGGGAAGAATTTGGACATTCTTCGCCATTTTTTCACACATGACCATTCCTTAGCGGATGAAATTTCTGGCTTGTTCCTCAAAGATGTAAACACATCATCAGTAACAATAAAAATAAATGTCTGTAATAGCTAAGAAATTACTTTTATCCATGCTTTATCAACATTCCATTCAAATTCTTCAAAACCTTTCAGGAATATTCATGAGCTTCAAAATTCCCTCGGCACCAACCCCCTACTGAGCAAAATATTCTCTGGAAGCTTGCAGAATTTCAAGTCAATGACCCCTGTGGTAGGCGTGTTCCATATGAATAGGGCTCGTCGTCTGAATAATAATAATAATAATAATAATAATAATAATAATAATAATAATAATAATAATAATAATAAAAGGATATTTAAAAGTATTCTGGCCTGATGAGGAACTAATTTGACTTGATAAATAATTTCATATATTATATCAGACTATCTGCCCGCATGACAGAGATCTTCTAGAAGGAGAGTCTTCATCAAGGGACAGAGCATACTTGAAGAAATAGTTTCTAACAGAATTACCAGAGGGATGACATCTGCTACAATAGATCTAGATATCCGACTATTTGCCCGCATGACAGAGATCTTCTAGAAGAAGAATCTTCATCAAGGGACAGAGCATACTTGAAGAAATAGTTTCTTCTTTCTGCAGAGCCGGTATTCTAGATTATTCTAACAGAATTACCAGAAGGATGATATCTGCTACAACAGATCTAGATATCCGACAATTTGCCCGCATGACAGAGATCTTCTAGAAGAAGAGTCTTCATCAAGGGACAGAGCATACTTGAAGAAATAGTTTCTTCTTTCTGCAGAGCCGGTATTCTAGATTATTCTAACAGAATTACCAGAAGGATGACATCTGCTACAATAGATCTAGATATCCGACTGTTTGCCCGCATGACAGAGATCTTCTAGAAGAAGAGTCTTCATCAAGGGACAGAGCATACTTGAAGAAATAGTTTCTTCTTTCTGCAGAGCCGGTATTCTAGATTATTCTAGCAGAATTACCAGAAGGATGACATCTGCTACAATAGATCTAGATATCCGACTATTTGCCCGTATGACAGAGATCTTCTAGAAGAGTCTTCATCAAGGGACAGAGCATACTTGAAGAAATAGTTTCTTCTTTCTGCAGAGCCGGTATTCTAGATTATTCTAGCAGAATTACCAGAAGGATGACATCTGCTACAATAGATCTAGATATCCGGCTATTTGCCTGCATGACAGAGATCTTCTAGAAGAAGAGTCTTCATCAAGGGACAAAGCATACTTGAAGAAATAGTTTCTTCTTTCTGCAGAGCCGGTATTCTAGATTATTCTAGCAGAATTACCAGAAGGATGACATCTGCTACAATAGATCTAGATATCCGACTATTTGCCCGCATGACAGAGATCTTCTAGAAGAAGAGTCTTCATCAGGGGACAGAGCATACTAGAAGAAACAGAGAGTTTCTTCTTTCTGCAGACCCGGAATTCTAGATTATTCTAACAGAATCACCAGAAGGATGTCATCTACTACAATAGATCTAGATATCCGACTATTTCCCCGCATGACAGAGATCTTCTAGAAGAAGAGTCTTCATCAAGGGACAGAGCATACTTGAAGAAATAGTTTCTTCTTTCTGCAGAGCCGGTATTCTAGATTATTCTAGCAGAATTACCAGAAGGATGACATCTGCTACAACAGATCTAGATATCCGACAATTTGCCCGCATGACAGAGATCTTCTAGAAGAAGAGTCTTCATCAAGGGACAGAGCATACTTGAAGAAACAGAGAGTCTCTTCTTTCTGCAGAGCCGGTATTCTAGATTATTCTAGCAGAATTACCAGAAGGATGACATCTGCTACAATAGATATAGATATCCGACTATTTGCCTGCATGACAGAGATCTTCTAGAAGAAGATTCTTCATCAAGGGACAGAGCATACTTGAAGAAATAGTTTCTTCTTTCTGCAGAGCCGGTATTCTAGATTATTCTAGCAGAATTACCAGAAGGATGACATCTGCTACAATAGATCTAGATATCCGACTATTTGCCCGGATGACAGAGATCTTCTAGAAGAAGAGTCTTCATCAGGGGACAGAGCATACTTGAAGAAACAGAGAGTTTCTTCTTTCTGCAGAGCCGGTATTCTAGATTATTCTAACAGAATCACCAGAAGGATGTCATCTACTACAATAGATCTAGATATCCGACTATTTGCCTGCATGACAGAGATCTTCTAGAAGAAGAGTCTTCATCAAGGGACAGAGCATACTTGAAGAAATAGTTTCTTCTTTCTGCAGAGCCGGTATTCTAGATTATTCTAGCAGAATTACCAGAAGGATGACATCTGCTACAATAGATCTAGATATCCGACTATTTGCCCGCATGACAGAGATCTTCTAGAAGAAGAGTCTTCATCAGGGGACAGAGCATACTTGAAGAAACAGAGAGTTTCTTCTTTCTGCAGAGCCGGTATTCTAGATTATTCTAACAGAATCACCAGAAGGATGACATCTGCTGGAATAGATCTAGATATCCGACTATTTGCCCGCATGACAGAGATCTTCTAGAAGAAGAGTCTTCATCAAGGGACAGAGCATACTTGAAGAAATAGTTTCTTCTTTCTGCAGAGCCGGTATTCTAGATTATTCTAGCAGAATTACCAGAAGGATGACATCTGCTACAATAGATATAGATATCCGACTATTTGCCCGCATGACAGAGATCTTCTAGAAGAAGATTCTTCATCAAGGGACAGAGCATACTTGAAGAAATAGTTTCTTCTTTCTGCAGAGCCGGTATTCTAGATTATTCTAGCAGAATTACCAGAAGGATGACATCTGCTACAATAGATCTAGATATCCGACTATTTGCCCGGATGACAGAGATCTTCTAGAAGAAGAGTCTTCATCAGGGGACAGAGCATACTTGAAGAAACAGAGAGTTTCTTCTTTCTGCAGAGCCGGTATTCTAGATTATTCTAACAGAATCACCAGAAGGATGACATCTGCTGGAATAGATCTAGATATCCGACTATTTGCCCGCATGACAGAGATCTTCTAGAAGAAGAGTCTTCATCAAGGGCCGGAGCATGCTTGAAGAAATAGTTTCTTCTTTCTGCAGAGCCGGTATTCTAGATTATTCTAGCAGAATTACCAGAAGGATGACATCTGCTACAATAGATCTAGATATCCGACTATTTCCCCGCATGACAGAGATCTTCTAGAAGAAGAGTCTTCATCAGGGGACAGAGCATACTTGAAGAAACAGAGAGTTTCTTCTTTCTGCAGAGCTGGTATTCTAGATTATTCTAACAGAATTACCAGAAGGATGACATCTGCTACAATAGATCTAGATATCCGACTATTTGCCCGCATGACAGAGATCTTCTAGAAGAAGAGTCTTCATCAAGGGACAGAGCATACTTGAAGAAATAGTTTCTTCTTTCTGCAGAGCCGGTATTCTAGATTATTCTAACAGAATTACCAGAAGGATGACATCTGCTACAATAGATCTAGATATCCGACTGTTTGCCCGCATGACAGAGATCTTCTAGAAGAAGAGTCTTCATCAAGGGACAGAGCATACTTGAAGAAATAGTTTCTTCTTTCTGCAGAGCCGGTATTCTAGATTATTCTAGCAGAATTACCAGAAGGATGACATCTGCTACAATAGATCTAGATATCCGACTATTTGCCCGCATGACAGAGATCTTCTAGAAGAAGAGTCTTCATCAGGGGACAGAGCATACTTGAAGAAACAGAGTTTCTTCTTTCTGCAGAGCCGGTATTCTAGATTATTCTAACAGAATCACCAGAAGGATGACATCTGCTACAATAGATCTAGATATCCGACTATTTGCCCGCATGACAGAGATCTTCTAGAAGAAGAGTCTTCACCAAGGGACAGAGCATACTTGAAGAAATAGTTTCTTCTTTCTGCAGAGCCGGTATTCTAGATTATACTAACAGAATTACCAGAAGGATGACATCTGCTACAATAGATCTAGATATCCGACTATTTGCCCGCATGACAGAGATCTTCTAGAAGAAGAGTCTTCATCAAGGGACAGAGCATACTTGAAGAAATAGTTTCTTCTTTCTGCAGAGCCGGTATTCTAGATTATTCTAACAGAATTACCAGAAGGATGACATCTGCTACAATAGATCTAGATATCCGACTATTTGCCCGCATGACAGAGATCTTCTAGAAGAAGAGTCTTCATCAAGGGACAGAGCATACTTGAAGAAATAGTTTCTTCTTTCTGCAGAGCCGGTATTCTAGATTATTCTAACAGAATTACCAGAAGGATGACATCTGCTACAATAGACCTAGATATCCGACTATTTGCCCGCATGATAGAGATCTTCTAGAAGAAGAGTCTTCATCAAGGGCCAGAGCATACTTGAAGAAATAGTTTCTTCTTTCTGCAGAGCCGGTATTCTAGATTATTCTAGCAGAATTACCAGAAGGATGACATCTGCTACAATAGATCTAGATATCCGACTATTTGCCCGCATGACAGAGATCTTCTAGAAGAAGAGTCTTCATCAAGGGACAGAGCATACTTGAAGAAACAGAGAGTTTCTTCTTTCTGCAGAGCCGGTATTCTAGATTATTCTAACAGAATCACCAGAAGGATGACATCTGCTGGAATAGATCTAGATCTCCGACTATTTGCCCGCATGACAGAGATCTTCTAGAAGAAGAATCTTCATCAAGGGACAGAGCATACTTGAAGAAATAGTTTCTTCTTTCTGCAGAGCCGGTATTCTAGATTATTCTAGTTGAATTACCAGAGGGATGACATCTGCTACAATAGATATAGATATCCGACTATTTGCCCGCATGACAGAGATCTTCTAGAAGAAGAGTCTTCATCAAGGGACAGAGCATACTTGAAGAAATAGTTTCTTCTTTCTGCAGAGCCGGTATTCTAGATTATTCTAGCAGAATTACCAGAAGGATGACATCTGCTACAATAGATCTAGATGTCCGACTATTTGCCCGCATGACAGAGATCTTCTAGAAGAAGAGTCTTCATCAAGGGACAGAGCATACTTGAAGAAACAGAGAGTCTCTTCTTTCTGCAGAGCCGGTATTCTAGATTATTCTAGCAGAATTACCAGAAGGATGACATCTACTACAATAGATCTAGATATCCGACTATTTGCCCGCATGACAGAGATCTTCTAGAAGAAGAGTCTTCATCAAGGGACAGAGCATACTCGAAGAAACAGAGAGTTTCTTCTTTCTGCAGAGCCGGTATTCTAGATTATTCTAGCAGAATTACCAGAGGGATGACATCTGCTACAATAGATCTAGATGTCCGACTATTTGCCCGCATGACAGAGATCTTCTAGAAGAAGAGTCTTCATCAAGGGACAGAGCATACTTGAAGAAACAGAGTCTCTTCTTTCTGCAGAGCCAGTATTCTAGATTATTCTAGCAGAATTACCAGAAGGATGACATCTACTACAATAGATCTAGATATCCGACTATTTGCCCGCATGACAGAGATCTTCTAGAAGAAGAATCTTCATCAAGGGACAGAGCATACTCGAAGAAACAGAGAGTTTCTTCTTTCTGCAGAGCCGGTATTCTAGATTATTCCAGCAGAATGTCCATCTGTAAGCCTTCTGGTTTCCCTCTGGCAACCTTCTGGTTTCCCACTGGCAGCCTTCTGGTTTCCCACTGGCGGCCTTCTGGTTTCCCACTGGCGGCCTTCTGGTTTCCCACTGGCGGCCTTCTGGTTTCCCACTGGCGGCCTTCTGGTTTCCGTCTCGGCGGCCTTCTGGTTTCCGTCTGTTGGCTCTCACTCTGAGAGCTCTTCCTCCTGCCTCCTAACAGAGGTTGGCTCTCACTCTGAGAGCTCTTCCTCCTGCCTCCTAACAGAGGTTGGCTCTCACTCTGAGAGCTCTTCCTCCTGCCTCCTACCAGCTGTTAGCTCTCACCCTGAGAGCTTGTCCTCCTGCCTCCTAACAGCTGTTGGCTCTCATCATGAGAGCTTGTCCTCCTGCCTCCTAACAGCTGTTGGCTCTCATCATGAGAGCTTGTCCTCCTGCCTCCTAACAGCTGTTGGCTCTCATCATGAGAGCTTGTCCTCCTGCCTCCTAACAGCTGTTGGCTCTCATCATAAGAGCTTGGCCTCCTGCCTCCTATCAGCTGCAAGCTCCTAGTCCTCCCTCCGAACAGCTGCTATCACGAGTTTTCGTCTGCATGCTAAAGTGGTAGGGACCTAGCCAGCCATTGGCCCTCACCCTCAGAGCTCGTCCGCCCACTCGCCGAACAGCCATTGACTCTTGCCAGTGAGAGTTCCTCTGCCTGACGAGACGGGGGGATCTCGCCAGCCGTTGACTCTCGCTGGGAGAGTTTGTCTATCCGCCGAACAGCCGTTGGCTCTTGCCTGTGAGAGATCCTCCTACTGATGGGATGGGGGGATTTCGTCAGCCGTTGACTCGGGTCACCAGACTTCCTCCGCATGCTAACTCTTACCCTCAGAGCTCGTCCGCCCACTCGCCGAACAGTCATTGACTCTTCCCAGAGAGAGTTCCTCCGCCTGACGAGACGGGGGGATCTCGTCAGCCGTTGACTCTCGCTGGGAGAGTTTGTCTATCCGCCGAACAGCCGTTGGCTCTTGCCTGTGAGAGATCCTCCTACTGATGGGATGGGGGGATCTCGTCAGCCGTTGACTCGGGTCACCAGACTTCCTCCGCATGCTAAAGTGGTAGGGACCTCGCCAGCCACTGACTCTTACCCTCAGAGCTCGTCCGCCCGCTTGCCGAACAGTCATTGACTCTAGCCAGTGAGAGTTCTTCCGCCTGACGAGATGGGGGGATCTCGTCAGCCGTTGACTCTCGCCGGGAGAGTTTGTCCGTCCGCCGAACAGCCGTTGGCTCTTTCCTGGGCATTCTTGCCTTCCAGCGGTTTTCGTCTTCAACGAATAGAATTGAGAAAGCCATCTTGTTCTTTTCCCGCTTCCCTGTTTCTTCAAGTTCTCAGTCTCGTTATCAGGTCCTCTAGCCCTTTTACTATGTCACTTTCCTTTTCTTCGTTCTTCTCTCGGAGACTCTCTAACTCTCTTTTCAGATTATTTATTTCTTCCGCCATTTCTCTTCCTTGTCTCTCTTTCTCTCTTTCCATCTTTTCATTTTCTTCAAGAAAACACCGGACCTTCCTCTTGAAACTTAAAATCATGTTTTCCTGCTCCATTTTTTCCATTCTAAGTTGATCAATCATTTGGTCCTTTTTCTTATTTTCCTCTTCAAGAGTAACCCGCTGTTCCTTTAGGTCGTCCACGTGTTTCTCCATTTCTCTTTTAATTTTTTCATTTTCTTCAATCAAATACTGGACCTTTCTCTTGAAACTGCAAACCATGCTTTCCTGTTTCATTTTTTCCATTCTGAGTTGATTAATTATTCGGTTCTTTTCTTCAAGCATATATTTGACATTCCTCTTGAAACTGTGAACCATGCTTTCCTTTATCATTTGCTCCATTCTGAGTTGACCAATTATTCGGTTCTTTTCTTCAATCAAATATTGGACATTCCTCTTGAAACTGTAGACCAAGCTTTCCTGTATCATTTGTTCCATTCTGAGTTGACCAATCATTTGGTCCTTTCCCTTATTTTCCTCTTCAAGAGTAACCAGCTGTTCCTTTAGGTCGTCCACGCGTTTCTCCATTTCTCTTTTAATTTTTTCATTTTCTTCGACAAAATACTGGACCTTCCTCTTGAAACTGTTTTCCTGTTCAAGTATTTCTGTTCTAAGTTTATCAATTATTTGGTCCTTTTCCATATTTTCAAGTTCAAGACTAGCCATCTGTTCTTTCATTTTTTCATTTTCTTCCACCAAATTCTGGACCTTCCTCTTGAAGCTGCAAGTGATGTTCTCCTGTTCCAGTTTTTCCATTCTAAGCTGATCATTTATTTGGTCCTTTTCAGCATTTTCAACTTCAAGATTAAGCAGCTCTTCCTTAAGGTCATTGACCTGTTTTTCCATTTCTCTTTTCATGTTTTCGTTTCCTTTAAGCAAAGTCTGCGCCTCCTCCTTCAAACCGTTAATCGTCTTTTCATATTCAACGTTTTCTTTTCTAAGCTGGTCGACTTCTATCTTCATTTCCATATTTTGTCCGTGAAGGTTACTGAGGTCCTGCAATCGGATCGATGGGTTATTAGGGAAATTGGTCATTCCTGGATCATTTATCGTCTGCTCCAAGATGTCCAAGAAATTATCTTCCTCTTCTTGGCAACAATTCTGGGGCAAACGAGATGCTCCTTCGTTCCGTCCTTTGAAATCTGCGATAGCGCGTCGTTTCAGATTGTCTATATCTTCAAACATTTCGTCATAAAAATCCTCCTTCTCCTTCAACGCTGCTCTTAATCGACAATTTTCATCTTTGCTTATCTGAATTTCAGTCTCGTAGTCCTCAACAGCCCGATCAAAAGCCTCCTTCAATGCCGCAACCGCCTTCTTGCCACTGTCGTCGTCCCGGTTATCCGTCAGTTCAGGTGTCTTTTTCCAGTGCGATCTCATCTTCTTTCCTATATGTGCAAGGGTAAACAATGTTCCGCAGAACAAAACCAATTTATGACCAATAAATCCACGGGCAACATTTCCAAACCCGTAGCCAGACTCGTTATAAGCATTAGAAGACATTACAATCCGCCACAAACTTACAATTGTGCAGTTGGAGGAACTCATGATTATGAATGCTTCACATATGCACGAGAGCGAGCCATAGTTTTAGAATCGGTCGCTTGAATCCAGCTGGGATCCAGGGATTCCCCGGAACCATGTCAGCTCTTGCGGATTCTTCTGTCTCCCGAAGAAGAATCCAGGTCTTCAGGGAGAAGTTTAGCGAACCCCACTTCGTCCTCCGTTTGTGTGTGTGTGTGTGTGTGTGCTCGAACTTTATTTGAATACAGATATGGAAAACGAGAAATCCTTCATTTTCAGTGAATGGAATAAATAAGAGCTGTTTGTACAGCAATTGTATATACACACGCACAAATACAGTATATATATATATATATATATATATATATATATATATATATATATATATATATATATATATATATACATATACATACATACATACATACATACATACATATATATATATATATATATATATATATATATATATATATATATATATATATTATGTGGTGTAGTGTGCTTAAAAAATCACAGTAGATGCACGTGACTTCAATGTATAAGCGAATCCCACAGGAAAATGACAGGCAGAATTTCAGTACCAAGCGCTTTCACGTTTATTAACGTATCGTCTGGGCACAAATGAGTCACATTTGTGCCCAGACGATGCGTTAATAAACGTGAAAGCGCTTGGTACTGAACTTCTGCCTGTCATTTTCCTGTGGGATTCGCCTACACACACACACACACATATATATATATGACTATTTATCACATCACCGTGATTCATATACAATCAGAAAGCTACAAACGTCCTTTAATACCCAATTCGCTCTACCTCGGAAATAATATATTTTCATATATGTTACCGAAGGGGAATTTTTTAGTTGATAATAAGTCCACCGTCCCGTGGGGTCGAACCAGCGACGGACGAGGACTCAGGACTACAGGGACGCACTAACCCAGTGGCCGACTGGGTTAGTGCGTCCCTGTAGTCCTGAGTCCTCGTCCGTCGCTGGTTCGACCACCGTCCCGTCCCGTGGGGTCGAACCAGCGACGGACGAGGACTCAGGACTACAGGGACGCACTAACCCAGTGGACGACTGGGTTAGTGCGTCCCTGTAGTCCTGAGTCCACTGGGTTAGTGCGTCCCTGTAGTCCTGAGTCCTCGTCCGTCGCTGGTTCGACCCCACGGGACGGTGGACTTATTATCAACTAAAAAATTCCCCTTCGGTAACATATATGAAAATATATTATTTCCGAGGTAGAGCGAATTGGATATTAAAGGACGTTTGCAGCTTTCTGATTATATATATATGTATGTATATATATGTATAAAATATATTGCAGTATATTTATACTGTATATATATATATATATATATATATATATATATATATATATATATATATATATATATATATATATATGTAATATACATACATAAATACGTACACACACACACACACACACACACACACACACACATATATATATATATATATATATATATATATATATATATATATATATATTGTATATATAATACATACATGAAACCTGCAAAAGTAAAACTTCCCTCCTTGTGCAAACTCGACTTTCATCCTATTTTCAAAACTTGCCCAAAAACCATCATTTAGGTCATTTATTTCAACGCCAATCATCCTCCTATTGCCGTTGTCACACTTTTGCAGCCCCTCCATTCTGCGGAAATTCATTTACGGCTTTCCATTCTTCAGGGAGACCACCGCCCACAAAATTTGGGGGAATATTTTGAACCCTGAATTTCGTTCTGTGTTCAAAGGGCATTGCTTTTTTATTTGTTTATTTTCTCTGGTCATGATTTAACACCAAATTCAATCGTGAATTTATTTACAGTCTCAAATAATTTAACTTCTAATTCAATCGTAAATTTATCTACAGTCTTAAATAATTCAACTTCACATTCAATCGTAAATGTATTTACAGTCTTAAATCATTTAACTTCAGATTCAATCGTACATTTATTCAGTCTTATATATTTTAACTTCAAATTCAATCTTAAATTTATTTACAGTTTAAAATAATTTAACTTCAAATTCAATCGTAAATTTATTTAGTCTTAAATCATTTAACTTCAAATTCAATCGTAAATTTATTTACAGTCTTAAATAATTTAACTTCAAATTCAATCGTAAATGTATTTACAGTCCTCAATAATTTCACATCAAATTCAAACGTAAATTTATTTACAGTCTTAAATAATTTAATTTCAAATTCAATCGTAAATTTATTTACAGTCTTAAACAATTTAACATCAAATTCAACCGTAAATTTATTTAGTCTTAAATAATTTAACTTTAAATTCAGTAGTAAATTTATTTACAGTCTTAAATAATTTAACTTCAAATTCAATCGTAAATTTATTTACAGTCTTAAATAATTTAACTTCAAATTCAATCGTAAATTTATTTACAGTCTTAAATAATTTAACTTCAAATTCAATCGTAAACTTATTTACAGTCTTAAATAACCTAACATAAAATTCAATCGTAAATGCATTTAGTCTTAAAAAATGTTTTAATACCACGGCAAAACTTGAAGGAGTATTAATTAAGAGCCTGAATTTCGTTCTGTATTCAGAGGGCATTACATTTGTTTATTTTTTGTTTTTTTTTGTTTTTTGTTTATTGACAATCTAACATCAAATTCAACCGTAAAAGTTATTTACAAAATTTATTTACAGACTTGAAAAATTTGGTTTAAACTGATCCTATCATTCGCAGCTCGGAAAGCTGAACATTAATTCCCAAAGAGAGAGTATATTCATAGCTTAATATTAATATTAGTATTAATTCCCAAAGAGAGGTATTTTCATAGCTTAAGTTCTTCGAAAGAAAATTCTTGTTTATAGATTATTCATAACCTGCAAAAAAAAAAAAAAAAAAAAAACTTATAAAATCACAAGAATAAGCTCCTAAAAGAAGCCACCGTAAGGACCATTCGGCATTTAGGAACAGCCGAAAAAAACCCACAGAGAAAAAAACATTAAAAAAATTAATAAAATCACCTGAATAAGCTTCTCCAAGAAGCCACCGTAAGGACCATTCGGCACTCAGGAACAGCCGAAGAAACCCACAGAGAAAAAAACATTAAAAAGTTAATAAAATCACCTGAATAAGCTTCTCCAAGAAGCCACCGTAATGAACACCCGGCATTCAGGAACAGCCGAAAAAAAAAAAAAATGATAAAATCACCTGAATAAGCTCCTCCAACATGCCGCCATCATGATCTTTCGGCATTCAAGAAGAGCCTGTGCCCTGTCGAAAAGAAGACTTTTGAGAAACTCAATCAGTTTCCCCGGGGGACACTTCCTTTAACCTCCCAGCACGGATTCAAGCAGGGAACAGCTCAGCGCGCGACTGCATGTGAATTTAGACACTTCATTTGCATATTGTGTTCGTGTATGCATCTGTATTACTGAATCGAACCACACCACCTTTTTTTTTTTTATTTGAAGGTTGGTTAAAGGTTTGCTTCACTTTGAATCTACTGACCTATATCGGTAGATGACTGCAGTTTTTGTTTGTAATAATATCTTGTTGGTAATAGCGTCTTGATTACGTGTTTTGTTGATTTTCTGCCCCTTCGCGTGCAACTCAATTGCAGATTTCATTTACACTATTGTCATTTCTTCCACTCGACTGCATTATTGTGGGGGAGGTTACAAATTCCGTTTAGACATAATAATAATAATAATAATAATAATAATAATAATAATAATAATAATAATAATAATAATAATAATAATAATAACTGCTATTATTATTATTATTATTATTATTATTATTATTATTATTATTATTATTATATTTTCATGCTTCTTTATGCTTCAATTGACGTTGTTATCATAACTATTACTTTGCAAACCGTTGTAATTAGTTTTGCTATTTTCATCAATGATACCAATATGTATCACACCTTCATTGTATGCAAAGACCAACATATTCTGAACGCGTTTATCCAAGTCCTCTCGTCCCCCGCCCACACCACCACCCTCCGGGTTTATTCTACCCTTCCCCTGGGACCAGAGGTCTCCCTTCCCATTCACCCCCACCCCCTCGGGAGATGCATTCTTTAGAAGGCTTGTGGGTTCCTCCTTTCCCCCAACGTCATAATATTAGAGAACAGAGAGAGAGAGAGAGAGAGAGAGAGAGAGAGAGAGAGAGAGAGAGAGAGAGAGAGAGAGAGAGAGAGAATTTAGGCCAGTGGCCAAGCACTAGGACCTATGAGGTCATAATATTGTTCGACGTAAATGGAGGCACAGTGGGAGGTCCTTGGCTTTGCATGCGTGGGTTCGAATCGCTGCTGATGCAATGCAATAACGGATGATGGGCGTTATTGCTGTTGATGGTGGTGGTGATGTTGCTTTTGGTTTGGGTGGGGGAGGGGGGGGTCACTAGTTGAATTAGTTCGGGAATGCATTCAGATGTAATTAGGTACAAGCTCTGGGTCTTAATAACATCAACTGGAAAGCCCAATTGTGAATATTAACAAATAAATCTGACCTGATTACATAATTCTCACAACTTGTTTCTCACACACATGCACACACACACACATATATATTATATATACGTATATATATATATATATATATATATATATATATATATATATATATATATATATATATATATACATATACTGTATAACCACATTCATGGTATTTATTTCAAATACCATGAATGTGGTTGATAACAAATGCGTAATTTTGACTTTTGGTGTGCCTAAGTTCTATATACTCGTATATATATATATATATATATATATATATATATATATATATATATATATATATATATATATATATATATATATATATATAAAATATTGCTTCTATTCAGTGCTTGGATGCATGCCCCATTCAGAACACATAGCCCTTTGTAACATCCTGGGGGGGGGGGAATGGGCCTCATCCCGAAACCCCGTCTAATAAACTTGTTGCATGTGTTGCAGCTCATACATGCGTATGCATATGAAGCCCATACGCATCAAAACAAATACATGCATAAACAAATTACTGTAAGATTTTGTCGGGTGTCGAGAACGAAGTGGAACCCTATGACAGATTTCAAATACCACAGAGGGAGTTACAGGAAGCTCTCTGGCTTTCATGCGTGCTTTTCACCGTCTCTCAAAATTTAAAGATATCTCAATATTTTTCTTTAAAAATAAGAATGTGGCTGATAAAAATAACTAATTTTTTACTTCTAGTAAGCCTTAAATTAAAGATCTCTTTATCTTTATTTCAAATACCATGGAAGTGGTTGATAACAAATGGGTAATTTTGACTTTTGGTGGGCCCTAAGTTCTATACCACTAGTCCAAATTGTAACCCCCCATGATACAGAACAAAAATACAGTTTCTATCTCTCTCTCTCTCTCTCTCTCTCTCTCTCTCCTCTCCTCGACTCGAACCTAATTATAAATAATTCCCCTTACCTGGGAAAAATTGCCTGTTAAGAATCAAGAAACGGAAAAGAAACGATAATGAAGAGATATAAGACTCTGGTTAGCATTACATTTAATTTTTCATTAATTGTAATTACAATCGTCTTACAAGCTATGTTAAAAAAGCAAGTCACTGAGAATTACAGTTGAACTGTAAAGCACACACACACACATATATACACACACACACACACACACACACACATATATATATATATATATATATATATATATATATATATATATATATATATATATATATATATATATATATGAAGTTTAACTAAATCATAATCTATGTTAGATGAAAAATTCAAGTATTCATAATATCCACGTATAATATAATGGTACAAGTTACTGTGTCTCAAGGGCCACTGCCTTATACTAAAACTCCTCAGTACACAACAGCTCAAATGAATGGCTTAACGTTTTAATATAAAATGTCAGACACACCCTTTTCTTAAAGAAGTACTAGATTCCCCAGGAAACGTCACAGGTAAAAATACTAATGTCATTGGACTAGACCGTTTGGAGATTTTTGTATTGCTTGAAGCTAGAAAACCTAATTCTGTATTAGCGGAATATCACGATGCACAAACACGGAGTTATTAAATAAACGACACTCCGGGACAGAGCGCTACTTACAACTGACATATATACTAGCGTTACCAGTTTGCTGAACGTTTAGGAGTTCAGTAGTGAAGGTAC
This sequence comes from Macrobrachium rosenbergii, assembly GCA_039081455.1. Taxonomy (NCBI): domain Eukaryota; kingdom Metazoa; phylum Arthropoda; class Malacostraca; order Decapoda; family Palaemonidae; genus Macrobrachium; species Macrobrachium rosenbergii. The sequence continues at coordinate 27,677,958 of JANJGK010000030.1, forward strand.
CAACAGGCTATAATCATTTATTTTCTCTAAGTATCAAAGGGTTTTAAGCACACGTCACACAAAATCTTGACAGGCTAAATTCGCTAAGCCGTTCAAAGCTGCTCAATCAAGAAGCCATGCATTAATGTCAAGACTAGATTCTGTTATTTCATAGAAAATACTATCTATACAATAATAAATGTTGCGTACAAAAGAAGTAATGACTGGAATATTTGAAGCATTAAAATACAATACAGAATATGTAATCTAAATTATTACAATTATTTATAACAGGAATTACTTTCCAATGGAAATTTATTTCTAAATGAAGGACAAATTATATAAAATACCCCTCCTATTGAAGTTCAATGTTTGCCCGGCTACCTCAATCAAAAAACAGCAAAATTTCATTAATATGAAAATATTTTTACAAGTGATATTACAATCCTGAGTGGAAATGTATAGACTGAAAAAATATGAATTCATATCATTTACCGAAAGTGCATTGTGCTCTGGAGAAGTTAGTTTCATTACCATTCCGTACAAGAAATTTATGAGCCAACAGTTGAATGATCCCTTGTTTTCATTTGGAAATCATAAAAAGTAACACAAGTCCTTTCAATACACAATTTCCTGTAATGCATGTCAATGACATTTTCGGTCATATGAGAGAGAGAGAGAGAGAGAGAGAGAGAGAGAGAGAGAGAGAGAGAGAGAGAGAGAGAGAGAGAGAGAATTAACCTTTCACTTGATGTTACCTTTACTTTTCTCATGCTATCACTTTCACTTAGCAGTATTTATGCATTTAATGGAGCAAGGAAACTAAGATTGAATTTAAGTCCATGATCATTTTTCTTTTTCTATATTTCCTTGCCACAAGTAAGCTTCAAAACTCAAACTTTTAGTCACATGGCCCAGACTTTACCATCGAACAAACGGAGCTGGTAACAAGAATGGAAGGGTGGTGAAATCTTTACATGATTTCTTAACAAGTGAGTATTAGGTCTCCGTTTTACACTAAACAAACATTAGTTGTAAGCCAGCAGTGGTACATTCGCTGGTTGAGAGGTCGCGTGACCTGGCTACGATTTGCTGCGAAAATTTGGCCCCCTGACCCGAATGCAACTAAGCAGAGGCACATTGTAGTTCATCAAAGCATCTGAAATCTTTTGAGACGGCATTGATCCCTCCATGGCACCTCGCGTGCATGTCTGCACAAAAGGTAGCAAAGTAAGCCAAGGATATCTCCAAATCTTTAAATAAATACCAAGCTGATTCTGACGTTCGATTATGGGTTAAAGACAAAGTTCTGAAAGGTCAAAGAAAATTATAGTTTGATGTATACATAGGCTATATATATAATATATATATATATATATATATATATATATATATATATATATATACATATATAACTACATATATATAAAACAAATAACGCACAAATATCAACTAATGACCTTCCACTGGAATGAGATTGGGGAATATTCACACGTTTGCATGAATGAATATTCACGAATCAGCACAAAACACTTATCGGCAGTCATGAATTTAGAGAAATTAAATAAATGCCCTCACAGTTGAAAGTTAATACCTCAATAACATAAAACTTACTTTCATCAAGCGTTTATAATAGATACCTTTCTCCTTCTATCCCTCACCATTTAAGGCTCCTGGGTTGTGATACAGAAGTGCACGACTTAAAAAGCGCTGATTCGGGCGAACATTAACTCAAGCTCGCCGCGATTTCGTTTTATTTTTCTTTTATCGCTTACAAAAAGGCGAGGCGAGCCCCCGGAGATCTCCATCATCCTTCTTTACGGCAACGCGAGATTGATCTGTCAATTATTATTAGTAAATGAAGCAATCCGTTACTACCCGACCCATCGCCGAAAAGAGGCCGAGCGTATAATACGGCAATTTAACTAAATTCCTCCGCCAAAGTACAGATTACATCGTGCTATCAAGGTGTAGTGCCTGACAGGAATATAGATAGCAAACCTTGATTTTTTGAAGAGAGGTTTTACGGAGGGAAAATATTCGTGGGTGGAAGAGTAGGAGTCTACTCAAACTGCGAATTTCTGGTCGATGAGTTACTGAAGCACGCAAAAAAATTGAATTAATATAAGCGGTCTTCCTTATGCAACGCTTGGATACCTTAGCTGATGAGAGCGCGTCAACAACACTGTCGCTTCACACACATACACACATATATACACATAAATAATATAGATTTATATATACATACACGCAAATATATAACATGAAAATCAAGTGGAAACGTTCAATGTAAACAAAAATAAATAAAAAAGTGACGCTCTTGACAAGAACAATTTGAGTAAAATGTGAGGTAAGGAGAATATTAAAAGGGTGGAAAACGTGGAGATATGTACAAATAGTAAGAAAGGTTAACATTGCTAACAGGTTGGATCAGTTTGTTATAAGATGGTCTGGTCTTGTACGAAGAATGGAAGAATACTGCTCAGTGAAAAGAGCGGATGACTCGGAAGTTTTAAGATATAGGGGGAGAGAGTCCAGTTAAGGAATCACAATATGGCATGAAGGAAGGATCTCAGTAGCCAGGAAGCGCCTAAGTGCTTGCAAGTCAGAGGTGAATTGTACCTCAGAGGGTTCGTCCATGAATCAGTGAAGTATGAGCGCGGCAGTAACCAGAGTGATGTACTTTCTCGGGAGATAATCAAACCAGTGTGTTGTATTTTCTCGAGAATAATCAGTGTTAAGTTTATTTGACACGATGTTAAAACACACACACACACATATATATAATTATATATATATATATATATATATATATATATATATATATAATTTTTTTAACAGGGAGTGGCTTTAGAGACAAAGCAAGACTAAAGTCACTGCATGCCACTTTTATTCTACATCAGCTGAATCTAGAAAAATCTACATTAAGCAGAAAACTTTCAAAATATCAAAGGCTTCGTAAATCTACACTAGAGGCATCAGCAGCACTTCAAAACCCTATATACATATACAGTATGTATATATATATATATATATATATATATATATATATATATATATATATATATATATATATATATATATATATATGTGTGTGTGTGTGTGTGTGTGTGTGTGTGTGTACTGAGCTACAACCTTGATCTTGCACTCTGCTCTTGCTTTCTGGGTATTAAGGCCAACCCATTCCAGAATTTCTCTACATTCTATTCAAACGGAACTCCCAAGGTAAGGTCTTCTCCCCCCCACCCTTCCAAATTCATGCCCAATTTTCACCAACCGTCATCCTCCATTCTCTCCCCATGGCCAGGTCATCTCAAAACAATATGATACATCTTTTAATATAGAATATCCTTTTACCCATATCGTATCTTAATATGTCTTCTGTTCCTTATATAAAAATAGAACACCACTTGCGATACAAAACTAGCTGCTCATAATTTTATCAAATTCTCTTCCGCAATTACGTTTTCATTTATGTTTTGTGTGTGTGTGTATATATATATGTATATATATATATATATATATATATATATAATATATATATATATATATACATATATCATAAAAAAAATTCATATATATATATATATATATATATATATATATATATATATATATATATATATGTGTGTGTATATAGGCTATATATATGTACATTTATATGTGTGTGTGTGTATTTTGTATGTATGTGTGTACATTAGTTTTTTTTAATTCGCTTTTATTACTAGTCATTTCTAGCACCAGTTCACACAGATGCTTCGGCTTTTCGGATGAATACTCTCTCTCTCTCTCTCTCTCTCTCTCTCTCTCTCTCTCTCTCTCTCTCTCTCTCTCTCTCTCTCTCTCTCTCTCTCTCCTTCCCTAAGTGTTGCTTAGGAAGTTATACTTATGACCGTTTCCGCACTTTTTTCTTTTATGTCGAACCACTATTTACGTCCGTATTCTTTGCAGAATCCGAAATTTCAGTTAAATGCCCAACAAAGGATCATAAAACTTAGAAATTCCATTTACCCATTTCCCCGATTCGAGTTTGGAATTTCAGTCAAATTTTAAAGTTTAATCAAAATTATAAGAAATGAAGCTATTCTCAACACCCACGGCTCAGCGGATTTTATTTAAAAATAACTCAGAAAGTGATGGCGTCATGAGAATGCAGAGAACGACGACTGAACATTAATTATTAATGAAAGACGCGGATAACTAATTAGTAGTAAAGAGAGGGGCCGAAGAGAAATAAAAATGAATGGTAATCTAAGCAGTAACTAGGAAAACGAAGGTGTCACTCAAATATTTTCGTAGAACCCTTGACGCAGGATAATAATATTCAATGTTTTTGCAAAGTAAAGTTCAACAGCATAATTTTCTAAGGTTACCCTGAACCAGAATTGTTTTCTGTTAAATATTCTACAATCACAAATGAAGCAACATTCCAATTGCTAGAGCTACGTGGTTAAGAACTGCCCTATAGAATGACATTGTATTCTTTTGAGGTAAAACATAGAAATTTAATGGCTTCTTTAATTATTCCCTATGAATAAGTGCTCACGTCGAATAATAATAATAATAATAATAATAATAATAATAATAATAATAATAATAATAATAATAATACAAGAAAAACTCGTAATTTTGTGTGAGGTGAATTTGAAAAAAAAAAAAAAAAAAAAAAAAAAAAACCTAGTTCGGTCACATAACACAAGCACTCCAGACTTTGCAGGCTATCAGACTACTTAAAAGCTCTTCCATTAAAAATACTTCACGTAGAAATGATTGATTAAACGAATTTGCCATTCAAATATTAACCGGCAGACATCCTACGCCGTTCCAGGAAATTCTTCCTTTCTATTAATCTCCGTTTTTCTCTGGGCTTCCAGAGTCGGCTTTTGATGCAAGAGCTGTCTTTCATTCCGTACGTGTTTATTTATTTGTGTTTGCTGGGAGTGATCCTGGCGTGCTGCATATGATCACTGTAAACATATCTCGGTGTTTTGCCCCTTTATTAAATGTATATTGATTAATGTCAGTCCACTGGCAAGAAGGACAACTGAGTAAGATGAATGAGGCTGTAACGTATGCGCTGGCTTTCTCAGGGGCTCTTTTGAGAGAGAGAGAGAGAGAGAGAGAGAGAGAGAGAGAGAGAGAGAGAGAGAGAGAGAGAGAGAGAGAGAGAGAGAGAGAGAGAGAGAGAGTCACTTTTATGGGTTCTAGTTATTTTACGGCTCATTCAGTTGTTAGCTTATTTTGAATAAAGGGATTAAGGCCTTGGCTCAGCAAGTTCTCTGTAGTTATATGAGGGAAGAAATTGCAACATTTTTAACAGCAGGCCGCCGCTCTATTTCCCACCTAATGATGCAATTAAGAGGAGGTAATGCAAGTTCTCTAACCGCCCATTAAAAGTAAATGGCTGTGCCGTCTGGGCATGGATACCCAATAAGAAGAATAAAGATCGTAACTATGTATTCTGATAATAATACTAATACTAATGCTTATAGTGATCATGATGATGATTCATCATCGCGATTTATTAATGTTAAAAATTCTTTTCCTTGAATCTGATTTATTGAGATGAAGACATCGCGAGATTTTATTCTGTCGAATTTTTATGTAATTTTATTCATCACTTCAACAACATGCGTCTTGTTCGGCCAGTTTCGGGGATGAATTAGGGACCACCTTTGGTAAAAAAAAATATATATTTATAAATATTTTTTTCTTAACTCCTCGGTTTTGCGCCGCTGGGGATGCTGCAACTACTGGTCAGTAAAAGAGATGAGAAAGGTTAAGGCATTGTGGTGATTTTTTTCCTTTTTTTTTTTTTTAGCTGCAGATCATAGGTCTCCCTTTATGGAATAGAATTACTGTGATAAAAGCCCAAGGTGCTGTTTTAGATATAAAATCGTTATTGTTAAATTATAGACATGAAGACGAAAACTAGCATCCATGGAGGAACGTGGAATTATCCCTTAGACCTTTCGTTAAATTCTTGAGAATACAGTCTCCTACAAAAAAAAAAAAAGGTCAAAAGCTGTAAAAAATGTTGATTGATGTAATAAAAATAATTTAATCAAATTGAATTATTTTTAAAACAGCTCACTATTGAAAGCTCTAGTTAGTTAGACAAGGAATTTTGAACTTCACATTTCTTAGGAATATTTCAGAATTCATATACAAGGCCCAGTTTTCATTCGCAGTCTATAATAGTTTTATGATTTCAATTCTTAAGCACTTTATTAGTACCGGCTACGCTAGCAGGCTTATTAAATATAATTTAAAACTTTATAAGTACTTAAAACAATGAAGACATAATTCACACCCAAAATAATTGTGGCCGTTAGACTGATTGCAACCGGTTTCTGATAATTTGTGTCTTATCTACAGAATATACATTATGCTCTCGAGAATTAACTTCGTTAAGATACATTGAGCCACAAAAAACCGATGAAAATATAAAAAAAACATAAAGAATGCACCAAATTTACAGAAGAAAAAGCTTGGTTAGGTCGACAGACCTATAAATCTTGAATTAAGATTTGCAAGCTATTTTCAGTCAATTCTTTATTAGTGCCTGCTAACATACCTACTGTAATCTCAGCCTGAACTAGTCTCTTATGGTCTGAAGACCTTAACAGGTGCGGCAATAACTTTTCCGTAGTGAAAATATGTAACCAAATCGAAAGAAAGCTGCAACCCCCAACACGAACACTACGTGTCCAGCACCTGTGATATTTAAAAATTCAAAAGTGTTGCGTCACCTCATTTTATCGCCGCCTTTCGGATACCTGATGATGCCTTCAGCTTAGTGGAGTTCCTTTCACTTATCCAGTCGAGTGATATGACAGCCCCAGATCTGCTGGCCCCCCGGTGTTCAAAGACGCTCGGGTCAGAGGAACGGGTGTGGCTCCACCTACTACCAGCTCTTGAGATAGAAAAGGCAAGTTTCCAAGATGATGCCCCAGGAGAGTATCCCGTTTATTTAGGGGTGTGCCTCCTTGAAGACACTGCCCCTCCCCTCCCCTCCCCTCCTCCCTTCCGTCAGCCCCCCACACTAAAACCGCAGCTCCTCAATATCACCCCCAACCTCAAGCCAGGTCTGGAAACCCCATTTTCTAACGGCCACGAGAAAATTTTCATCAAAATTCTGCCCCCGAGGTTTCCGGATATTGCGTCGATTCCAAATTTTAGAAGCTATTATTTCTGGAAGGGTCTGGAAGGGTCTGGAAGGGCGTAGGGAGAGGTGAAATTATTCTTGCTGATGATGTTAAAATAAGATATTAAATGCTACAAACATATAACAAATTTTAAGTGAATATTCTTTTAAAATATTATTTATGCTAGATTCCTTGTAATGTATATGAATCGTTAGATTTTAAATCCTCTACTTCTATAAAAGACAAAAATTCTTATCTCATTCTAAAACGTAGACTCTGTCAAAGGACAAGAAGAATGTGGCATCAAAATTTCTGACAGAAATCAGGAAGGCAGTGACAAAGATGAAGAATCTGTGGCGAGATCTCAGAGATGATCTGAGTGATAAAAAGTACAGGAAAAATTCCTCAGGGATACATAGAAGGAACGAAAGCAACACAAGTGCATAATTTCCAATCTCCACCTGAGAAACAAAATTTGGGTTTAATAGCAAGGTCATTAAGAATAAGTTCCTAAATACAACTGGCCTTTTACGAAAGTGAATATCTGTCCGTCTTCATACAATTCTTATTCCAATTTTTTTTCCACTCAACTGACAGTGGAAATCACAGTACACCTTAATCCAAACACACTGAAGCACATAAAGAGCAACAGTTTTCAGCGTCCCGTCAGAACTGTATATCAGCTGGACCCATTCGTCCTCTAATTCCCTTCAACTTTTAGTGTGTTTTACTACCCCAATAAAAGCATAAACAAACCGAGCAGTGTGAGGCACCACTAAATGCCACCGAACTATCGCAAACTGGTACCGATAGTTTTATTCATGCAAGCTAAGATAAAAAGGTACTAAAGGCACATTCATCAGTAGGAACGTCGCTACGTACTCTCAGTCATTATGGCCGGTAGTTTACTGTAATGAAGCAAATTTCAATTACTGGTTTTCAGTAATCCTATCTAAAGCTTGTTTTCACTACGTGGCAACTGAGCCAAGTTGTTGGAGTTCATTTTTAATGGCAAAAGTTGAGAGAGAGAGAGAGAGAGAGAGAGAGAGAGAGAGAGAGAGAGAGAGAGAGAGAGAGAGAGACCTTTTCTAGTGTCACAATTTGCAAATGTGCTGTTTAGTCTGGGTGTCTTTTGAGTAAATGTATATGCATGAGTCTAAAAGAACTCGGCTCAGCTGTGGTTAGACTGTTTTTCTTTTTTATTGTATCTCAACGAGGTGCTTTTTTACTGTTCTAGGTAAGACCACACGTTACTGAAAAGAATAACTCGCGCTTTTATTACCAGTATATTAAACATTCTTCCCACTGGGATACGGTCCTATTAAAAAAAAAAAAAAACTTTTTCCGTCATTTCCGTGCTTACAAGAGGTGGAAAAGTTTACATAATCTTCAAATAATTGTAACTGAATTTTAATGGAGGTCATCTGGCGCAAATCAAACTCAGAAATTTGCGTTTTCTAACACGATTCTTTTTTGTCCTTTCACCGTGCACGTGTCGCTGTCAATGAGACTGGTCATTATACGTTCTCATTCCACCTGCATGTTGTGCAAGGTCGGGCAGACAGCCCTAACCGATGATTATTCACTGAGCAAGCCCTGTTGGAGCCCAGACCCTTCTTTTGTGCCGTGTAAACGGAACCATCAAGATCGATAAGCGAGGGTAGGTTAAGATCGCACCTGAGGGCCCCTTTCCTCGCGCTCAAATATTTATTCTCTCATAATGCTGACGAGCTTAATGATTTGTATATGGCAAAGAAGGATAATTTCTGCCGCTACGCATTACAAGCGTTCTTCCTTAAACATGAAAATGGTTTACCACTACGTATTCCAACAAGCAACACTCATCATCGAATACTAAGGTGTCCTGGGCGCTCCTGATCTGTAAAGATCAGTGACACACGAAATGCTAGGGGATTTAAAGAGGCCTCACACGGAGCTGGAACGAATTATGCTATGACGCGCGGCCTTGTGCTGCTTCCCTGAGAGATCTCGGTCTCGACAGATGCTACAGTTGATGTCTATAAGGAGATTACTCGACACAATTGCTAAAACTTGTTTCGCTTTATGACCTTTGACTTAGATAACCTCCGAGTCTATAAAAAGCAGACTCTAAAGATTGTGCAGTTTAACTTCAATTTTGCTATCCTATTACTCTAATAAAACCTGCCATTTTTAGTTTGGTGAGTTTACACTTTGGAAGGAATGTTCTTCTCGGAGTAAGTGTGTATTTAAATTTGCATTTAATTTTTTTGGTGGGGGGGTGAGTTGGGTGGAAAATGGGAAAGTTATTACTTAATTCCATCTAATAAGATTTTAATAGATGACATTTTATGGCGTACCTACCTTTAATTCTATTCTGCTTTAAATTTTATTTTGGGTCTAACTTTAAAACAGTTCATGTTTTATCAATTACAGTCGGTTACAGTGAGCAGAGTAAATTTGTCGAAATCACTTTAGTTTTTTTTTCTGAGTCACCGTAAACTCGGTTCACTTTCGGACGTCTGCCAAATATACAACATTAATGTATAAACTTGCTCCATTTCTATGAAACGCAACTAACAGTAAGTAAACGATTCGTATGGGAAGCTTTGGAGTAGCTTTCTTACAAAACGGCACAAGAATGGTTATAAAAGATGACCTCTTTTCCAGTCTTTCTGGTGTAGGACGCAGTACGATATCCTTGGATATTTTAGTTTTAACCATCTGTGAATTCTGGGAACTTTTCGATGAATGATTTTCGAGGAAACTTGAGAAAGGTTAAAACTGGTTCTCTGTTTTCAATTACTCTTACTGGAGAAGCTAGAGCAATGATTTTTTTTTAAGCACTTATTCTCTTGATGATATACTGTTGTAAGTTACAAATAACATTCTTGTTGAAAATATAATAATTCATATACAGATTACTTTTATTATGCATTGATGATTACTGGTTTCCTTTGTCAGTAATTCCCCCGCCCCCCCCCCCCTCTCTCTCTCTCTCTCTCTCTCTCTCTCTCTCTCTCTCTCTCTCTCTCTCTCTCTCTCTCTCTCTCTCTCTCCAGCCAAATTCAAAATTCCAGAATATCTGGTTAATTGGTAACCCACTTTGGCATTTCATTTCTCTCTCCTGTTTCAACACATCCCGAAACCCAATAACACTGCCATGTCAGTAATGCTGCAAAGACAAAAGAAGTTGAAGTTGTATCATAAGAAAAGTGTAAAAACAGGCCACGTTACAGCATATCTAAAGGGGTGAAGCGTCTGATAACATAATCTCTTTCTTATAGAGATGTGAAGCCGACTAAAGCGGGCCTGGAGATGATGTCAGCACCTGTCTTATCACCGTGAGCCCTTTTCTAAAGATTGTGTGGCAGAGGAGAAATTAAAATTAGAGTTAAAACGTCGTTTCGAAATGCTTTCAAAATTCATGTGCATATCACTTTCGTACGATTTATTCACAGATTTGCTGGTGTAGTCTGATATCCTCCGTAAGCTTATGGAGACAAAACAAATTTTTTTTTCATCACTGTATATGCTTTATCGCTGGATCAGCATTTAGTAGATGAATATATGCTACCCATTCCCCCCAAAACCAAAAAATGCACAACACAAACTTACTAGAATGACTAAACTTTCCTAATGTACCCTAATTCACATCGAGCATGTCAGAAGGGCATTAACTCGACCAGCAAGTTTTCGAGAAATTGGATGCCCAAATAAAAAATAAAATAAAATAAAAAAGAACAGAAAATAAACAAGAAGAGACAGGAGCGGAGAATAAGCGTTTTGTAAAAGTTGTTGAGGTTTTTCCACGAGACAGCGTGAGGAGAGGAGCAGCTCAAATTGAAGACATCTTTATACAGAAAATCAAAAAGGCTGTTGCGGCGATGGAACTGACAAATATTTCTAATATTTCAACCGCACCGTATATGCAGCTCGCAAACCCAACAAGCATCATTTAATGGATTCTGCTCTTTGGGGCACAGACTGACTGTATCGGCCGCTTCATCTTCACACCTGCATTTTCGCTTTGAATATTAAGCATAAAACCCCGAGTTATTTGGAAATTAAGCCCAGCAATTTAGCCGGATGTATCTATTTAACCCGACGCAAATACGCTACAAGAAATGGTATCAAGAATGAATATTGCGCTTGACTTTATTATGTACCTTCTCGGTTTTAATCTTACGCTTTAAAATTGCACTGATTACAACTGGGACACCTTTACTTACCAAATGGTTCCGAAAAGATAAATTTATAACATTCTCATTTAACAAGTGAAAAGCTGCCTTAATTTTACCCTGGTTTTTGAATTCTGAATTTTATTATCGTCTCTTTCCTGTTATTGTTTTTTCTTTCTTGCACTCATTCTATTCTGTAGCTACGTTTCGGATCACATGAACAGCCTTGTGGCTTAACCATAAGAATGAGTGAATAATGACCAAAAAAAAAACGCTGATAGTAACAATAATGAAACCTAACCAGAAAAATCTGAAATAAAAAAATAATATCGAAAATCATCATCGAAGATTTCATTGAGATATCCAACATCGTTTGGATCTTGGTTATTCGCATAAAACTATCACTTGCCGATAGGTTTCATATACGTTCTGGGATGTAATTCTATCGCCTCTTCAATTTGACTTTAATGATCTTTATCTGATAAGATTTTTTTGCTTGTTACATATGGAATTTTCTGATAATTTCGGGATTAAATCGAAATATATAAAATCTATAAACTCCCCCCCCCCTCTCTCTCTCTCTCTCTCTCTCTCTCTCTCTCTCTCTCTCTCTCTCTCTCTCTCTCTCTCTCTCGCTGGATATAGCTACTTTTGTGTGCGTGTGCAAGTTTACTTTTCACTTGTCGCTTTCTCTAATACATATAGAAAATATGACTTAATCATGCTCTACTTTGGTCAACTGGAAAGCGGTAAGAAAAAAAAAATGCCTTTAGAAATCGAAGTACAAAATCACACCACAAAATATTGAGTAAAAGAATAAACACATGATCAGAGATTATCACCTTTGCCTTTATATTTTTCAGTGCTGCTCATAAATCTTTCAAAGGATCATTAATTCTATAAATTTCAGTACATAATCTATCATGGCGTAGGCTAGTGAGAAGATGGAATAACTTCATTTTCTAGTGATAAAGTTTTCTTTTACAAAAGTGCTACCTCTCTCTCTCTCTCTCTCTCTCTCTCTCTCTCTCTCTCTCTCTATATATATATATATATATATATATATATATATATATAAATTATATATTATCAGTTAGCAATGATATTTCTTTTGATGTTTATTATTATGATTATTTATCATCTATGCATTTTTTTTTTTTACTTCTCAGCCTAATGACGGAGAAATAGAATTCCCGAAACTTTGCTGATAATAATAAAGAAAATATTACGGATCTTAGCACTGGGGTTCTTGTTCCTGTACAGAATTTTACATGCATGCATACGACTATAATAAATCCTTATTCCCTTGCAAGAGGTGGCGCTAAAAAGGGCAGCTCGCCTGTTTTCAGCACGTAGTTTGGGATGAAATTACCGGACCCAAGTTCTTCTCCGGAATGACAGCGTCCACAACAGCGGAATAACTGCCAGGTATGAAATTCACGGTTAAGGTCAAACGAGGGACGATGAGATTTCCCAGAACAGGGGTAAAGTGGTCTAGCTAGCTAGGAAATACAACACATGATCCCGCAACGTTATACTAGACATATGTATACACACACATATACACAGTATATATATATATACATATATATATATATATATATATATATATATATATATATATATATATATATATATATATATATATACATACACACATACATATATTTATATATATAAGCGTAGATTCAGATGGATTTTTAAAAGGGTGACTACAGAACAAGATTTAAAATTTTAAATCTTATGCGCTGACTTTATACCTTTGGCTGATTCTATACAATATGCTTTAAAGAATCCTAACTCCGAGATTTTGCCTCAAAATCTGCTACTAGACGGAGGCTTTATTCACCTTCCCTCTCGCTACGTAATTAAAACAGGGAAAGCATTATTACAGGTACTGATTTAAACTTTTAATGGAAAGGATTCGGTGGTTGCTCTTGACCTCATTAAAAAGGCAGCTCCGAAAGTCAACGGAATTTCACTATCAAAGAAATCTCAAGAGGTACATTCACTTCAATGAACCACTCAGTAGATGTATTAAGGCTTGTCTCAAAACGGACATTTATTCAACTTTCCTTATAAATAAATACTGACGAAAGTAGGCATTACTGAGTTTTGAATTGTAATCAGAGAAACGACTTTTATAGGAGGAACAATTAAGACACTGGATGTCAGAAGTGGTCTGGATATCACTAGTAGTATAACTACTACTGTACTACTAGTACTACTACTGCTACCATCATTAGTGATGGCGTAGTTTCAAATCACATATTCAGTCCGTTTAACCTTTTTCAATTGCAGCCACATCACCAAGCAGTAAGAAACGGGTGACTGGTTGCAGTTATGAAATATCCACAGCAAGGTGGTTTGATTTTCTCTAAGATCATGCAAAACATTCAAATTATCTGGACCGATATACATAAAATTTTCTTGATTTTTAATAAAAATAATTACAATTATAAAGAAATTCAAATAAGTGGCACGGGGCGATAACCAGCGTTGACGTCACCTCCTTCTTAAGCCCCAGTATTTATTCGTACAAGCGTGTGTAATTATTATTATTATTATTATTATTATTATTATTATTATTATTATTGTTATTATTATTGTTATTATTATTATTATTGCCTTGAATAGCGTTTCAAATTTCAAAAAATGTATCAAATGCTCTTATGCATCTATTTTTCAGAAACAATGGTTAAAAAATTAACGTGATTAATTTCAGTAAATTTTAATATCCGAAAAGACTCGATTACTGAAAAACTTAAAAAAAAATAAAAAAAATCCTGTTCTGCAAAACCTACATCTATCAAATGATAGAATCGGGCACACTTACCATACCTAAGCCATGAAGAGCACAAAATGTTTTAGCCAAGGTCAAACTTTTCGCTATGGATCGTGACTTATGGTATTCGGTGAACAAAAATGGGATACAATATGTATATACGTATATACATATATATATATGTATATATATATATATATATATATATATATATATATATATATATATATATATATATATATATATATATATATATATATATATGTATGGTGCATGCCAAAAACCTTTACCTCTGCGTTGAATGTAACACAGAGTGGTTAAGTTTATCTAGGGCACAAAGGCCAAACCTGTTCAGGCACAACAAGCAATGCTTATGAAAGAAAAATTATAAAAAAAATAGAGGAAGGGTTTTTTTTTTTTTTTTTTTTCAAGTGTAGAGGAAAGGGGGGGGGGAGAATTTTCGAATTTATTTTTGAAGTGCAAATGAATTCAAATCCATGGATCATCTAAATCGTGCATGTGCTTATTTTCAAATACGAATCAACATTTGAAAAGAATGAAAATATTACTTTGCATAAAGCTAGAACTCTTCCCCAGCCGAGACCTAAAAGGCCGCGGTAAACCATGACGTCACATCCGAGGCACTCGGTCGGAACGACCGCATAAGAATTCACGGCACTAATTATGCAGGACAACTTTTACCAACACAATGATGGACGTCCATTAAATTAGACGGGAAGTGGCGTGAGGTATCTGGTCTACCGACAAGCGAGCCTTAATTTGTTCCTTACGATGATGGGCAGAAAGGTGAGAACGACCCATTTGTAAAATCCATATACAGACGCAGCGGTGTAAATATACAAAGGAGAGGCCTCGTGTTTTAAATTACCAAGGGAATATTGTAGTCATTATGACGAGCCACGAGCTTCCTCTTTCGACCTGAAAGGCGTAACCGAATTCTGTTCAGGTATATGAGGCAGTTTTTGGGTAGTGGTTTTATTTGTTTCATAATATATTTATAACTCCAGGAGCGTTCGCCAACTCGGTGTTGCCCTCAGTGCCAAGGATCATCGGACGCGTGAAATTAGATTATATTTAAAACCGATAATATGCAAAAACTGATGAAGTTTTCGCATGGATGAACCAGGTATTCGTATACTCAATAATAATAATAATAATAATAATAATAATAATAATAATAATAATAATAATAATAATAATAATACTTGAATGCTTTCTTCTCTTGGTTTAAGTAACATGACATAAGCCGGTTGCTTTATAATAAGTACTTAAACACGGCTCAAGTTGACAGTTCAACTCCTACACTCGACCTCTTCATCAAATATAAGCATACACATCCACAGACAATTTTATATATATATAAATATGTATATATATATATATATATATATATATATATATATATATATATATATATTATATTATATTATATACGTACATATATATAAAAACATACAGTATATATACACATACATATACAAATATATATAAACATATACATATATATATATATATATATATATATAAATATATATATATATATATATATATATATATATATATATATATATATATATATATATAAAATATATATATATATATATATATATATATATATATATATACATACATACTTATAATTAATGAATAAACTTGTGTATACATAGCTGCACTGAAGACCGTTAAAAATACATTACACATAAATCGTTTCCTTCACCCCATCAGTTAGCTTTTCGGTAACATGCTGAGAGAGAGAGAGAGAGAGAGAGAGAGAGAGAGAGAGAGAGAGAGAGAGAGATTAATCACCAATATACCCCTTATATAGCGAAGAGAACAGTTGTGCCATTTGTCACAAACACGTTCGTGTATCCATGATCTTAAGCCTCAACGTATATTCAGTGATCACATGACGAACCACAACCGAATATTATACATATCATGCATGAGGTATTTACAACTTACATGATCAACATCACACCTTACAATCTAAGCTTCAATGCAACATGAACGTTGTGACACATATACCAATTAAATGTTTTCTTTCCAGTACGGGTGACGCTGTACCTTCAGTAAAAAAAGCACTGTATTTAAATTGCATATTGTAGTATTTTAATTAATTTCAGTTTTATTTCTAAAATGCCTCTACAAAAGTGATCGAGAGCTTAATTATTCTAAATTTCATTTACGACACTCTTCCTCTTTAAAGTTTCTTCCTCTTAAAGTTTCTTTGCAACAATAAAAACACCACCTCTCTCTTCAAAAGTCCAATTGTCTCAGAAACAGTCTCTCTCTCTCTCTCTCTCTCTCTCTCTCCTCCAAAAGTTCATTTGCAACAATGACAGCCTCTTGTTTGTCTCTACAGATTCAATTTCATTACTAAGGGACGTTCTCTCTCTCTCTCTCTCTCTCTCTCTCTCTCTCTCTCCTTCTCCACAAGTTCATTTGCAACAATAACAGCCTCTTGTTTGTCTCTACAGTTTCAATTGTATTATTAAGGGACGCTCTCTCTCTCTCTCTCTCTCTCTCTCTCTCTCTCTCTCTCTCTCTCTCTCTCTCTCTCTCTCTCTCTCTCTCTCTCTCTCCTTCTCCAAAAGTTCATTTGCAACAATAAGAGCCTCTTGTTTGTCTCTACATTTTCAATTGCATTATTAAGGGACGTTCTCTCTCTCTCTCTCTCTCTCTCTCTCTCTCTCTCTCTC
Source organism: Macrobrachium rosenbergii (assembly GCA_039081455.1). NCBI lineage: Eukaryota > Metazoa > Arthropoda > Malacostraca > Decapoda > Palaemonidae > Macrobrachium > Macrobrachium rosenbergii. Next base: position 27,694,750 of record JANJGK010000030.1, read on the forward strand.
TCTCTCTCTCTCTCCAAAAGTTAATTTTAATTAAAAACCAAACAGGACCTTCTCTTTGTCCTTCCAAAAGTTTACTTATATTGAGGACCACCGCCTCCAACTCTCTCTCTCTCTCCAAAAGTTTATTTGCATTGTTAACCTCCTATTCTTTCTCTTTCCCTCCAAAAGTTCAACTGTACTGGTAACAGCTGGTACCTGGTCCCCCCATCTCTCTCTCTCTCTCTCTCTCTCTCTCTCTCTCTCTCTCTCTCTAAGCTGTTTGCATTGTTTATGGGGCAATCTCTGTCTGTCTGTCTGTCTCTTGAAACCTGCTCGAGAACCAAATCTGGAGGTAACTGCTTTGAAAAGAGAACCGTTCTTCCATTTACATAGCTGTCCGCCTTTCCTAAAAATTCGTCAGCCATTCACAGTATTCCATAATCTTTATACTATTAAAAATGTAAAAAAAAAAAAAAAGATTAGTTTAACTGAAAAGAACAATTACTTAGTCAAAATAACCAGTCCAAAATACAAGGAAAGCAAGATATACAGTGAGAATGAATATAAGAATTATATCAAAAATATTCTCAAAAATAAGAAGTGAACTGCTAGAGTATTTTAGAAAGTAGCAAAATGCTATGCTTTCATTCAAGTCTACACGACACGAGTTCTGGCAGAGAGCAGCCCTATCACTACTTTTCGACCTGATATATTTTTTTCAACATTATTCCACTGCAGGCTGAGTCACTGGACCTCCGAAGACAATTATAGCTCTGTAATATAAGTGACAGGGCCCAGCAATGAATGTTTACCCGGTCTATTGACCACCCGGATTTATGGAACCAATGCATGAATTTCAAGTTCAATTAATAATCATTATTTTCTTTGGAAAGTGTTCGGTTCAACATCCTTCACAAGGGTGGAAGCAAAAAAAAAAAAAATTAAATAAATAAAAAAAAATAAAATAAAAAACGGGTCCAGTAACAGAGAGGGAATTTGAGAATAAAAATTCATGTTCATTCGGCGGAAGAGAATATCATTTAATAAAGAAAAAATAAACGTCACGATTAGATCTAATCGTTACGAGACGAAAACCACAGTAACTTTTAAAGAGTCATGTACCAATATGGCAGCGGACAGGTTTTCCCGCGTTGGAGGTCAGGCTAGGTATTAGGTCAGAGGTTATTCTAGATTTCATTTACCCCCCCACCTTGTTGGGCAATAGATGCCTCCATAAATAAAAAGGCGCCTTCGTTAAAATTTGCCTTCGAATAGTTTTAGCATTACTCTCGCATTGTCTCACGTAGTTCAGGCATTAATTCCAAGCTCCGGCGGATATAAATTTACCTCGGAATGATTCTTTTTTTTTCGTGAAGTTTACCGCAATTTACCGCCGCTCGCCTGGCCGTGGAAAGGCAAGTGATAGAGGGTGAAAATACTGAAAAGTGAACTACGGCGTCGTAAATATCGGGAATTCATCGGGAACCCACAAAAGACAGAGTATTCATAACAAGATTATATGCTCGCATAACTTCCGAGATTTATTTACCTGATGAATATCAGCGGCTGTTGCTGTGATTAATAGGGATTGCTGATAACAACTTGTCCGGCAGCGGTGATTGATGGGATAGAAGCAGAACAGTAATGTCAGAAAATAGGTGAAATTAATCAAAACAAAATACAAGTATAAATACTACACAAACCTCCTGTCTTTGAACAGTAACTAAATCCCGAAGATTTATTTTGTTTAGAGCAATACTGACGGGATCCTTAGAGTATATCGGTAAAAGCAGGGGGGTTTTTTCCTACATTATTTCTTTTTTTATGTAATGCTAGCCTGGTCATAGTGCTTACAAAAAACAAATTACTCAAAAATTCCGTAAAATGGTTTTTCTTTCATTTCCTCTCTGCTCATGAGTAACAGTGTGATACTCAGAGGTTCCAGGAAAATTTTTTTCCTTTATGTTTTTCTTCTCTTTAGAATAATACTGTCTTGTTTCTCATAGGTTCCAAAAAAACTGTCTAATAAGACTCTGAGAATACTTTTTATCATTTTAGTTTTCTGTAAAAGAAAACTATTGAGATGGCTATTTGTCTGTCCGTCCGCCCTCAGATCTTAAAAACTACCGAGGCCAGAGGGATGCAAGTTGGTATGTTGATCATCTACCCTCAAATCATCAAACATAAAAAATTGCAGCCCCCTAGAGTCAGTAGTTTTTATTTTATTTAAGGTTAAATATAGCCATGATCGTGCGTCTGGCACCGCTATACGTGCCACCCATACAGGCCACCAAAGAGTCGTGGCTGAAAGTTTCATGGGCTGCGGCTGAGAGTTTCATGGGCAGTGGCTAAGAGATTCATACAGCATTATACGCTGTACATAAAACACGATTGCGCCGCAGAAACTTCGGCGCATTTTTACTTGTTTTATTCATCATTCTTACTTATTATTTAGTATATTTTTTTATTTTGTATTTCTGTTCAGAACAACACTAGCGTGAGTCTCAGGGCTTCCCGAAAAGAAGAACTCTCTAAAAAATACGTTCAAAATCCTACTCTTTTATATGTGTTCCCTAATAACAGCTTTTATTCTTCTATCCCTTGTATCTCAGGATAAGAGAAGGCGAACAAAGAGAGAAAGCCAAGGGGGGAAAAAGATGTCGGGGAATAATTGCCTTATCATATAATTACTGGATAATTAGATGCATTGTCCGCCGGTGAGATTCATAACCACACTGTAACCTTTATTACTAAGAGGTTACCGTGGATGTGTTAATCCCAGTATTTGCATATTAGACAAATTTTTCTTCATTACTGAAACTTCAACTCGAAATTCCTGACCAGACTTTGAATCAAAATACGCGTTCAAAAGTTTAAGCAAGTTCCCGAGCAAACTGTAAAAATTATCTTTAAAATATACTCCTTGATCAAGGTATAAAAAAAATACAAAGTGTGAAACTCATAAATGAAACAGTTCTCCGGCCGAACTTTAAAAACTGGTGATCAAATTTTAAATAAGTTTGCTAACAACACCTTTAAATACCACTTATCGAGCGTCTGAATAGGTTTCCTGACCAGAGTACAAAACCTGTTGGTAATTTTTTGACCAGATTACAAAACTGTTAGTATTTTAAAATGTTTTCTGACTAAATTGTATATGCTAAAAATAAAATTCACGCACGTTATCTGTATACACAATAAATTCTACCAACAGAACCATTTAATATTACTTTACATATACATCTTGAGACGAGTAAAGTAATGTATACTGATAAAAAAAATGCCGTATTACAATACAACTTGATTCAAGTTTTGTAAAAAGAATACATAATCATTATAACATTAAGAGTATCTAAATATTCCAGGGCAGACATGTCTAGCAGAATATTAACACGTCTCAGTTGGTCTGACGAGTCCAGAGGGTCACACCAAGCCTCTTATACTTTTAATTCCTCATCATACGTAAGGGTCACCATAGGGCAAAGGGCCAGCTTAATCTAAATCCAGCCACCATCTAGAACATGAATAACGAAGTATTCATTAGTGTCAGAATGGCGTACCTAAAGAATCCTGCGTATGCGTCATGACCTTTTAATTTGCGCCTTCCCACGCTATCAG
>JANJGK010000030.1:27703346-27705846 GCA_039081455.1 Macrobrachium rosenbergii
CCTGATTTACTTGACTGGAGAAAGTGAGATAAAGTAAGAGTAATTTCTTGGGTTATTGCGAACCCAACATCCATAAACAACCTTTGAAACTCGCTCGCAAAGTGAAGACGGCGATAAGCGTTCAACGCTTCGATCGCCATGTAAATGAAGTCCGCCATTGTTCGAAGCTGAGCTAAAGCTCTCATTCGCGTTCATAGAGCCTTCAGTTCTTCTCGGGCATTTTCTCATTTTTTTCAAAATCGCTTTTCGAATAACCCTTGGTTCATATAGTGCAAAAGACTTATATACAAAAGCGAGGTTTCTTTCAATTTAATTTTTTTTAAAACAGTTTTTCAGAACGTCCTTTTAATTGCAACAGCAGTGAATTTTGATTTGAAAATCAAGATCTGGCATTTTGAATTCTCTACGTTGACTCATACTTGCAGGACGAATTTATCTCAGAAGCTTACTCCTACTCATAACTCCAACCGTCATGGACGAGGAAAAATGTAGCAGAGAGAAAATACCAAAGAACAAAGTCATCAATGTTTATATGCATTAGACCAAAAAAATAAAAGAAAAAAGATAATTTATGGGCAATTCATAATAAAGTCTTTTAATAGCTGTTACCTCCATTTAATATACATTAAAATAGGTAGTTATTCTTAAGAATGTGACTTTTGCTTAACTGCCAGCGTCTTTGAAGACGATATGGATCAATTACTCATGAAAAATTAAACATACCTTTATTTGCATTGCATTTAAAATGATCTAGTTCCCTAGTATATTTTCATATAGAAAATACAAAATAACGTAAAAACGAGAATATCGACGTTTGTCCGTCCCTGATAAATATGGGTAAATTTTTCAGAACTACAAATTAAGAGATTTCTTTAAAAGAACATTCAGTATATCCAATATGGGAAGAATTTTATCAATCATCACATTAAAAAAAAAAAAGGCTTCGATTTATAATCTGACCAACTCGTTCATCATCCACTTTTTTGACTTAGATAAATCTGGAAATTCTCGCGACGCATAAATCTTCAGTGCGATGCTCCCTGGAATTCAAGGGGGAAATCATGGAAAAATGAGGCGAAGTTTTCTCAAAATGATGAAGAGTTTTTGCTTTAATTACTCAGAAGTGGGAGGCGTTGCCGACTAATTATGGCTCCGATGTAGCGTTAATGCGACATCCCTCCGATGTTTATCTGACCTGATGGTCTGAGAGGCCCTCGAATTTGCCCATCGTGTGTTTGTCAGTCATAAATCAGCGGGCGAATCCCGGGGTATAAATATAATCACTCGCCATTCGATCGCCGAGCGGCAGATCGAATAATTGCGACGCGCCATGTCTTGCGTGATTCGGTCATTAGCGAGGCTCTAGTAATTACGGCATCCCCAACTGCTCATTAACGACAGCCACCACCCACTTCGGTAAGCATCCGACCTCGCCCACACCACACCCCGTTTTCGGCTTGCCAGCCTTTGCGTTCTCGAGTGTGCGATTGGAGTCCTAATTATACAATCGTCCTCTCTCGGGCCGCTATACGATTGGCAGTTATGTAGGAATGGCCGAAACACATTCACACACATTTTGGGATTAGGTTCTCCACCTTGTATGCGTGTGTGAGTGTACATGTGTGTTATATACGTGTATATACTTACATTTATTTATATATATATACATATACATAAACATACATACATACATACATACATACACATATATATATACGGCCACACAAACAATATATATATTATATAATATATATATATATATATATATATATATATATATATATATATATATATATATATATATATATATATATATATATATATATATATATATATATATATATGAGAGAGAGAGAGAGAGAGAGAGAGAGAGAGAGAGAGAGAGAGAGAGAGAGAGAGAGAGAGAGAGAGAGAGAGAGAGAGAGAGCCGACGTTTGCATCAAGATACTCTCGAAGATAAAAGAGTAAGCATTTATTTGACAGTTGTTCTACATTGCGAGCGTAAACACTGGAGAATAAATTGGGCCTCATGCACTGTCAGGCTACTGACCTCTGGTATTTTGTTTCAAAATTTCGCCCGCTTAGAGATAGGTCAAAGCGTTTTCTAAAGACCACGAGAAAGTCGGAGGATTTAAAAAGGAAGACAAAGAAAGCAAGCAAGACTCTCAATGTTACGAGTATATTCTAGTTTCTATAAGATGATTTACGATCAATCAAATCTCGCATAAGTGACGCACGCATATATAAGGATAATATACAACTGACAGTGAGGCACAAAAGTGCTTTTAAACTACACATTTGTTACAATTTACAACCGACAACGGGGAAAATAGTGATAAAATGATGAATGGGATCTGAAGAATTTAAAAATTTTTGCTTATTTTCGACATTACCGTTTGAATCATTTATTGTCTTTTCTCTACGCAATAACGTATCTAAGATGCCGAGCACAGTGTCGTTGTACTCTGTATGCGAGACGACAAGAAAATGTTGCTTTTAA
>JANJGK010000030.1:27708346-27725846 GCA_039081455.1 Macrobrachium rosenbergii
ACTCTGAAGCACAGAGCCGAAATGAAGAAGGCGAGAAGCGAATCGATATCCCAAATGGGTCGAACTGACCGTGATACATGCGTGCAATCAAGTACCATGAATGCACCTGCATTCTGAAAAGCTTTCAAGAAAAAAAAAATAAAAAGGAGATAACTCGAATAACCAATTTAAATCTTAACACGCTTCGTGGTGACTATAAGATAGAAAGTAAGAAGATTCATTTTTTAAGAAAGCAGAAACTTATGAAGGTTAGTTGGCGAGGGTTAGGAATTCACGATGCTTTGTTATTTTAAATATGACCAACGTGGATACAATATTGAAAAAATTATGCTGCCTTTACTGGATTTTTTTCGCTTCTACAGAATAATCTGATCTGTTTTGCAACTCCAATTCAATGGAAAAATTCCTCCTTGAAGACTGAAATAAACCATGAAAACACGTGTACTTTGTAAGACAACAGTACTCAGACATCCTTAATACAAAAATATAAAAAAAGAGCCTTAATCTATTATCGACGCACGAAATACTTTATTTAGGTTGCAAACCCCTTTTACCTATCAAGATTAAATCTTAACACAAACGACTATAAAATACCCGTGCTGATAGCTTAACCAAATAGTTCACTTTCACCATACCAAACAGCGTCCTGAAATCAGGACATAGTGCATCTCAATCTTTGATCTAACAGCATCCATGTTAAGGAGACCTACAATTGTCATAACACCATCAATGACTGAAAATAAACCCGCAGAACGTTGTTGTTTAAGGTTAAGCTAGCTGTATGCCAGCGCGGGCGCTTGCTCCTTGAGTAGTACCTGATAGTCGAACGCAAGGATAATTGACTGTCTACCTCTTTCCATTGAAGTGGATGCATAAAATGATTCCCTTCTTCTATTAGCTAGACATTCTTATGCAAGGCTGAGGGTACTAGAGCCCCGTGACCATTTCTCCTTCGAAAAAAAAAAAAGTTAAGTATACCTTAATTTTTACCAGACCTCTGAGCTGATTAACAGCTCCCCTAGGGCTGGCCCGAAGGATTAGACATATTTTACGTGGCTAAGAACCAATCGGTTACTTAGCAACGGGGCTCGCCTTCGAAAGCAGGGAAAATCTACGATTCTAATGAAATTTAAACCTTGTCCTGAAGTAAACATGGACGCATAAAATTAAGGGCGAATCGCAGCACTATGCCCTTGATACTATACATAAAGCCAAGGCGGCGTTTATATCCTATGCAGGTAACCTATGTAGACGACCCATGTAGGTACCTATGTAGGTAACTAACTGACCCCGGAGTGTGTTGCTCATTAATGATATTAGGATAGATACAAATATATATTATGGACCACTAGGAAATGTTCCAAGAATGCCATTCAAGGCCGTAATGACAATCAAGAAATTACAGGTACATGGGAAGCAAAACATAGTCCTTTCATGCCTCATAGGAGCTTGGTAAGCTGAGACAAGACAATCTGTTTCAAATGCGTAGAAGTTTTCAGAGCTTTGTAAAGGAAAATTATTATGCAGTCGAAAAACGATTCATTCCTTTTCGGTCGGTCCCATAGTATCCTCAGAATAAAGAACAGTTCACCCTGTTACTGAAGTACTTATACAGAGCTGTAGGAAACTATTGTAGAAAAGAGAATATTTAGTTAATTCTACAGAGTTGAATATAAACATAAAAACGCTTTAATACGCTTTATTAAATGAAAACGAAAACGTACCGCATATATAAATATAAATTTATAGAAAAAATACAAATGTATACAATGGTAGAAATGGAATGACTGGCAGAAACGAAAACAGAAAAAAGAAAATATCAAACACTCTCATCCACCTCCTGCCCTTCCTTCGGTTCAGGCTTTTAATTATTCCCCTGCGCATTTTTACTCTCCCCTGCCTGCTGATAACTTTTCCTTCTTCCCTTCTAATGTCAGCAAATAACGTGTCAGTTTTATAGCTTATAAAGACCGCCGTTACGATCGTTTGCTTCTGTTGTGCAAGCAAGCGCCTTTCAAACGATAAGAGAGTTCTAGCGCACAAAAAAGAGAACGCAACCGTTCCAAGCCAACAGAGAAGGCAGCCGATGCAAAAAAAAAAAAAAACAAAACAAAAAGGTAAAGAAAAAAGGTACCGATTCAGCGCAAAAAAGAACGTGGCCCTTCATAAAAAGAAAACGCGACCGTTGAATAACGCAACAAAACGAAACCGTTGCATATCAAATGAGAACGCAAACACAGATTAAGAAGCGAGAAAGCAAACGCTACATAACAAGCTAGATCGCAAACGTTGCTCAACGAACAGAACGCGACTGTTGCGTACTGAATGAGAACGCAAACGTTGCTTAACTAAAGAGAGCACGGCTGTTGAATAATCAAATGAGAACGCCATCGGTGCTTAAAAATGAGAACGCGGTCATTGCATAATAGATGAGAACTTGAATGCTACATAAAGAGAGAACGCAAATGTTGAATAACTAGACACTGCAACCACTGCGTAACAGAGAAGAATGACGCAATCGAGTTCTGAAGCAGATGATAAATTTTTGGACCGCAAAGACAAAAAAAGAAAAGAGTAACTACTTTACCATCATAATCTTGGTGCAGTTTTTTGTGAGTGAAAATTTCACCAAACTTATTACCGATGCTTCCTGCCTTCAAATCCTGCGCAATGATTATGACAGGTGAAGTCGTTTGGAAGAGAAATATATATATATATATATATATATATATATATATATATATATATATATATATATATATATATATATACAGTATATATATATATATATATATATATATATATATATATATATATATATATACATACACACATATATATATATATTATTTGTTAGTGGAACAAAGAATAGATACAAAAATTTGGCCTCAGTTCCTTACCAAATTGTTAAAGTCAGTAAGTAACAAGTCAAACACTGAATAAATGTGAGGTGAAGGAAATAAACTCGAATTTTCATTGGTTACATATTATTACAAAAATAAAGGCCCTACAATAATACAGTCAAGAAATGAGTAACAATGTCGTAAAGTAAAATAACAAATATTTCCTTCATTAAATACTGGCATCTGTTGCTGAGAGAGAGAGAGAGAGAGAGAGAGAGAGAGGAGAGGAGAGAGAGAGAGAGAGAGAGAGTAAAACCAGCTATTAAATTGCGTAAAGGAGACATTCACAAGAATATTAATTTTAGAAACTTCGGTGAATGTCATCTCAATAAGCAGGACCTGACGCGCATCAAAAGGTCATCATCAGGTGAGCAGTGATACGTGGGCGGAAGGACAGCGGTATACCTAACTCTGACTTTTTTTTTCCCTCATGAATTTTTACTTAATTTAATTTACCTGTCATGAAACGTCATCTGAATCGTACATACGGAGGAACTATTCGCGGTCTGAACGTGTATCTTTCTCAGGAGGTGTTTTTGCAAGGTGGTGAGGACTGGACCGGGGATTTCTTTAAGCTAGGAAAACAGAATACAATCTTTTTAATTGTAACTGATTTACGTACAATAAATAAAGATTGAGACAATACGGTAGTAATTCATTTGAGTCACGAACATCGTGTAACAATTTTTAAAGACAAGACAATATAATCAGCCCCTTCCACTGGCAAGAAAATAAATGTGAAATCTCAGAAACATATGTAGCACATGAAACAGCTAAGCTCTCTCTCTCTCTCTCTCTCTCTCTCTCTCTCTCTCTCTCTCTCTCTCTCTCTCTCTCTCTCTCTCTCTCTTAACAACGCCACAGAACATACTTACAGAATTTTGACCAGAGGGCGAAAGACGCTATGATGATAAGAAATTAACCAGTGATCACAAACTTGAAAGTCAAGGCGTGCCTCGACACAAACACTAATGGACTTTCGAGTGACACCGTTTCACTCCCCAAAGAAGCACTTGAACGCCCTGTCAGGAAAACAACATAATTCTCCACAAGCGAGTCAGAGGATCAGTAAATCAAAACTGGATCCCCGCTTGATGCGGATGACCTTTTACAAATCTTCGGTAGCACCTGCTCGGTTTGCACTACCGCCCGGTCCTCTCTTAAGCGTATGTCACACGAAACCGAGAAATCATTCCAATTCAAGTGACACGCCATGATTCACTCGCACACAAACACACTCACACACGCACGTCCACCAGACGTCCTGTCCGAGTGAATCCCAGACTGACTGACTCTCATTAACCCAAATCGATGACATTCTTGGCAGACCTTGTTAGTGGGAATAGAAACTTGTCTTTTTTCAAGGGTAAGTTCAAGAAAATATCAGAGGCGGTGGTTAATCGCATGAAATGTTCAGCGGTCTTGGACGAGTTCCTAAGACAAAATTAAAAGTTAGAAATATTCAAGTTATCTTTCCTGTTTTCAGTGCGTTCTACTCATCGACGGCCTCGTAAGACGACATCTTATTATCACTTATTCTTGAATATATATATATATATATATATATATATATATATATATATATATATATATATATATATATATATACATACATATACACATATACTGTATATATATATATATATATATATATATATATATATATATATATATATATACATATACACATACATACATTTAACAAATTTCATATCAATGTATTGCTGCTATTGCTGTTACGTACCAGAATGGAATGCATGTCGCAACCCATATAACAAAATTAACGAGGGACAACCATATACTTTGTTAGTTTCTTAAGCCCTGAACACTGGTAAATGTGGAAGAAAACAGACAGGCCAGATGTTTTCCTGACAAGCGCATGAAGGAACTTATGAATTTCGAGGGATTATAAGCTTAGCTTACGAGCTTGCTAATCTCGTAACGAAATTCAATACTCTATCCGAATGAACTTATTTCTGTCCATTTGAAACGCAAAGGGCTGACTGGTGGGTGCGTTCGCTGAAACATTAGCCCTGAAATAGGTCTGTGGATGTCATTACCCTTCAAATGAAGCTTAAATTACCAACAGGTGCATGGAAAGGGGGTTAAATCACGCGGCTTCTTACCTGTCATTCGTCACTGTATCAGAATGTGATTACCATACATAACTTCCAAAAATCGTTATTTAGCAGTACCTACAAAAACGAAAAACACAAAAAACTTGATAACCCACTTTCTTCCACATTTACCAGTGCTCATGGCTGACCCATAAACTGAAACATATGGTGTTCACTTGTCAATATAGTTCTCAAAGACATATTATATATATATATATATATATATATATATATATATATATATATATATATATATATATATATATATATATATATATATATATACCTGTATATATAATTTATATATATATATATATATATATATACACATATACAGGTATATGTATATATATACAGGCATATATATATATATATATATATATATATATATATATATATATATATATATATATATATATATATATGTGTGTGTGTGTGTGTGTATGTATGTATGTATGTGTAGGTAAGCATGCTTGTGCACGTGCAAGTACGTAAATCGTAACATGAACTACAAATACAGTTTACAACTAGACTTAGTCAGCTAACATCATCTCTTTATCCAGTTGGAGCGCTTTAAGATAATATTTTCTTATTACGAGCACACAACAAGGTCTAATTTACATGTCAGAACATTGTGAGGGCATGGCATTTTCTTCAATCTGGTGTAGCTTTCATCTTTCATTCAAGATCCGAAAGCTGACACAAAACGAGAATAATAAATTGCAGATTTTACCTGACGATAATGACTTTCATTGGCTGGTACTAAAGCCATAATAACACCAATACTTCCCTTTCCACGCAAAGGTCAATGGGACGGCCAATTCAAGGCTTTTTTTTCCAGTCCAGGCCTAATGAAAGCAAGCAAAAAAAAAAAAAAAAAAAAAAAAAAAACTGGGTCCTAAAAGACGGCAGTTAATTATGGAATCATTCCATGGAAGCAAACGAAAACCTATAAACCAGATTTACAGAATCAGTTTCGAAATAAATTCCTTCCTATCTGTCTTATATAATTAGGTCAAAGTTATATGAACGAATGAGCGACTATTGCGCACTGGCCTGATTTAAGTCCAGCATAAGAGTAATAATAAATCTCAAAGTCTCACATTTATAAAGGCAATAATTTTAAAAAGTACAAAAACATAAATGAAAAAAAAAAAAGAAAATGGATATTTATATACATATTTTCAGGCCACGATTATTAACCTTAATCCAAAAGAGTAATTTCGAAAAAAATGTAATGGAATATTGAGGCACACTAGACTTTCGTCTCTTATGAAAAAAACTACATACACTCTGGAAGTGTGAAGATTTTAGGTAATCATGACAACTGTCTATAATGTTCGATAATATAATATGAGTCAAAACGATATCAATTTGAGAGTTTCGTAAAATTTCTTCGTCTGCTGAGGTCATCCTTATCTGAGGTCCCAGAGGGCAAATAATATAATGCCAAAAAATTATGTTTCTAATGTACACTGATAAAAGCATAATAAATGCAGCCCTAACAATGAAGCTTAATCAAATACTCAAGGCGAAACAGGGTGCAATAACGAAGAAATAATTAAGGGCTAATGTTAGGAAATACTCCATGGAAATAATTACAAACAAAAGTGCGGAGGAAGGGTTAGGGGTGGAAAGGGGTGAGGGGGAGGGAGGGTGCGATAACGGTCGCGTGCTTCATCGACATCCAGAGACCCAAAGTAAATTTGGAATTTTGCCAGAGAGAGGTGATTGCTTATGTCCTAATTCTTTCCGAGAGCCTTTCGTAATCATTACATCCGGGCAATTGCCCGCCACGTCATTCTGAAAGGAGTTTACGAAGACCCCACCCAGGTTGCCCTAGTTTTGCTGACGGGGGCTCTTCCTCAGGCCCCCCAAGACTGAGCGCCTGCCTTTCGCGAGCGAGTGAGATTTTATTTGCTAAGAGCCCAGCAGGCAACCGACCAAGGATATAAAGTCTCGCAGCAGCGTTAAAACTGATGCCGCGTGCCAGAAGGCTTTAAAATCAGATTGCTTGAAGGGGCGGGAACGGTGCCTTCGCAGTGCTGGATGACTGATTGGTGTATGTCAAACTGGCGTTACAACCACATAAAAATTCATAAGACTAGCATACAAACCATTCAAACATATAAGAAGCATTGATTAATGGCAGGCGTGATAGGCTAGAGGTCGCTGGTACGAAAAGGTAATTCAGGAATAGGTTAGGAGGGGCTATGTTGAAAAACCCAAGAGCTTGGGCAAACAAGAGTTCTATTGAAAGAAAAAAAAGGCAACCCATTCTGAAACTTCATTGCACACTTTATTAGGTTTGATAGCTCTCGATCACTTGCACAATACTTCAAGTACTGAGTACACCTCTCGCATTTATATCCTTATTTCTCTAACTATTGTTATGGAGACAAGAATTTGCAAGGGGCTACTTCGTTTATATAAGTGTGGAGGTGTACGGTACTTATTTGTGAAACAATAGTGTGAAAGGAAAAATATAATCTTTATGTTCGCACACATACACACACACACACACACACACACACACACACACACACACATATATATATATATATATATATATATATATATATATATATATATATATATGACATTTTTAAAGTTATTAATATTATGTCATACAGGTATAGTGAATTCAATATTAATGCTTTATTTATGGTTAAATATTTACTTATTTTTCATCATTAAGAAATTTCCCTAACAAAGGGCAGGTTCCCAGAAAAAAGACAATGTTCACAGCCACATTCACACTTCACTGCCGAATCGTTCCCTAACGGGGCAGGTTCCCAGAAAAGAAAAGACAATGCTCACTGTCACATTCACACTTCACTGCCGAATCGTTCCCTAACAAGGGGCAGGTTCCCAGAAAAGAAAAGACAATGTTCACTGTCGCATTCACACTTCACTGCCGAATCGTGAATGAATCTCCAGTGCAAGAAACTTCCACAGCACGCTCAGTGCATTGAATGCTCCTACACACGCTGTGCCATTCACCTCTCTTCCACGCTCACTCTCGATTTCTGAAGCCGAGGCCCCTCATTCCAGTACCTCTATCCCTTTTTTGACTATCCTCTACTCCTTACTGCCAACTCTCAGAACTGTATACTTTTTTCACCAACCCATCAACCACCATTCTCCTACAGGACCAAACCATCTCAAAATACTCTTTATCTTTCATTTCACCAAGACCAATCCTTTTACCATTCCGTCTACGTATTTTCACAGTTCTCTCCTTTTCATTTCTTCCTACTGCATAAATACCACGTAAATTATTAATTCCTACGGCTTCCTCCTTCTTTCTTTCATCTGTAGTCAACATCTACACTTCACATTCATAGAGGAGTGCCGAATCAACAAAAACCTTCATACATTTCAATCTTGGCATCTATAAACATACCCATTTTCCTCGCAATCTTTTGCATACGTTCTGCCACCTTTCTTGCTTCACCTACTCTTTGCCTCATATCTTCTGTCATCATACTATCATCACAAACAATTTCTTCCAAATACTTATAAGAGTCAACTGCTTCCATTCTTTCACCGTCCACAGTAACATTCACTACTCCGTCTTCCTGTTGCAAGCACTTTCAAACCCATTCACTAATCTCTGCAGTTTTTCTTCGCTGTTGCCAGTCAGGACCGTATCTTCCGCGAACATCAGCCATTCCACATTCCACACCCACCCATCATAATATCCCACAACTCTGAACCTTCACCTTCTGTCCCTTATACAGACCATTCAACGAAGCATCGGTTCTTATGCTTCCAAAAACCTTTTGTTTTATAAGTTCTGATCTAATACGGGCAATTGGCAATTTACCTTCGTGTTTTTGAAGCAACACAGGAAGTAAATATGATATAAAAATAGGTGTATTTTATTAGGTTGTAAGATTACCATAATATTAATCAAATAAGGACAGAAACCCATAAAAAAGCTGAATTATTTTCCACTTCCCTGGTGAGAAGAGACAATCAAACAATGCCAAAGATATCACTCCCACCATCAAGACTTTGGGGGTCAGAAGAAATATTCCACTTTCTTTCTGAAAGCCAGTCGTGCCGTAAGTGTGTCATAATCATACACCTTGGAAATATCCGGACGGACATTAACGCCCATTATCAAAACAACGACAGAGAATAATTGATTTACGGAGATCACAGATAGCGCTAATTCGCCCCCGCAAAGTGTTGATTTACAGCTTTTCCGCACCTCCACAACCGACTCCTGAGGTCCACCGCGCAGCCTGGACGCGAAAGGGCGTTGAATGCAGCGCTCGCTGGTTGTTCCATATGCATGTCCGATACACATAACAGGCCTCCGATGATTTAGTGGACAGAATCAATTGTTAAAATTAGCCACCGATGCCACGTCTTTTTGGCAACGAGCTGATACAACAAACCGAAAGCTCGGAGGTCCGGTCATTACGGCGGGTTTTACGGCGAAGTTTATGGTCCCGACTACAACGCGGACTCCTCCGGCCACACGGGTTTTTGGACGATGAATCTACATAAAATCAAAGAGTTAGAGAAATTATTAGACTGGTGTTTTATGGCCAGATGGCCCCGTTGGTGGCCTGCATTTCCTCTCTCTCTCTCTCTCTCTCTCTCTCTCCCTCTCTCTCTCTCTCTCTCTCTCTTTCACAAACACACATACACACACACAAGGTCCCAATAAATTTCACCAAAGTGATAACCGAGGGAATTTTTGGGATACTGGAATACCGTAAGAAGCTTTACAAGCTATATCATATTGTAAGTTGAAATACTACCAGTACAAGGCAAAGGCAAGTTGAAAGACCTTCCTCTAATTAACATATAAAGAAACACAACAACTCGTACAATTTCATTGGTTTCTTCCCCTATTAACATATAAAGACAAAGAACAACTTGTACAATTTCACTGGTTTCTTCCAAGTATGACAGACCCCGAATCGTTTGAAACCAGATCGATTTTCCTAGTTTAAGTCATAAGTTCCAGCCATGTCTATCAATTCCATTTACGCTGACATTTAAAACAACAGTTTATCCTCTAATTTTGATTAAGCACACATGGAGCCGATAAACCTTTCGTCCATTTCTTTGAGAGAAACCCCAGGTAGGTCGAGGCCTTTAAGGAGGTCTGAGAGTCATAAATCATCTGTACTTTTTGTTCTCGTCTTTTTACTGCCACGAGATGCGTTCAGCAAATGGGAGTCTCTAACTGGAAATGCCTGAAATATTGGAAGTCCGCGTAAATAAAAATAAAAAGGCACTTGAAGCTAAATGACTTCGCATCAACGTTGAAACCTCTTTTTACTACTTAAAAGCAGGTAGAATATTTTAATACTTAAAAGCAGTTGGAATATTTTAATACTTACAAGCAGATAGAATATTTTTTATACTTACGGGCATATAGAATATTTTAATACTTAAAGGCAGATAAAATACTTTAATACTTAAAAGTAGATAGAATATTTTATTATTTAAAAGCAGACAGAATATATTAATATTCAAAGCAGACAGATAGAATATTTCAAAACTTACACGAAGACAGACTATTTTAATACTTAAAAGCAGATAGAATATTTTAATACTCAAAAAAAAGATAGAATATTTCAGTTCCATAGAGCAAGGTTTGATTGTCTAACGATGCACTGAAGGAAGAATTTGAGAACAAGGCAGTTACCATGAACACCAAATCGATATGCAGCAAAATGTATGCGGATAAAAGTTCCTAAAAGTTGTGTAATTCCAAACAAAATTTGACGTGCCTAGTTTTGCTGATTGAAATTTATTAAATGAAATTTATAAGGATCAATGAAGTTACGATAATGAACAGCGGTGGCATAAAATGACGCCAGTAATGCTTATGAAAATGAGTAAGTTATAAAAACTAATAACATATAAAAATTAGTAACTTATTTTATATTTATTTATATAAGTTTCTGATCTTTCAAACAATGTTCCAGAGTGCATTAAACTGGGGTCTATGCTCGACCCTAGGGGCAATAGGACACGTATATCTAAAATATCAGAGAAATAGAAGCGAGAGATCCGATACTGATGTTATGAGGCAGTTGTGGTATTATATTCATAAATTATAGACTACGGTCTACCCCAAAAGCCAAATCAAAGTCCTTCAAAAGAAGGTATCGTGCTTACCCCATACAAATGGGAAAAAACACGTTAAAAGAAGAAGAAGAATAAGTTTTAACCCTGGAGTTGGTTACCTTCACTGCAAAAGTGGGAGGTTTTAGGTACGACCGTTCCCAAGTAGGCCTAATCGCGCTGAAATGAGTGCTGTTCTAGCCCCCACTTTGACGGCAATCAGTGGTGAGATATCATAACGAAAGGGGGTACGCTTCCTTGGAAAAGTGATTCAAAAATTATTCTCTTGTTACTGAAATATCATCACTACAGATATGAGCAAATACAAAAAACCAAACACTGTGCGTGTTAGCATATAATAATCTGACGTCTGCAACAACAACAACAATAACGAAAGGTTCGTGATAGATGAGGGTTGTATTAAGAATGAATTTATACTTCTTACTTATGTTTGTTTTGACTGACTCATTTATTCGAGTCACAAAATCTTCTGTTACTTATTGATGTTAATTCACTGATCACTGCGATTTCCCTACTTAACGGAACATCATGAGAATCTATGTACCAGGTCACTTCAAAATTTTTGGGGACCATGAAATATGAAGTAACTTTTTGAGCCCATTATCTGAAACAAATGGCAGTAGTATTCGAAACGACATTAACTTTGAGTAAGATAAATATTATCAGCATAATGCTGATAGATGAAACTAGTCGAGTATTAGTGAAGAAATTACATGACACTAAATTTCTGTTTTGTTAAGAAATGGAAAATTATAATGATAACCAGATTAAAACCAGATTAAGTAATTAACTTTCCAGTTAGAATACTTTCACATATTATTCCTTAAAAGTTTCTCTTCTCGACTGACCAAACATGAAGGGAGAGAGAGAGAGAGAGAGAGAGAGAGAGAGAGAGAGAGAGAGAGAGAGAGAGAGAGAGAGAGAGAGAGAGAAATAATTTACTTTCGGCTTTCCGTGGATAACGGATACCTTTGACTTGTGTGGATGAGGATCATAACCCGGATTCTTTCCCCAGGCAGAACTACTATATCTTGAAGATGGTGTTATCTAGATTAAACAGACTGTGTGTGACTTGTTCCTCGCTTCACCTCAA
This sequence comes from Macrobrachium rosenbergii, assembly GCA_039081455.1. NCBI lineage: Eukaryota > Metazoa > Arthropoda > Malacostraca > Decapoda > Palaemonidae > Macrobrachium > Macrobrachium rosenbergii. The sequence goes on from JANJGK010000030.1 coordinate 27,720,577, forward strand.
GAGGCCACGCACGGTAAGTGTGCCCTTGTGGACGCTGGATGTGGAAGTTCCATGATTTATTATAAGTAACTTTCAAAGCTGCAGTGCATGAGCAACGGATCATTTTCGGAGAAATCGTAGGGCTACAAACTATGCGAAAATACAAATAAACAGTAAAAAGTTAGCGTAGTCAATTGTGTCATGTACACAAGTTTTCTTTACTTTCGTGTGGATTGATAAAGCCTCCTTTCTGTTACGCTTTTGAGATTTGGGAAGACTTTATGAACGTTACATGCTAGCCAAATTCGAAAAGAAATAACGAACACTTTACAAATGGAGTTTTAGGTCACTATCCTGCTGAACTTGTTTGTTGCAAATCAGTTTTAATAAACTTGTGCCGATTATCTTCAATTTTAGGTTATCATCTATAAAAGATTTTTACCTTCTGGTGTTTTGCACCAGACTCCTATACCTGTAAAGTTGTTTGTTCGTGGAGACAAAACAATAAATATCCACATTAAGGTCAACAGCTTTACCTTATATACTCTTAAAACCAATTTCATTCAACGACTTCTTTAGTGTAATTACCCTTTAGAGCATAATAAGTCTAAGTTTTGATGCCACCTTCCCATAACTGGTTTTCTATCCTATTCTGAAAATCTCTTAAGCTGAAAAGGTACTTCCAACGCTATTCTGAAAGTTTTTTGAACTCTAAAAACAAAAAAATTTCGCATATACTTCTTTTTGCCTTCTAAGGAGCGAGGTATATGTTATGAAAAGGAGCTTCAGGAGGTCCTTTTAGGCTCTGAACTCAAAACAATTTCTTTCCTCTAATACGGCGTGTCTCAGTTTGTGGTTATTCTCGCTGAGCGATAAGCGGATCACTGAAATATTGCAGCCTCTCGTACTTCTCTACAAGATAAGTTAACTTTATATATTTCAAACACTTGTTACCGCTTTAGATGGCAAAACAAACGTATATATCATTAACTACACCTATATTCTTTACGATACTGGTACAGAGATTTCCGTGATTTTACAACGGCAACCATTCATATCTCATGCATCCTACGTACACCTAATGGCATGTTATCTACTGAAACAAGAAAATAACGCAGTTTGAAACAACACCCAACATAATTATGTTAAAAAGGAAGCGCGTATTACACTGGTTGTCTTCGCGTGCTGCTCTCACATCAAACTATGAATAAAAATGTGTGACAACTCTGTTCAGGCGCATATTCTTATATGTACTGGCAACCATGCTGATATCCAAACCCGTGAACACTTGCAAAATCACTATATCCCCAACTTTAAATAAAATCACATATAATATTTTCACGTTTGACGGGAGCCGTGCAAAGGCGAAGCACTTGAACAAAAAGAGGAGAATTTTCGTCTCTCAGTATTATTATTTCTGTCGAATAATAATGACCGGACTGCATTACTTCCAATTAACGTGGAATTTATGCCAGCATTATCAAACCGGTTAACAAAAAAAAGACAAAAAAGAAAACTAATTTAACAAGAAAAATGACTCATTTTACACTGCCTTGTTAATATAAAAACCTACCGAACGCTCCTTAAATGTTATAAGAAAAAATTCATGCGAATACCTTCGAATACAATAAATATTCTTTAACTGAACTAATGACAAAAATGTTTTCTAATTAGGAATCGAGCGAACGTTTTTTAAGCGAATGATAAAGTAACGCTTGTTGTCTGACTGCACTTCTCCAATTTGGAACGTAAAATTTGTCCTACAAATCTTGTAATATGAAGGAATATAATTCTAGAGCTAATGCAAATGACACTCACGTCTTAATTAATTTACAATTATGAAAGAGGATATTAAGTGTAGCGGTTTACGTTCATTAATTACACTGATAGGTTTATCTGCCCCCCCCCCCCCCAAAAAAAAAAAACCGAACTGCATTCTTGGACGTCCCCACACCACGAATCGCATTAATGTTCCTTACAGTACACTGGAGTAAGTGTCAAAACTTGTGGTAATTGGTTACATTTGCCAATGGCATATTATTAAATACCTAAATATTGGGCATTATGTGAAGATTATAAAGTTGATGAGTTATAATTGGTAGGTAATTTATAACCTCAGATGTATTTTCAATAAATATTTTAGACGTATTATTATTATTATTATTATTATTATTATTATTACTATTATTATTATTATTATTATTATTATTATTATTATTATTATTATTATTATTATTATTATGCAGCTAAAGCCAGAAGAACACTACCGAGAACCCTCTACAGTGCGTTGCCAAACGGAGATCAAATTTTGTGCACAAAGCAAGATTTCATTTACGGTTCTCCACCATAAAAAAAAAAAAAAAAACGCTAGCGAGGAAATCTAAGCGTTATTAGCATGCTGTATCAAACGGTCTCATGGATACTACAGAAAACTGCAATCATGTGTAGCAGTCATAAGTTTCGTGATGAGTCTCCTCGGGCAATGCAGGTTTTGCGAAGCTCCAAAATCTCTCAAAAACTTGAGTCTTAAGAGAGTCCATCATACGCCAGCATTAACCCGAGATTTTTTTTATCATTTTCATCCACATCCGTCAACAAAATTAATTGCCACAACCAACCTTATAGCCCCACTGAAACTTATGTAGTAGTAATCGTGAAGAGAGACATGTGTGGATAGAGTGAAGCTGACATACGAACGTCGATGCCATATGAACCATAAAAATCTCAACCCGTATCTAATTCGGGCATATATAAAAAAAAAAACTATAATAACCTAAACACTCAAGGAAAGATACATCAAGACTTTTAACATCATAAAAGCTTCACTAATTATACAGGAAAGTTATCATAAAATACTGTCAAAGCATTTATAGCAGACTTTAAAAAAAGCAGCTATATTCAAATCAGAACCAGGGAACCGCAGACAAACAAAGTGAACAGTACACTGAAACCCGCACTTCCTCACGCCATGATCCAAAATGGTTTGTTTCACATTCAGTTTCTTCCTTAAGACGCAAAATCATAAACATGCTGATTTATTGGACTAGCGTTCTTCTTTCGGAGATATTTTCTTTGCGATTCCCTTCCAACCGAACGACGGAGAGTGTAAACCTAAAAGGAGGCAGCGCCATTGCATCGTGTTTCCCAAACCAAAAAAGCGCCGATCAAAGGTAATGAAAGCTTTTTGTATGCACCTCCTTTGCCTGAATATTCGAGTCCGCGCATTTTGGACAACACCTAAACCTCAAATGAGGGGGTTCCTTGTGATAATAAAGAGATTTATGACCTCACTTTTGAGATCACTCCACAAAGCCTGCGCAACTCTTGACGCAAATATTCTACAACTCAACTTCCGACGCTGATATTCTCCATGTCACAAGGTCCAAAAGCAGTTCTCTCCAGTTGCAGTATAATGTTTTTGTTTATTCTAAACTTTCGGTCAATTCCAAAAACAACATTATGCTACAGAGGGATGGTAGTCGTGAATTTAATCACTCTGTAGGTAAAGACAAAATGATGTACGCGTCTTCGTATTATTTAGGAAATATGTATCTCTTCGAAGTGGCAAAAAATTCGAAAATGACATCAGAAACCACTTTGCAAAGAACGCAAAATAAATAAATACATAAATAAGTAAATAAATACATAAATGTAAGAAAAGTAGTATACCAAACAGGAAACAATAAAATGGGATAAGACTGAACCAATCAAACCTAAAATCCAAGAGGCAACAACAATAATAATAATAATAATAATAATAATAATAATAATAATAATAATAATAATAATAACATCGGCAGATATGCAGGTCCCTTAGGAAACTGTTGACAAGCATCATCAGAAAGGCTACAGTAGGAAATTCAGAGGCACAAAAGACCAACTAATAACAGATAAAATGGTATGAAGAACAGGAAGAGAAAGAAAACCAAATTGAATATGACATGTTGCCTACAAAAAAAGCCTTCCACATTACACCGCGCTCATGGCTAGCAGAATGCGTACAAACATATGGTGCGATATCAACTTCCTCAGGAATACAATGCACACATGGATAATGACACTTACAAGTTCTGGAATAAGGCTAGCAGAGATCAAAACCGGGACAGGAATCTTCAAAGGGGACTCACTATCCCCAGTGCTCTTTGTAGTAGCCATGTTTCCCATGACAAAAGTACTAAACAAGATATCGAGGTGTGGTACCAACTCAAGGAAGGAGTTAGCAGAATTAACCAACTGATATTCATGGATGACATTAAGCTGTTCGGGAGAGGTATAAAAGAAATAGACACATTACCACAAACTGTAAGAACTATATTAGGAGACATCAAGCTGGAGTTTGGAATGGAAATGTGCCTCAGTAAACATAGAGAGGAAAGGTAACAAGGACTGAAGGGATATAGCTACTCAATGGTAATACATTAAGGACATGGATGATGCAGGACACAAATACGAGGGGATAATAGAAGCAAAAAAACACCAAGAAAGGACAACTGGCAGCCGAGGTCAGTCTTAGAATACTACCTCTAATCAAAACTCTTGTTCTTTGTGAACAAACTTAATGCAGAAGTAAATGATCTGTAACTAAATCTGACTCCTAATTATCCCAGTTCTCAGTAACATAGCTGGCTACTTACGGTCAGACAGGCTTGAACAACTGACAAGTCGGCACACATAATCGTTAGTATTACATCGAATGTACGCTCACTTTGGCAAGACCGACATTAAAAAAAAAAAAAAAAAATTGTAAATTAAAAACGAGACGCAAGCACCGAGAGCAGAGCAGCAAAAGCATCTTTGAAAACAATACGTCCAAATGAAGATAAGAAACGGGTTAACGAAGCGGAAAAAGAGGAGGCAGTCAATTTAAACTTATAAAATGCGAGACCACCCCCCAAATCCCAGTGAGTCAACCTACCTCCAGTCGCACTGGGTCCACCACTGCACCGCCCAATGTCAGCGGGTCCAGGACCCCGCTGAAGAAGAGGCCCCCCTCCCCCCCGACGGTAGATGACCCGAACCCATTTTCTTCTAGTAATTAAATTCCTAAAAGTCAAGGTTCAAGTCGCTCTTGACCTCTCGACTGGCTCTGGTCCCCATAAACAGATATATTCCATTTTGTCTTCGTTTTGTATTCATTGTTTTTTGGTGTTGCTATTACACGAGTTATTTTTCTCCCTTTCTTTCGTCTACGCTGTTTCATGTTTGGGTAATGGTGGGTATTCATATCGCCTAATTACCTGCATTGCAACAACTATATCATAGTGACGTCAGCAACCCAGTTTTCATGAATG
>JANJGK010000030.1:27728346-27765325 GCA_039081455.1 Macrobrachium rosenbergii
GGCGGACGCCCAGGAACATTCGAAAGCAACGCGAGGTAAATGAAAAAAATATAAAAGAAAAAGTATATATAAATTACGCGGTTAGCTGAGGTACCTTTAAGAAGGTGAAAAAATAATCTGGATATTCTGCTACCAAAGTGATTAAGAACCAGTTGAAAAATGCGTATCAGGCTCCCGAGGGCGATATCGTGCATTCTAGATACCCTCAATCCTTGGCTGACTTCATAAATTTGCATATTAAGATACCGCTCATATAAAAAGAGACACTCTTCCGGGCGGACGCCCAGGAACATTCGAAAGCAACGCGAGATAAATGAAGCCTCGTAGCAGCATCCCACCTCGTAAGAATCTCGAGCATCCTCTGAGCCCCTGGAAGCCACACAGCATCCCTCTGATTAATAATCCGACTGCCACCCAGGCGACAGAAGTGCATACACGTAGCTCTCTCGCTTTATCGATTTTTTTCTTACCACCGGCTATTAATATGTTAAGAAGGACTACGTCTATATTATTTATACGGGAGATACACCAGGCTCCATCGCGATAGCCCAGGTTTATCACCACGCGAGAACCGAATGATGATAAAAATATTGTATTAAATCATTGAATGAAGCTCTCATTTCTATTCTCCATCCGTAACTGATGATCATAGACGAGATACACATTGTGATACTGGAATTTATCTGCCCAACCAATCTCTCAGTGCAAGAAAGTTGTTGGACGTCAGGCGGAGAGATTCGAAGCCTCTACATATTTAAAACTTATATAGTATTCGACTGGGTTCTGAAAGTACTCGTAACTTCGATCGGAGCCCATTATAATTTCTTGTTGGGCATCAAGCTTAATTCACTTGAACATTAGATCACTAATATTCGTGCTCTGAAAGACAGACTTGCAGAAAAATTAATATACAATGCCTTGATCAATATGGAACTCAGACTCCTTTCAAACAATCCGTCATTTACAGTTGTAAATTCTGCGCTACGTTTCCGAAGCCATTAATATTTACTTTTCTTTGGCGCTGTATTACAAATGCCGAATCAGAATGCAACATCATCACTGACAAATTAGATCCATCAACTGCAGGACAGTGGAGAAGCAAGCAGACAAGAGACGGTACCAGATCCGCGAGGTATGAGAATGGAAATCCCTGGTCAGCCACCACGTTCTCCTAATTAAGAGTATATTCACTCCTTAACATCTGATATCTCGGGCTCGTGGCTGTTTCCTGATTAATTAAGAATACTTCTTTTTACCCTTTTATTTTTCTCTCTCTCTGGATCGAACAGAAGATAAACATAAAAGACAACAGGATATCATTCTATCTTTTTTTTTTGTCAGAAGAAACAGTAAGAATGGAAAGCTAAACTGTCATATTCTTTTTCCTCTTTCCTTTTTAAGCCAGAAGAGACGATAAGAACAGAAAGCAAAAATAATATTCTTCTTTTCCTTCTTTTGGGTCAGGAAACCTGATAAGCACAGAAGGAAACGGGATGGATCTCCGGGGTCAGCATTCTTCTCTTTAATGAACTCGCTGAAGAGGACTAATTACTTAAAAAAAAAAAGGGGGGGAGAGAGAGAGAGAGAGAGAGAGAGAGAGAGAGAGAGAGAGAGAGAGAGAGAGAGAGAGAGAGAGAGAGACCCTCCCCTGAGACGTGAGGGGAAATCATGTACATCTCCTTTGACACAGACGGAAATGAACTCTCCATTCGGCGCCGACATCGGCCTCATCATCATCATCATCATCATCATCATCATCATCACCACCACCACCACCACCATCAGCATCTAATATCCAAACAGGTATTGCAGCAGAGCCTGCAATTATAATCCGTTAATAAATCATAGTCAGGGCGAATCAGAGAGCTGCATGCATTATTCAGAGCGTTCCTTCGTGAAATAAATTCCCCCCAACTCCGACTGTCTGGGAGAAGATATAGATGTTCCCGTGGCTCTCTGTACACACGCGGGGCCGGTGTATGTGTGTTGAGGCTACTGTCTATTTGACGGCTCCTTTCTCTTTCCGTCGCTATTGTCAGAAAAAATTATTAATGGTGCCTTCTGCCCGGATGCCTCGTGATTGCACTTGCAATGAGTACCATGGCGGCTCTGTTACTATTGTTTTCGTAACAGCTGGAACGGCGAAGATTTGTCATCGTGATAACGAAAGTGCTGCACAGGCAATGATGATCAAACTGAAGCGACAACAGTGACATTAACTGCAGTACCAACAACAGTGGAACTGCAACACTTCTGTTACTGCTGTGAAATATAGCTAAAATGTGATAAATACCAATAAAGTTGAAAAATATAAATTAAACTGATAACACCTAATATACAGTAGAGACTGTATATTAGGAGACTGCAAACCTCCGCCCTAAGTTTCTTTCTCCCTAAAAGCGTCATTCCTATCACTCCTAAGTCTAGTTACTTTTGGTACAAATTTCTTAAAAATTTCATAAAAGACAAATAACAAACAAGCAAACTCAATGACATCCAGAACGTCCATAAAGGGGGTTAATCATAATATTGCAGAAACAACGCAAAATCCAGTGACAAAATTATATGCATATATAATTATTTCTTCTCTTCCTCGTGGGTCTGCATTTTTTAAGCTGCACATGATAACTGTCAAAAATTCTTCGGACCTTACATCGTCTTGCAAATATGCAAAACATTTGGAATACAGTATATTGTATAATGCATGTAACAGTTGTATCTACAATACAAATTCTCGAGCATAACTTTTGCTAGTATCATTGCCACCATTAATGTTACTATTGATATAATTACTATTACTTCTAAGAAGCGAAGCACAGCGTTGCCAAAACTAATTTTGTTTTACATAAAGGGTATTGCTAAAACTAATGTTATGTCAGGATAAACGACATATTCTCTCTAAGAATTTGATGATTAAAGTAAAAAGAAAAACTATTTATTTACCTGTTCAGGTCAGATTGCAAGTTCTCACAGAAACCCTGTGAGGCTGTCTGTTGCTTTCCTTGAAGAGAGAGAGAGAGAGAGAGAGAGAGAGAGAGAGAGAGAGAGAGGTGGGGGGGGGGGGTCGTCACCAAAACCTATTCAGTTAATCTAAGCAATTCAGTGACATCATTTTCACAAGCTCCAGGTATCACGTAAATTATATACTATTGTACGAAAAAAAATTATTCTTTAAGAAATTCGTGTCTATTAACAGTATTTACACTAAGTAAAGCTACAACAAACTTCTTGCCTTTACAAAGACATTAGTAAAATAAAGAAAAATACTAGTAGCAGGTAAGAGGGTAAATATTTCATATAAGAAGTTATACTTTTACATGAGCACAAAATTTATTGAAATCGGGGATTTTTGTTTTATTTAATTGATTTGCTTTTCACTTGTAGTCCACAATTCATGTGTTCTTATTTTTAATGATAAAGACATAAATCCAATTCCGCACCAGAAACAAAACTAATCTCTATCTTACAAATTGATTTTTTTTTTTATTTCCAGGAAAATTCATAAACGTCTCACAGTGCCATTCAACTCCGTCATTTTACAGCGTTCACTAAAAAGAGTACAAGAACACTGAATATCATTCGTGCTTAATCTTTTGTTAATTCGACATATTTCGGGAATTAATCTGTCGTCACTTAGGGGTAAAATACCACCTTTTTCTTCCTGATTTTTTTCTCCTTTACGCCTATGCTACAAGCGTGCATAATGGTTGGCCTTCACAAACGTTTTTGCTTACGGAGTAAAATTTTTGCCATGACCTTAACATGATAAGAGGTTTGGTTCTGTAGCACTGAAGATCTCAAAATTTGTCGAATTCATACCGCTTATTGTTACTCATCATTGTATTCCAGACCTTGCAAATGAAATACTGGTATTAACTGCTAAGGGTACTAGCGGTGGTTTTATTTTTTTTTTTCTGCGCGCTTGCTACTGATTTCGTTGGCAATTATCGCACCTCTACATTCTCTTTGCACCATTTTTGTCATATCATTCAGAACCATCTAATGGAAACAATAACGTAATTGGCTTGCTCCATAAAAATGTGCGTACATTATAAACGATACTGCTACTAATAATAATGACAATAACAGTATGAATTATAAAAAACTTCTTCCTGAAGAAAGGAAAAAGACCAGGGAGGCTAAAACAACGACGGCGAGGTTACGCTCAGCGAAAAACGCATACATGATTTACAACACCAAAGAAAGTATATATACGTCAGAAAGTAAACAGTGATGGAGTATAACTCTGAAGATGGCAAAAGACTGGACACGATGAAAGAGTTGCAAAAATGTTAAGTATACCTTAGGTTTACCAGACCACTGAGCTGATTAACAGCTCTCCTAAGGCAGGCCCGAAGGATTAGACTTATCTTAAGAGGCTAAGAACCAATTGGTTACTTAGCAACGGGACCTACAGCTTATTGTGGAATCCGAACCACAGTATAGCGAGAAATGCATTTCTATCACCAGAAATAAATTCCTCTAATTCTTCATTAGCCGGCCGGAGACTCGAACTCGGGCCTTGCGAGTGCTAGCCCACAACTCTAACGACTCGCCCAACGAGGAGCTACAGTAGTTACAGATTTACACCACTCAATAAGAAATTTTTAAAAAAATCTGCAGACACCTACCCCAAATCTGAAGTGAAGGTGCAGAGCCAAAACACTGAAAAGGGAAAAAACTAACTTCAGTAGACATATAAAAGAGACACTCAAGGGAAATTATAAATATATATAATTAAATAATTAAATCGGCAAAATGAAAATGCTTCCTCTCTTATCAAAACAATCTGGCAGTACAGCCATGTCAGAAGTATTACGTCCACACTATAATAGAACGAGCCATAAACACAAGTCGCCGAGTCATCGCGCACACATCAACAAACAGGTTGAATACAAGTCAACGACTTTTTGGCAGCTCTAACCAGTTCTTCATATGAATCTCCAGCATTTGTCGAAAGTCATCTCCACTTATGGTCGTTTACTTCTTTTCAACATGTCTGTTGCATGTATGCAATAAGGCGTCGGTATGTGTTTATTACATGTTATATACTGCAGTGTACGCACCCTAAGTATTCGCAGCTGAGATAAGGGGACAAGAACGGACAGTTCTAGAATGATGATATACCAATGGCAGTAAAACTAAAAGGTAAAACTGAAGTGAAATGATCTATAGCAGCATGGCAGAGTTGTCAGTGAGATACAAATATGAAAAATGAGTAATTGATAAAAAAAAAGAGAGAATGATAACGAAAATAAATAGGAAAACGTGGACAACTGTATTTAATGGTTGCTTTTCTCTACAAATAGTTACTTCTATAAAATACTGAATTACCATGACTGATTTGTTCAACTATAAACGTTACGTGGATTTGATTTTGTGCATCTTCACGCAGAGAGTATAAACAATATAAATAACCAATACAAAAAACAGGTAATATTTTACCTCCATGATACGTATACCCATTAAAATTAGGGAAAAATTACAAGTAAAACCAGCACTAGTGGAGAAAATTCGTCTACAAAATAAAACCTTTATGAAAGACTGGTTGAAAAAACAAACGAATTTCAATGCAAAAAGCAACAGCGAAGAAAAAAATCAAGAATTTAATAAGAGCAGCAAATATCAGAGAGAGAGAGAGGAGAGAGAGAGAGAGAGAGAGAGAGAGAGAGAGAGAGAGAGAGAGAGAGAGAGAGAGAGAGATATGAAACAACAAATAAAATATGAAAAATTTATAAATGTAAAAGATTGCGAAATGATTTAATTATTAAATAAGTGAGAGAGTTGGAGGGTGGAAAAAAAAAATGAACGAAAAATTTTAAAAAGGCAAAACAATGAATCTTACCAAATGTGTGTGTGTGTGTGCGTGCGTGGAGAGAGAGAGAGAGAGAGAGAGAGAGAGAGAGAGAGAGAGAGAGAGAGAGAGAGAGAGAGAGAGAGAGAGAGAGAGAGAGAGAGCAAAAAAAAAAAAAAAAAAAGGAAAAAAGAGGCTACCGCACAATGTGTACCTGATTTTATACAGAGGAACGGTGAAGAAAAATTCGCCTGGCCCTTGTTCGTGCTAAGGACACCAGAAGTCCATCTTCATGCGCCGACAGTGAACACAGGGGGAGAAAATGCGAATAAATGCGGGTCAGGACCTTTCGCCTGTTTTTGCCTATATTAATTTTACCTTGATGGTTCTCTAATTTACATTTACGGATTCAAGTCCTATAAGGATCGCTTCTTGAAGAGCTTACCTGGGATTCTTCTCCGTAAAGGCTCTTGTATTTTTCTTTAGATTTACAGCCTGCTTTTTCGGGTCTTTCTTTACACTGTTGAATCGACTGACTTCCCAGTATATGTGTGTATGTATACTGTGCATATATGTATATATATATAAATGTGTGTACAAGTGTTTGTAAATATATATATATATATATATATATATATATATATATATATATATATATATATATATATATATATATATATATATAAATAAATGTGTGCACAAGTGTTTGTAAATATATATATATATATATATATATATATATATATATATATATATATATATATATATATATATATATATATATGAAAAACTTGTAATCTAGAATTTCCTCGCTTTCAACTTAGGATCCATTTAGTATGGCAGTTTACTTTAACAAACGATTCTAATTTTAGATATAAGGCTTGATCCCTACTTGCAATATAAAGTTCAACGAAGCGGAAACCGAACAGCCTTAAGTAACCCAAGATTGGAAAAAAAAAAGGTGATGAAGGAGAAGGGGATACAGCACTGAACTAATATCGAATAAATTCGTTACGTAATCATTATTAATTATAACTATTAAACCTTATTAATTTCTCATTTGTTTTCGCCTTTTAACTTCAAGGCATCCTAGGGAACTTGTTGAGTAAGTTCATTGCCTTTCTGTTCGTTCTACTGAAATGAGTGCATATTATGAATAATAATAATAATAATAATAATAATAATAATAATAATAATAATAATAATAATAATAATAATAATAAGGAGGAGGAGGAGGAGGAGGAGGGGGAGGAGGCGAAGAAAATAATAATAATAATAATAATAATAATAATAATAACAATAATAATAATAATAATAATAATAATAATAATAATAATAATAATAATAATAATAATAATAATAATAATGGATAGAAATCGACGAACGACCACGTTCCATCTATAACTGAAGAAGACCCATTGGTGAACATTTCTGTTTCTGCTTTCCGTCTGTTATAGAACAGACAGAAAATAGAAACAAGCTTTCACTAATGGGGTTTTTGTACTACTACTACTACTACTACTACTACTACTACTACTACTACTACTACTACTACTACTACTACTACTACTACTACTAATAATAATAATAATAATAATAATAATAATAATAATAATAATAATAAGTGGACCTTCCCTGTTGTTTGAATACTTTCATTGTTATTTGAATCTGCAGCAGCCGAAGTAGTAACCCGTTCAGGAGTATATATATTCCACGATCGTTTTCTTATGGCTTACGAAAGACAGTTTCAGTTAAAAAAAAAAAACCTTCATGGAATGCTGGCAACTTTTTTCCAGCTCTTTTGAACAATGCCGTTAAGTCATTGAATCAGTGAAACATAAAAACAGTACACATATTTACATCCATGTCATGCAACATTCATAAACCCAAGATACATGCAAACACAAAATAATATACGTATTTGAGCGTTAACGATAAAAATAAAAACATGCATCTGTTGCAAAAATCTTTCATTTTATGCCTCTATGCATTCCCGACGTAATTTCAAGTATAATGTACTTATTTCACAGCCAGCTTTTCATTTAACTCTTAATTTGCATATTAAAAAAAGGACCAAAACAAGATGTGCCTTTCGCATGACCCTCGACTCTCAAACATTTTTTGTTCGATTAAAGTAATGAATTTTATTTTTACTTTTTATCTTGGACAGACGTTGAAAGAATCTATTTATTTACGTTAGGTCGAAACGGCCATGCAGACGATCTAACAAGACTTCAAAGGGGTTTATGATCAATAAACAGCCTGGGTTAAACGCTTTCAGAGGTTAGAGGGTTGTATTTTCATTCTTTAGGGCTTTTTACACTTCATTAACTCTAAGTTCTTTTAAAGAACCACAAAACTTATCTCAAAGACCAAACAAATTCCAAAGTACCAGAACAACATAATGACAGGGTAAGGGAGTTCACAAAGTTTCAAGATCCTGAAAAAAAATAGATAACAAATCTAAATACTAAAAAAAAATATAAATAGAATGCTTTCAAAAATGAAAAAAAAAAAAAAAAGGAAATACAAGGAACGCGTTCCCTCTCTCTCGCAAGTCCAAAATTACCCTGAAAATGTCCGTAAAAACAGTGCATCATGTCATTTCGTTCGCAATGAATCAAGGACCACATTCCTCAGCGCGAGCTCCTTGTACTTTCATTTTTGGTGCCTCACTACAACCATAAGCTTAACTGCCCGGAAACAAATGGTATTTTCAAGGCTCTTGAGGAGGCGCAACAATGCAGTGCCTCTTGTATGACTAATCTCTTTCATTATACCTGGCAGTCATCTGTCAGGCGAGGCAACGGCATCTTTCACTAGGGAACGTAGGAGAAAGTTCGGCAGAAGCACTAGCACCAGAAATAGATTTTTTTTTTAGTGGAGATTATGGAAAATATTTTCGGTTACTCACAGTACAGATACTCATGGAGTGTATGTATGTATGTATGTACATACATACATTCATACGTACATACATACATAAATTCATAACACAAACGAACATTATATACGTATATATATATGTCATAAATAATTCATGCATTTACATATATATATATATATATATATATATATATATATATATATATATATATATATATATATATATATATATATATATATATATATACACACACACACATATATATATATACATATATATATATTATACACAAACTTAAATCATAAATAATTTAATGAAATGAGACCTCTTATTAAAAAAGAAAAAAAAAAAAACTCTCTGAATCGTCAGCACGTAAACCGACAGCCTAAACTCCTCGCCCTGATCAGGCGAGATGAAAACCTGAATGTCATAATGCTTGCTTCTTTGCTTGTTAACAGGAGTCGAGAAAACAGTTACAAGCATGAGAAAGACTAAGGAAAATGTGTGTTTCTTCTTCTGCTTTTGCTCTTCTATCACGTTTCCTAATATACTGCTGTAAATACAATTGCTTGTACGCTTCATCAATGCTTGTAGCAGTTTCAACGCTACAAAAAAAACCCGAGTACAAGTTTCAATGCTAAAAAAATTAACGAGAAAAAGTGCAATAACTATAAGCATATGCATGCAAATATGGGAGATTCCCACGTAATAATCTCTCCTTCATATATTTATTCTGATGTGAAAAAAGTACCAAGGGCCAAATAAAACATAAAATTTGACTCTTAATTAGTTTCGCCTTATTTAGTTGTGACATATTCAAGGCAAAATCGGTCAGGATCCATACCCTCTGTTTCATTTTTTTTTCTTTGGTACGTTGCAGCTCATCTTGTGATTTCAAGCATATATTTTCATGAGAAGATGACGTTACAATAAATATCATTATATTATTCGTGATAAGTTCTAGTCCAAGACCTCCCGTACTCTAACAGTTATTGCTACAAATAACAATCTATATTGCAGTGCACTTAAATATACATATTTATCCGAACTGGTATTACTATATTTATGGGTGCCTGCCCAAGTTTAAGGAGGGAAGTCTTATCACGTAAGGAACACATTTTAGGTTTATATATATATATATATATATATATATATATATATATATATATATATATATATATATATATATATATATAATATATATATAATTGTAATAACCACAATGCTCTCTTAACTTCTTAACTTGTTCTGATATCCTGGATGCGGGCTAAAATCCTGCTATGGGTATCAGAATTACTTTAAATTCTTACACTTGGATGAAAGGCTTTGTAGTGACAAGCGTAACCAAAAAGTGTGAAAAATTATATATATACATATAAACACTTCTAAGGAACTACAGTTCTCAGATAATCTACTGTTTCATACAACAGCAGATTCTGCATTTACTCCTTTATTTTCAACTCTTCCTGCCTTTAAGATTAAGTTACATTCACTTGAATTATCTACGTCAGGTAAGTCGTAAAGTCTTTGAACGCGGGTAAAGCCACCTTTTTTTGTCTCTTGAAGACTTTTTACGAGGGAAGTTTTATTTATGTGTTCATGGACTTTACCGCACAAACGAAGAATACACCCACATCTACATCTACAAAGGAATTAAGGGAAACAGATTCAGAAAATACCGAATTATGCAGAGAATTCCACATTCTGGAAGTGAAAGAGGGGTTGATTAAACCGAGTTTGAATTCCCAGAATTATTTAAGGGACTGTGACGCCTCGAGGTTCTATAACAATATATGGATGACAATGCAGCACATAATTAGTGTCTGAAATATCTTACTGAAAATGAAAAGGTTGATGATCACAACTATCAGGAGTTAATTTTGACCCTGACCTTCTACCATCGACTACCAATGATCTCTTGCGCCCTATCACGTGATATTGTTTGGGACAATATCACAAAGCGAGGCTGATACCAACTGGCCACAAGCATATATATATATATATATATATATATATATATATATATATATATATATATATATATATATACATATATATCAGTATATATGCTTGTGGCCAATTGGTATCAGCATCGCTGTGTGATATTGTCCCAAACAAAATATTACTTGATGAGGCGCAAGAGATATATAAGTATATGTATTATATATATATATATATATATATATATATATATATATATATATATATATATATATATATATATATATATATATATATATATATATATATAACTTCCAAAATGAAGTCGTTTCCCAGAACTGGTGCCAAATAAAAAGCACAACGGCCACTGAAAAGTTCATAATTCAACTAAGGAATCACGGTTCAACCCACTGAGCAACATCCACAACACTGGCCACTTCTTATACCTGAACAAAAGGCTCACCATTTATTGAGAGGACTAAAAACCAATATTTACCAACATGTAACTTCATTTGAACACAATTCCAGATTCTTTCCTTATATAATATATTGTTTCACATTGCTAACTGCCATTTTATAAAAACTCGAAGCAAATAAAGGCGCCATGTGTCTTACACACGTTTCTTTTGTTGATCAAATATGAATTTTACTGACATCGTTTCTAGATCTCGCATAGCATTACGGGGACGAAGGTAATTATCAAAGAAAGACGTCCTAACAACATACCTGTCATATCATACCTGACACTAACAGGTACTTCAGAATCTTTCCACATTGTAGCAGTTTAAGAGCTATCATTAACATAACGCAGGTACTGAGCCTAAGGCACATCCCAAAATTCCACCTGCAATTCTTTACCTTAGACGAGCCTTTTTCCTTCCATTTCACAAACTATGAAATCTACAAACAAGTCCTTAACAAACCGCAAACCGACACTACTCTACCGCTACATACCACACATACATTCCCCTAATAAGAATTACGGTTTGCTAAATGACCTTAAATTGATGACCTTTAAAGGAAAGGATACCTTATAAAGGAAGTAACTACAGCGGTCTGATGTCCCTAATGACACGGGGCGGAACCGATGGCAGGTAACCGGAGTAACCATAGAGCATTAAGCGATGGCCTTGCCACCGGTCATAGCCTCTGACGGTCTGTCCATCTGGTGACGCTGTAATAGGAAGTTAAAGAGGACCACACAAGGTTGTCGACGTTTAGCCTTTTTCTTTGCGTTAATCAAAGTTTTGTTATATGATCATATATATATATATATATATATATATATATATACATATATATATATATATATATATATATATATATACATATATATATATATATATATATATATATATATATATATATATATATATATATATATTCCACTTTTCATTTATCTCACAATTTTTTCCGTAATATTTAAAATAACTTTCTTTTTGGATTATTAAGTCACTTGCATCGAACAGAATTACTTACGAAGTATTTCACAGGTTCCATGAAACATACATTTGGATTATGTCTATCAGCTGTTATTTATCTCACAGGTTCCATGGAACATACATTGGGAATATGTCTATCAGCTGTTATTTTTTTCCTTTCTTTCTTTTCTGTTTTGAACAAGTCTATCTCCTTTTGAGTTTCACGTCGCTGGAGGCCATTATATTAATAATGATTACCTTACATTTCTCAAACCGATTCAGAATATTTAGTGTGCTAGTGCTATTGCATAATATAGCTAAAAACAGAATATGAAGTAAAACTAAGATTAAGCCAAGATTTTTCATATTCATTCTTATTCAGTTACCAAGAAAATAAGATTTCCCCTTCTCAGATCTCTAGATGTAAGTCAATTTACCCCAAACCCTAAAGTAAGGGATGGCAGTAGGGTTAAAAGACTTCTTTGGTATATCTTAAATGCACAGTAAGAAAAAGTTAAAGCTCACAAAAAGACAAGACATCCAATACATAATGAATGCAATATCTCAGCAAGTCTGAGCAAAGAAATAAGAGTTTCCACAGAATTAAAACAAAAGACATTTACAGAGAGAATATACAAACTTAGGTACGGTATTGGCTAAGTACCTCTTCCTCGCAAATTACACCAAATTGATTTATACAGATTCCAAGAGCTGGTTTTCGTACAAAATCAGGAAAAGTCACACTACAGTCATTCAGCATGTTAATTTTAGTATGTTAATTCAAATTTAATGAGTATTTAAGCTGAAATAAAAGTAAAAATTACACAAAGTACAGTCATTATATATATATATTATATAAATTACACACATACAAATATATATATATATATATATATATATATATATATATATATATATGTGTGTGTGTGTGTGTGTGTGGACAAACGTAGTGTGTGTTTCTTCCCTTGTTTGTTTGTTAAGCGTTCAGAGAAATACAAACAGGGATTGTGTGTGTGTGTGTGTGTGTGTGTGGAGAGAGAGAGAGAGAGAGAGAGAGAGAGAGAGAGAGAGAGAGAGAGAGAGAGAGAGAGAGAGAGATGAACTGTTAAACGGAAGTCTGACAGTCTTTACACAACAGCCTTACAAATGTCTTACACGAGAGAATCTACTTGTAATCCATTTGGCTACGTCAAGTGTCCCCATGGCCCTCCTATCAAGAGACAAATCTCAAGGCGTTCCAAGATTACTCACGATAAATCCCCGGGGGATTAGTTTGACGTAAGAAGGAAAAAATAAATGGATTTTCATTTTTCTCTCGGTTCGTCTCTCTCTCTCTCTCTCTCTCTCTCTCTCTCTCTCTCTCTCTCTCTCTCTCTCTCTTTCCGTTTTTTCTGGCCTGCTTCCTGTCAATATGATTTGTGAAGGCGGTCTTATCGCTGAGAGGAGATCTCTTTTGTTTGCTATCCGGAGATTAATTTGCATTTTGTCTCTGTCATCTCTCGGTCACACATGAAGGGAAGGAAGGACTCGTTCTCGCCACAAGAGATTTCCTTTTTGGTTTTCTGTGCGGCCGTCTCTTTGGGCTTTTGTGTAAGTAACTTATCAAAATGCTGAAGGCCCTGAATAGTATTATCAATGGGCGTTGCTTTCGAGATTCTTACGTTGTCGTAAGGGAATTCATCCATTTCCCGTAAAATGAGAAAAATCTGCCGTTAACTGGTCTTAATGGTGTTCAGTCAAGTTCATCATCATGTGGAAAATCTAATAAAAATTTGAATGCTGGAAGTGCGCAAACACAATATATTAACTTTTTTTTTTTCTTGTTTTATCAAAAAATTCAGAATAGTTTTCTTCCTACCTACAAGAAAACAGGCTGAAAAGATTTTATGTGGAAATCACAGCGGGAAAAAATAAATGTATAAAGTATCTCAAAATATATAATATCTTTTCTTTCTTCATATGTCCAGGGCAATTGTTCTCCGACCTCCAGCATCAAAACGACATTCTTATTTCTTTATTTTTCCGAATAAGCGGACTCTTCCGAGTAAAACATTTGTCATTTCGATAAGAAGAACGCGCGAATGCTATCGGCTGATCGCAGATGCGCATCGCCGGCGATAATGCAGGGTAATCAGAGGCAATTTGGACTCTATAAATCATGCCTAATCTCATGACGGGTCGCCAAGAGCTTATCTGGCCTGTTCAGCCTACTGGAAAGCAATCACGACAGCAGACACAGGAGCGAGCACCCGCCAAGCAACTCGGGGAGAGCCTCATTGACTTATACAGTCTCCCTTCTTGTCACAGCAATCAAGCCCTGGTTATTCTCCATGACATCATCGCTCGTCATCTTCCGGACTTATAATAATGCAGTTTGGTCACTACTACAAGTACAAAATGGAAGAATTTACTGTTTATAATAAAATTTCTAATTTTTAAAAATTGATGCGTATTACACAATAGATAAAAGAAAAAAATTCCAAAACTGCCTTAAAAACAGAGAAAAATAACCGATAAACGGAAACAACATCAACAACTGTCACAAGATAATTTAATGTACGAAGAAGTCGCAGACACTGTAAACACCAAGCGACCTAACAGCGGGTATTCCAGTAGATGAACCTTTCTAATGAAAGCTTTTACAAGAGACAGCGGGATATCAGAAGCCGGACTTCTTACTTGTATCATTGTTGCACAGTGTGTCAGTGAGACCTCAGTATGGGAATGGAAAAGTTCAAATGAACACATTTATAATCGTACAACGTATACCTGACTCCCAGCCTCTAAAATGGCGTCTACATGTTTGAACATTCGCCCAGCATTAAGCACACTTGTTGAATATTTGAGAAAGGGGGTAGCCGGCACCATTTTGATTTAACAAATTAAATACAGATAGTTTCCTTCTTACGTTACATCAAGTCTCCTTTTCTTTCTTCAGGTTTAGATGAAGGCATTACAGTGGCATAATGGACAAAAATAAAAGCACCATCCTTGAAAAATCACTGCTGAATCGAGTCTAATAGATCCTTCATTTAATCTTATCTGTGGACTTGAACAGTCTGGGCAAATCTTCTGAGGGGGAGAACTCAGTCAGAGGGGAGGACTCGGTCAACAAGAGGGACACCCAATCAAGGAAGGAAGAACCAGTCAAGAAGAAGGTGAACTGGATCAAGAGAGAGAGAATGAGCCACTCAAGAAAGAGAAGGAATGAAGAAGGTAGGTAAGAAGTACCAAATCAAAGGGGAGTTGAGGGGACCCAATACGAATGGAATGCAAAAGGAACCGATAAAGACGTATAGAAGGACCTAATCAGATGGGAAGGATGACCCAATAATGAAGGAAATGACACTCGAAATCAAAATGAAATAGAATTACTCATTCAAGAAAGAGAAAGAGCAAATAATCAAGATAGAGTGAAAAGGTCCATATCAAGAAGGAAAAGGAAGACCCAAGTAAAAATCCCCAAGTAAAAATAAAAAGAAACATTCAATATACATAAAATGGTACGTACCAAACCAAGATGGACAGGGAGGACGTAGAAGGAACACCAAATCAAACAGGATGGAAAGAACCTAATCAGGATGGATGTGGAAGATGCATTAAAATAAAGAAATGAGCACCCAATTAAAAGGTAGTGGAAAGGAACAGATAAAAGAAGAGGGAGGAACCAGTGAATGAGGAAAAGGAACATTCCATCCAAAGGGAATGGAAAGGACCTCATCAAAAAGAAAGAGCATCGATGAAAAAAACGAGGAGTCTCTTTAAAAATAATACTAAAAGGACCAAATAAAAAAGATGTAAGACCGAGTAAAAATGGTAAAGGAACATCCACTCAAACTGATAAAGAAAAGAACCAGTTAAAAAAGAAGGAAGATCCAACAAAGATGGAAAAGGAGCATCCTATGAACATGGAATGGAACAGACCCAGTCAACAGGAAGTTAGGACCCAATAAAAGGAAAAAAGGACCGCCTAATCAAAGCAGAAAGCAAGGAAAAAAAAAGAGGGTAAAAGAAGACGCAATAAAAAGAATAATAGGAAATTCAAGTCAAATTTAAATTAACAGGTCTCAATTAGGATCAAGGAACAACATTCGCACTTGAATGGAAAGAGACGATGTGAAGAAGGAAAACTCGTTAGAGACTTCTGGTTAGGTGAAGGAACGAAAGGTGAGAGATAGTATGAGCAAGGACTTCCAATACCGTGAGCCTGAAAGCCTTTGGAGGCGATTCATTGGAAGGAACAATCCTTAACTGCGGAGGAAAAGGCAGAGAAGTATCTTTAACGAAGGCTCTACCTTTTCACTTATTTTCGCCTTTTGCCAAAATATTGCTAAATGAGATGTTCAGTTCAAATTGCTAGTAATTTTTTATCCGACTTACATGGTAATCTATATGAATTAGTTCATGTATGTATGTATGTGTGATATATATATATATATATATATATATATATATATATATATATATATATATATATATATATATATGAACTTCATAAAGCTTTATATAAGGTAAGCTTATATCAATTTTAAAGAAAGAATATACATACAGAGTTTATAGATATATATATGTATACATATATATACACACACACACATATATATATATATATATAATTATATATATATGCAGTATATATATATATATATATATATATATATATATATATATATATATATATATATATATATATATACACATATATATATATACGCAATTTTACAAAGCCTTATATAAGCTTAGCCGAAACCAAAATTTGAACGAAAGCAACAAAGCCACAGCAGAGCGATTAGTAGGTAAGGGGCTGCACACAAAGATGACCAATCACACCAAGCCTAAACGCGCCCTCTTTACAGCGAAATGCCTTCGCTATCATCACGTGGCGCCCACAGCGCCTGCATGTACTTCAACAATGGAGTCCATCGACACAGGTTTCCCTCCTTCATAAAAGTGTGTGAAAATGAACTCCGGTCCCCCTGGAGCACGCTTCAAAAGACGACCTACTGATCTTTGCATGTATTCCAGGGCTCGTGTTCTCATAATGGGAAATTTTACTCCCTGCTTTATGATTTTAGAGAACAACTGTACGTCGCCGAGATAGGGCGGCCGATACCCTGATTTATGGAGTGCTAGATGCGATTTTTTCGTACTTTCCAAACTTGTTCGCATTAAGAGCCCGGTGAGTGTTACATAAATACAGAAACAGATTGGAGTGAGAGAGTTATGATGTGCAGCTTCCCATTAGTCTCCGGAGGAAGTGAATTTACGTCTTACAAGGCGACTGCGCTGGAAGCATCGTATAGCCGGGAAAGAGTGAAGTGTGGAATTTGATGACTTGCATCACGTCTTGAAAAAAATAAATAAATAAATAAAATAAAATAAACTTGCATTTATATGCGCAAAACTAAACATTAATATATTTGTTCATTTACTGGAACCTAACTTCAAATACCGTTGCATATAACATTCCACCAAAGAAAATTTACACACATAAATACCTAAAAAACATGTCTGCTCGCATACACACGCGCGCGCGCACTCACACATATAATATATATATATATATATATATATATATATATATATATATATATATATATATATATATATATATATATATATATATATATATATATATATATATAGTGGCTATATCAAGGTGGCATCCACGAAAAGGCAGCACGTATGTAAAAACAACAGTTTATTTTGTCGACGGCGTTTCGCAATATCTTATTGCATCTTCAAGGCCAAACTGAGTTAAAAGAGAAACTCGATGCTATCGGACGTATCATGCAGTTATAATATAAGCAGTTATATTATAACTCAGTTTAGCCTTCAAGATGCAATAAGATATTGCGAAACGCCGTCGACAAAATAAACTGTTGTTTTTACATACGTGCTGCCTTTTCCTGGGTGCTCCCTTGATGTAGCCACTATGAAGCTTACAGCTATATGACCTGTTTATATATATATATATATATATATATATATATATATATATATATATATATATATATATATATAATATATACAGATACATATATTCATGCATACATGCAAACAAACTAACACACACATATATGTATATATGTGTGTATGCGTTACTCCAAGACAAATTCGTAAATATTCCTTAATTCACAATGACTCATACCTTAGGAAAAAAAAGTCTGAAGAACCTCAAGACTTGAAACTCTCACAACGTTAAGCAGGGAATCTCAGATATTCAGATATTTCTACTAGCCAGAACTGAGAAAAGGTTCCAGTCTGTGTCAAAAATCGACCCCTTCAATTTTGAAAACTTAAGAGCTGTCTTTTGGGAATTCACTTTGATATGAAAATTATATATAAAAAAAAGTGATAATCATTTTTATTATTTATTATTTAGAAGATGAACCCTAATCATATGGAACAAGCCCACAGGGGCCACTGACTTGAAATTAAAGCGCCCTAAGAATATGGTGCTCATTAGGAAGAAGTAAGAGGAGGTAAAGGGAAATACAGAAAGAGGCGATTCCACCACCCAAAAAGGAAAAAATAATAAACCAATAAATAAACACAAATGCACCAACATGCAAGGAGAATAGTATTATGGTAATGCAATGCATCCTCGCTTGAACTTTTCAAGTTCCAGTTTCACGACATCCTCAGGGAGACTGTTCCACAGTCCAACGGTGTGATGGATAAAGGACCTCTGGAACTGAGAATTTCTACACCGAGGCACATTTACTGCATACCGGTGCTGCTACTCAGCAAATCTGTTTGCTCTCGGCAGGAAAAGGGGATCAGGGATCAATTGAGAATGTGAAAGATCTCTGTGAAAATACATACTTATGAAACTAAAAAGGCTAACAACCCGGTAAACTAAGACAAATCAGTGTGGAACTATCAGCATTAATATATTTCATTCCGTATATCTCCATGAATATCAAAAACTGCTTCCATGCAAGTGAATGCGTTCAGTTGACTATCATTCTGTCCTTACACGAACTTAAAAATAATATGGGTATCTATTAGTCCTTTCTTCAAGATTTGCGGGGAGAATGTTGTGAATACTATCTGACAACAAAGTAACTAGGGTGAATTTTTATCCCATATGATTTCTTTCAGTTAATGTTAGACAATATCAGAGCAGATATGGTTTCTGATAAAATGTGAGTAACGAGAGTCGTGGCTATGTGAGCACAATAAAAATAATTACACATTGCTACAAAAGAAACTGAACCACATTTACTTACTGCACTGATGATATCCGTAAATTTTTCAACTTCTCCATGCAATCCCAGTCCTTTTACCAAATGCTCGTATGCTAAACTTCATTTTGCTATTACCATTTATATTTTACCAGTCTTCCTATAGTGACTGTTGAAAACTTTACGTACAAGACTTTCACTTTAAACCAGTTATATAATTTAAACACATTTTTAAGGTCTTCCAAGCTTCATCGCCCTTTCTTCCCAAGTCGCTATATATTTTTTTCTTCTCGACATCTTTTATACGTCCATTTTTCTCACTGAGAATTTTTTTTCCAAGACGAAAGAATATCAGATTCTTATCTCTAAACTAATTTGCTCTGCTTGAAAGTTATTGACGAAGGTTCCGCTACCCTCGATACGATCGTCTAACCACAGTTATGCAAATTAAACCGCATCATCCTATACACAGTCAGGAACAGCGACTGTGATACTGCGAAAAGTAACTTTGCTTGTACGGATCTCTCGCGCTGAAAATGCAAGACGGGCGTTGTCTAGATTCGAAAAGCGATGCCTGTCAAGCAAGCATGTTTCATCCGCCTGGGTTTCCTCCTTGTTTCTTTTCTGATTTGTGAGCCAAGACGAAAATGCCGAATTCTCTACTTCCCAAAACTAAGCGGACTGGGGTGAATCACGGTTTTTTTTTTTTTTTTATTTTACGTAAGGAAAAAAGTCGAAAACGTGACGAAAACGCCAGATGTTCTGCTTCCACCATTTTAAAGTTGTTCGAATATTTTTTATTTTTTTTTCTTTTTATTTTCGATACTTCGTGAAAACAGTCAGAATGTTCTTCCTTTGTTATATTTTTATTGTAGTGCGCGTTGTATGTTTTCCCCCAAACGTAGACGGGATATATCCCATGCGACTTCTTTAATAAAGAAAATGTTCCCAGCGATTAATATTTGCTGATCAACGATATGGAATTACAATTCACTAAAATAAAGTGAATAAATTTTACTAGTCGAAACTAATGACTAAAAACTTCTCAAAGTGTCGAGCATATCCGATAAGAAATAAATGTCATCAAACGTCATTTTTAACCAAATAATTTTTTTCAAGAAGAAAAATAAGTAACATACAATCACCCATTACTGAGCAACTTACAATTTCGAAACGGTCTTTCAACAGTCAGAATAATCCTTGGCTGATATCTTTCAGGCTAATTCAAATTTACATCCAAGACTACCAGCAACAGGAAGTAAGACTCCAATAAAAAAAAATTACACTTTTGAGGAACAATATCATTTTTATGCAATTATATAAAACGACGAAAATAATATTTAGTGGACAATCAAGAGAATTTAAACGTATATTCTATTCATAATTTAGAAATTCTAATGAAAAGGAAATTGGAAATATTGTATAACACATTTAAAACACACAAAAAATATCATGTAAAATTTTTGTCATATACAGGTTTCGTATTCATAACCACACCCGAAAACACACTCACTATATATATATATATATATATATATATATATATATATATATATATATATATATATATATATATACTGTATATATACATATACATATACAAATACAATTACGACAGCTTGTGGCAAAGTTTACCGATATCTTCTCCCAACATTCACTATTGTTGTATACACACACCCAAAACATATATATATATATATATATATATATATATATATATATATATATATATATATATATATATATATATATATATATATATATATATATATATATATATATATATATATATACATACACACCGGTGCATATATGAGATAGCAGGTTACACTCTTTGGGCAAACAATGAAGTCTGAATTTAATGGCATGTTTTAACTTGGCAAAAAGTTATGGTCCATTTTCCACTATCAATCTTAGCGTTTAAAAGTTCCAATTAAACGACATGGCAGAATGAAGTGAAGGTGGCGCAAATCTTCTAAATTTTATTTATTCGCTTATTTCTATTGAAGTACTCAGCTTCACCCACGAAAAACAGCATTTTATTATATTGGTGTTTTGCGGTTTCCTGACAGTAATTTGTTGACTTTGTCATAAACTCAAAATGGTTACCCGTTTAGTGATAATTGCTTCGGTTATCTGTAAGTGTGGCGCAATAAACTTGTTTTAGGAGCTTAGTGTTCTTCTTGATTGTCCATCTCCATTATTCTGTCTAAGTACCTTTGAGAGAGAGAGAGAGAGAGAGAGAGAGAGAGAGAGAGAGAGAGAGAGAGAGAGAGAGAGAGACTAAAATAAAGTCTATAAATATATAAGTTCTTTTTCAGCCAGAGCGATGAGTTAGTAGATTAAGATCAGTCGGCCTTTTGTAGTTATCTGCTTATTTTCCAGTTGTGACAGGGAATCACAAGGAAGGCGAAAGGATTTTTAAAGGATTTTTACATGGATTTCATTTGTCTTACCTCGTTTCTCTCATTATTGTTTTTCATGATGCATGTACTTAACTTCAAACTGGACAAAGTTTTGGAGGCACCTTTTAAACTTCCCTCAAACAGAATAATCGGATATAAACGAATGAAGAGAACAGCAAGGATGAGGAAAAACGTTAAATTCAATATTAAATAGCAAATAATGTTTCTTTAGCTGGTAAACTAAATACATAAAATAAACTGGAAACATGACATATATAATACATAAAATAAACTGGAAAGATGACATACATGTTAGAAAATTAAACAAATAGGGAAAACAGGCGTATTAAACCTTACCATTAAGCAAGGGACTTCAAACCTTAAACTGTCGAAGGCCTAGGGTTCATGAACATTGATTATAAATGTGGTACCTGAAGTGACCCAGTAGTCACAAATAGGGGCACAAACACGTCTACAAACTAAACAAATTATAACTGAAAGGAAATTGTGTTAAGCCTCCCCTCCCCTTTCAGTATACCCAAGACAGTAACTTGCATATAACTGGTTTCATTCACAAATCGAATGAGTTTCACAATGCAAGTAAACGATCAAGGGTTATTGGCTGGAACTGATCAATTACGATCTCAAATCACATTGCCTCACAGAATACTATTTGAGCAGTTTTTAGTAAGGATGTGAAAATAATTTGTCAGCCTAGAAAATGTTACGATAGCAATATGAACTGATAAATGGATATTGCTCATCATCATATCGATTACATCGTGTGCCTAGCCAATTTATTTTGACCTTAACCTTTAAGTGATTTTTGTAACATTTTCATCATTGTTTAAATGTTGCACTTTCGATATGACTGGTCTCAGTTATATGAATAAGGCACGGGCTTCAGTTTGACGGCCAGAAAATAAGAAATCAATATATATGGACGAAAAACTTGAAACTCCCACAAAACTATTGATCAAAAAGCAAAGGGCGTAAAATTTCAGAAGCGTAAGACAATACGTTATAGATGTTTAAAGATTTTTATGAATATTTACATCTTAAAATATTCAAAACATACCCGCAATAAAACATGAAAATTAAAAATCAACAAGTGAAGTTGATGTTGGCAAGGGGTTCTAAAGTGACTTAAAGAAACTAGTTATGTAAAGAACAGTCATAAGAAAAGAGAGAAATCAGAAAATAAATAATATTCAGCAAAAATAATTATCAATATGGAAAATTTCTGTAAAACTCGGCCGGCCAATTAACGAGTTAAGTATACTTTATGATTTTGCTCTTCTTAACATTTCTTGCGCCGGGGAGTTTCACCTTTGTCTGTGTGTGAATAAAATATCAATATTAAGGTGTTATCATTATGCATACAATTTTTGTGGAACAAATCATAAAAGCTATTAAATCGAAACAACATATTTCCCAAACCTGATCAGACACAAAATAACTCCAAGATTCCACAAAATCTTATCAAATACAGATGGAAATTACATACAGCTGCAAGCTGTAGCATGCAGAATTATGTACTTAAAACTGAATGCTTTCGTTCAATTTCTTGTTCTATAATGTGATTCTAGAACTGTAACATTCTGTGGCAGTAAACGGAGTATTTATTACTTTAGGATATTACCACAACAATTGAGTCCAACAACTCCCTTGAACTCCCATATTAGCTTCAGACATAAAGTGAAATGCCTTTGTATTATGTACCTTGGTGCATTCGCAATTACACATACGAGTGCATACATGAATACATATAAGCCTTTGCTTTTATACGCGTATATTTAAATACAACACGTGCCTATTTTGTGTAAACTGAATACGTATTGCTTACTCATGTTATTTGCTATGCTGGAACGTGTGGCGCCAAAAGTATGTTGCTGCAGTCTTAAATTTTTTTTTATTCCATTCTAATGCTTTTAGCCTCCGTTGTTACAAATCCCGCTCGTTGAATTACTGGACGTTCTAATTTTGAATGCAAGCACACGAGATCTATCTACAATCCCCTAATTTCTGAGCTCGACTTTATCTTCCAAAATCAGCCATCGATCTCACTTGTGGATTTCTTCCCTCAGGGATAATGGTAACATGTTCCTCCTTCCGAGTATAGAGGAATGAGGGCTCCCAGATACCTGTTCATGTCTGTGAACACCTCTAAGAACTGCAGGTAAATGCATCTGAGAACTGGATAAACAACCCTGAGAACTTGAGGTAAATGCATCCGAGAAGTGAACAGATATACCCCTTAGAACTGGATAAACACCTATGAGAACTGGATATAATGCATCTGAGTACTGGATAAGCCCATCTGAGAACTGGAGATGAATGCACCTGAGAACTGGATGTGCCCGTTTGAGAATTGGAGATGAATGCATTAAAGAACTGGAGATCAAGGAAGCTCAATGAACTGGAGGGAAACACCAATAGGAACTGGACATCAACAACTCTAAGGCCATGAGATTAATGCATTTCCGAACGCTGGAGATAAGTAATTCCAAGACCCGGTGATAAATGCACCCAAGACCTGGGAATAAATAACTCGGAGAACTGGGGGATAACTGAACCAGGAAACTGGAGCAAGCAATGCTTTCAGGCGAACCACCACCTCGCAAGAACATCGGCAGTGCGTTCTCTTTCCGACACAACCGCGGGTCGTGTATGGACATCTGCATGCAGAGCTCGAATGGCGTTTGTACGCGGGGCACGTACCAGGAGGTGACTGCAGCCACTAGCGGGGGTTGCTTGTTAGCGCCCGAATCGAGGACCCTTGTTAAGTGCTGATGAATGTGCGTCAGTTGCCATAAACTTGATGCTCATAAAAAGGAGCCCGCTCGGCGCGCCCGCACCCCGGGACGATAAGGCGAACAAAAGACAAAATGACTGAGTAACAGATACTAATTTCGTGAGCGAGATCATTCCTCACTCTTTCCAAGACAATAAATGGCACTTGATTTATGACCACTGCGGGTAGTAAAGCCCCTCAGCCTTCGAAGATCTTTTTTCGGGCAGATAAATATAAGCTAAGTAAAGAGCATTTCCATATAAATTAGGAGCCACCATTTAGGAAAATTGATCCCTGTGCTCTCATAAATAAAATGCGGATATGAATAAAAGTAATAAATTAGTGCACATGCCGAAGAAGAGAAAGTGGTGCGGCTGCAGAGGCGAATACAGAAAATGCCGAACAAATTATGACAACTAATATGAGAAACACCAAATTTGGGCCAAATTATGTTCCTCCGTCATCCATTGGCTATGCTTGTGAAAACTGCTGAGGAAGACAAATGGCTACTGAGGTATATACTCGTTTCAGTTTCACTTTTCTGGGAGAATCTCTCAAGATATATAAACACACCGAATTTTAATTATATACACATATATATTTACATATATATGTATATATTATATACAGACATACATACATATATATATATATATATATATATATATAATATATATATATATATATATATATATATATATATTAGCCACCTTACAAAGGCGTGTACACACACACATACATATACACACATGTAAATATATTATATATATGCACTGCGGTTGCATGTATTCAACTACGCGACTGTCGACACAACAAGGGTGCATGCGAATTAAGCCAACTGGTATATAAATTTTTTTTTTTATTTTGGCTTACGAATTACACAGAATCAGTGTATTTATTTGACAGTCACCTGTTCACCGCAAACCAATAATGCTGAACATTACGGCTTGTTTGCAAATCGTGTGTTTACAAATAACAGCAAAGTGCACTAAACAGCCGCAGAAATACACTGACATTCATAACTTCGTGAAAAATGCGATAGAAGGAGAGACAAAGTCTCAGGACGATAAAGTGCAGTCATATCGTAGAGTCAGACTGCCTTACAAGGCTCAAATACCTTTGGGGGAGTAGTTGCATCCTACACTGCAGCATAAAATTCATGGGTGTGCTGACATAATGTTCAAAATGACAAGATTGAATTATATGGTACAAATTTATCGCTCTTAATTTTGAATGCTTTTGGATAAAGCATGCAAGATTTAGTCATTTTACGTTATCCTATCTCGTAAATTTCAATATGACGCCGAAAATTAACAGTGATAATCCTAAAACAAAATGTTGACGTGCATTCCCATTATCATTGATGTAAATTTGATTTTCCCAACAAAAGCATTCTTATGTAACGTATGCCATAATTTATTCAAAACCTCTCATTACTTTGTACACCCTTATCCATATCTTGTAATAAGAAAATGAAACGCATATCATTGAAGAAAATAATAAACTATGATAAAGGGAAAATACAAAAATCCCGCCTACGCTCAACACTGTCGCCATCAATTTGGGAAAGCGTTTGTCGATTAGGCAAGAAGGAAAACAGGAAACAGTAAAGTAAATGTTCTGCATTTTTCTAGCACTCACAGGACCTAAGCCCTTCCTTTTTTTTCTGGTAACCATCGCATCAATTAATTATATTATATGCCAAGATACTCTATTATAAAGTATTTCACAAGGTAAGAGGGAAAATCCGGTTTGCTTGAAAAAAATCTATTAAGATGTTAAGGTTATACGCTGTTTAAGAGCTCATCTTGCTTATATCCGGATATTGCCAAGCCTAGGGCAGACATAATGCAATCCTCTGGGTGGATCAACGTTGTATAATTCCAGCGCAAAAAAAAAAAAAAAAAAACAGCTCAGTTCCGTAAAGAATACCCAGAACATCATTCCTCAGTAAGCATAGATAAATTGAATCACAATACATGTAATAACGTTTTTGTAACTCTGAGAAAAGAAACCACAGCGCATCAATCAGTTAGACCAAAAATAGAGGTTATCTGGAACAAAGTTACGATATCAGCTAGTCCAAACGTTGTTGAAGGTGCAATTAGCCCTAACTAAAAATCATGTTTTAACAGATGCAGGTCTGAAATTCACAAAGAATTCAGGTGAGGATCTAGTGGATCTAATGGTTCTCGTATGTTTCCAATAACAGAAACTGAATGACCTTCAATGATCTAGCGTTTGTGCAAAAAGGCCACATTTAACCGCATGGAAATCTTAAATTGAAAATGTTTTTCATAGGCAACATGCGCCAATCCAAGACATTTAACCTCTGAAGATAGAAATTATTTCTCGCCATGAGAACTTATACAAAGGTTACTGGTCCTTAATCCATCATTATCCATCACTACTGTCTACGGATGCCCTTTGATCTAATTTAATGAACCTAAATAATCAATTTCCCTTCACGTTTTTTTTTAGTTCAAACACTCGGTCTCTGTAATATAAGGTTTTTATCAATTCACTTCTTTATGATATACAGTTAGTAATAACATGCATCTGTCACAGTTAACATGCAATTTAGCATATGCAAGTTCAGAGACGACGAGGGAATGGATTTTACCAGGTGCAAGACATATCACACATAATCGTATCAAACACTACGTCATCAACATCCTGATATCATAATTGCTGCGTGTTTAAAGGGAAGAATTTCCTATTCTGGGCGAAGCATGTAATTATATGCCAGAAGTTCTTTGTATGTTGTGGGCAACGCTGCCCACAAGAAATCTCAGCAAAGTTCTCTTTGTGAGTGGCCATCAGCGATTTTTTTCGACTGTTGGCAAACCTGCCAGAAAAGGTGCTCTTTCACAATCCTTCACCGGGTAAGAGGTATCATTTAAGATTATAAAATGCAGTCATCATAACCTGCCCGAGTTTTGACGATTTCAGTCATGCTCTTGTAGTGTATGCATGTTTATCCTTGTGGGAGGATGGGGAAAGGCGGGGGGGGGGGGGGGGGGGGGGGAGGGGGGAGGGGAATTTATGCTCGTTACCCAAAGGAATCTATGGCGTTTCTATTGAACTATGCAATAAATTAGGTATACCGTTAACCGACTGTGCTGGGGTAAACAGGGAGAAGGGATGGGGCTAGCAACCTCATTGCAAAACACTTATTTGCTACGGTGGGGAGGGTTAACACTCTCTCTCTGGGGCCATTCCTAATATGGGAAAAGTCATATAATCAAGCAGTCAGAAAGTAAATAAGTACCAAATACAAAAATGAAACATCAATTAATGAATAAATAAATTAATATACAAATGCATGACATTCAGTTATTATTAACATTATTTTTACTATTATTCCATTACATTAGGGGACGGAAGCATTCTTGAATAAGCCTTGATCTGAACTGTCTTGGTGCCCATATCTCCGATTTGCTCTGATAATATCGGTTGATTCTAAATGCCCCAAGAAAGACTGAAACTGCAGTAACGCTGTGGTCGACAAACCTCTGTATTCAGCACCAACACGAACTTCACGATTAGCAAGACCATGAAAGAACCTTAATAAATTTCATGAATAAAGAGCATCTTCTATAAATCAGATTATTTTTAGAGAATGAATAAATTTATCAAATGAGCCAGAACTTGGTATCTGAACAATACAGAAAAAAAATGTCAAGTTTTCTTCTTCTTTTCATTGCTTAAGCAATCTGTGTACTTGTTCGTTGTTCAATAATAAATAATTCCCATTTCCTTACTTTATTTCATCATCTTCGTAATAGCTTTTGTTTTTGTCACTGTTATAAGATACGAAGCTGCCAAATGAAACAAATATACATTGAAACTAAAAACACCCTCTTTATGTACAAGCTCGTCAATTTGTCTGAAGTATGTGGAAAATATTTTTAAGACTCTACAAGCACATGATAATTTCATATACAATGCATTTTTTCCTTTATCTTTCTGTTTTCTGAAGGACGATAATTTCTCTTCATAAAACACTTGAGTTCGCACGAAAATGACCCATGATAACATTAGCTACGTCAGAGATAAGACTGGCGGAGACTTAAAAAAAATGTGGCTTGGAATTTCTATAAGTTCAAAAATATGCCAGGCTTTAAATTCTCAGTGTTCATAAATGACGTAAGGTTAGGAATATAACATCTGACAACTGCAATAATAATGACCCAACGCATGCTGCTCAAGGATCGAAATCCCCCGCTGAAGAAAAGCAAGCTCAATTTAACAACAGTGATTTTATTCGTTATATTAATCCAGTTATTAGATATTTAATCATTTCTATTACTAAACTCGTGATAATTTCTCCTCTCCTTTTCCACTGCTGGCTCAAGAGAGTAGACACCATATATAGTATATCAGAACTTGAAAGCCAGTCTTAGCTAAAAAGAAAAAAATATATATTTCTGCATTTGTTCCGTGGATTTGTCCAAACACGTCACTGACAGATCCGTAATTTACTAGAATACCACTAAAAAATCTCGTTACCCATCAGTTCTTAACGTGGGTTTCTATACGTTAACTTGCACAATTTCTCATGGAGAGATTGCTCAAATAGGAGCGCGTGAATCTTTATGGCTATATACTGGCACTTCAAATAGCATGAACCAAATCTAATCTATTATGGTGGAAATAATTAAAGGCAAACACAAAAAAAAGTAAAGTTTGGAAAGACAGACGTGTATGAGCAAATAAAGAACATCCGTTGCAATGCCCTCCAGCCTGGAAAATTGTAGTGGCACCGGTTAACTAGAAAAATACAGCGAGAGGAAAAGAAAGGCGAGGTAATTATATGGCGCTGGGCTTTGCCGCGTACTATACGGTTTATATATGGTAAAACTCTTACAGAATAAGTAAGTGAAGGGAATGCTGTGGTCTCTTGCACATATGGTTCTCCCACCGCATAAAAAGATCACGTGAACTATCCGGGTTTAGATAATTTGGTTCACCCTTCAACCGCTCCTCCTAAAACTGTCTCAGACTATACATATGCATTTTCATTTCGCCCATATTGCTATTCATTAATAATCGACTCATTTCCTTCGTTCTTTCCAAGTGGGCAATCTGCCCTTTTTTGGGTTATCTTGCAAGCAGTAAAGACCGCATGCAAATAAGGGAAGCAGGAATGATCTCGGTGTCCCAAACGCGGAGGAACGGCATGTGGCACAGTCGTGAAATCTCGAAAGATTTAAGCACGGGGTTGCTGACCACTGAAATAAACATGGGGCGGTGGAGTTTTACTCGGCAATGGACGCTCGGGTGGATGGACGGTCGCTCAGCCCACTAACATACATATATGCAGATGATCTCGAGGAGTTGTTTTGGTGAAAGTGAAGAAGAACGACTACGGGAAATGAATGCGTCTCTGACCTATGCATGCGAGATATCGACGCTCTACGAAGAGCTGGATGGTTCAGATTAGTCCGGCCTTATGCCAACACGGGTCTTTGCCCTAAGACAAGTATGGTATGGTGCGAAAGGGAGTACATAGAGGCTGGTGTTGACCTCCGAACTCATCCCTACCAATACAGACGCCTAACGAGAGGGTAGATAAGGTACGAGTTTTATACTGGTAACGAAAACAACTTCGAGAGCAGCTGTCAACATCTGAATATTCTTTACTAAGAGATGACTAATTAGAATATCAGCAAATGGTTAGCTGCAGTTCATGGAATTATATTCCAATTATATGACAGAATAAATAATGTCAAGAATAATGACTGGAATATAAATGAAGGCAAATCTGTGCGACTGATAAGTAAAGTGTTTATTCACTGAGAAAAAACTAACTCATAAGCGCTTAAAACTGACAACTGTATTTTATTTAGTTTTCATCGCAATACTTTTGCGGCTATACATAACAAAATGTCAAAGATGTGCTGCATACAGAAAATATCGATAAACCAGGGAATGACATACTGCATGTAAAGCAAATGAATTTCGGGAATTTCAAATATTTAAATCCAAAATTTTACTCAAAAAAGCATACTCCTGAAATAATCCAGTGATGTAGCAAATTCTTCACTGTTTAAAAATTAGTTCTGAATAAATATATCCAGTTATATTTAATATAATTCTACATTATGCAGGAGACATATTGCAAGAACTTTAACATCCGCCAGTGACAAAATATTTCAAGAGACCCAATTTTTTTCTATAATAACGTGAAAATTATCTCTTAAGGTTTCAACGTATTAACTTCTATTCGATTTACAGAATTTTTTATAAGAAGTCTCAGAATAATAACTATTTATTGAACAATAGGATACTACAGCAGCTAATCTAGGAACGCCCGTGGTCGTCGCTTCTGTGCTTAAGCCTCCAAAGGAAAGACTAAATAGCTCCTGGCCACAAGATAGCGTCCGAATACGAGCCCCTTCAATTAGGTCTAAAGTACCATCCCACAATCAGCTATTAACCTTCATTTTGGGTATTAATGTCTGTAGCACTTAATGATCAATTACAGTAAAGTTGATGCTATCAACTAATTGTTCTCGATTAATCCTGTAATTTACTACTTTCGCCGGTCATAATAATCTGTAATTCAAACGCTCCGCCGGCTTATAATTTTTTCCACTGGCATCAAAAATTGCACGCCTCCTAAATGAGCCTACATAATGACTGTAATTAACCACTTTGCTAATTGCCTAAATAACTAATGAAAGCTTTCTCCCGGCCCGTTAACTTGCGTTGTTATGTTTATTCGCCGTCAAGAGCTTCGTATCCGGAGCTCCCTGGTGTTAGGCGCCACTTAATCCTCCTTCGTATTCAGGTCCTCAGCCAGCTTGCTTTGGCTTGCTCAGAGCCTCACCCTAGTCTTATAAAATTGCCTTCATAATTGGCACCCTTATCCGCTTCTAAGCAATCGCCGCTGCTTGCGAGACATCTGCTTCTCGCTTTCTCATTGGTGAATCCGGGACCATCGGCCACTGAGAGGGAGCCTCAGTGGTCTTTCGGATCAGCGAGAGTGAGAGAGGTCTTTTAATAACCCAGGTGGATATGATTATCATTTAGAGACCTCGACAGTAACGACCCAGAAAGGTCAAGGGATTCTGTTTGGAAACATACAAGTCTACTTGTAATAAAACGAACAAAGTCCACTAATGAATGCATACACGGGGGAGCCATTACACACCCGGAGTAACTTTTTTTTACTCAAGATGTTTTCGTGTTAAGGTTAATAGTATCATGAACACCGTGAAATAAACGAACACAAAATGTGATATTACTTTTACCACAAAGAAAAAATAATATAATTATTTCATTCTTTATTGCTAACCAACAGGAAGTCTACAGATTCTTATCTTAATTTTCAAGCTAATGAAATACATAGATGGCTGCGTAAGAATCATTTTTCATGGCTTTCTAAATATACGTTCAGTGAATAAAAAAATCACATCTTGAAACAGATAAGTAATCAAAGAATTTAATTACATGTTCATATAAGTGAATATATATATATATATATATATATATATATATATATATATATATATATATATATATATATATATATATATATATATATATATATATATATATATAATGAAAATGAATAAGGGTGTTTTGTTATTAACTACATAAGATTATAATCTACTTTCTTATTAATATGTTAATATATACCAGCTGGTATATATTATTTTGTCCTTTCTATCGCTTTGTACCTCAATAACGAGTTCGAAGGTCAGTGTTAACTTGCAATTATTTGTTAATATTTTTGCGCTCACGCAGATGTACTAAAAAAAAAACATGGAATTCTTTCAAACATTTGGCTCCTGAAATAAGGTCGCACTCTGATGACCTGGTTTGCCTCGACATGGTCACGCCCCCTTTTCCATTCAAAAGAAAAAAAAAAAGAAATAAATGGAAAGGTGAGCCACAGCAAAGCCCAACCCAAAACACCCTCAAGGGACCGAAACAAAAACACGAGACTTAATACAATTTTGCCAAAGGGCTTTTGCAAGAGAATCTCTCTCTCTCTCCCTCTCTCTCTCTCTCTCTCTCTCTCTCTCTCTCTCTCTCTCTCTCTCTCTCTCTCTCTCTCTCTCTCTCTCTATCCACAAAGAAAAGACGTGGTGGTGGAAAGGGCCATGCCTACTTAATCGTGTAATATATCGCGGTTCTTGAGACTATCAGCATGACTTCTAATTCCTAATTTACGATTACCTTATCTATTTCATTCAATACGTAAGTGTGTATGAGAGAGAGAGAGAGAGAGAGAGAGAGAGAGAGAGAGAGAGAGAGAGAGAGAGAGAGAGAGAGAGAGAGAGAGAGAGAGAGAGTTAAAAAGGAATTATAGAAACGAACTGTGGAAGCAAATGCAAAGATTTAGCCTATGTGAGGTGTGAAAAGGCAAAAGAGACAGTAATTGGGAAAAAGTAAAAATTGAGACCAGCCTTGAGCTAATGAAGATATCCTGCTTTCCCTTGAACTAAAGAAGAACGACTGACATCTACTTGTATCTCGACGTCAAAAGTGTGAGGGATGGAACTGACAAAATTCTTTTCCTTGTACCTTACATTATACAGGAGAAAAAAAAAACTTAAATCTATTTTTTTGTATCTCAAATTTCATGAAACCAGAAGTTTGGACATTATTCTATTTGTCTCTCAAATTCGCCCCCCCCCCAAAAAAAACAGGATGGAAAGCAACCCATGAAATCTTCTACTTATATCCTTAGACGGAAAGAAATTACCCTTTATTTTCCAGCTGTATTTCAAACTAACTAACCACAGGAATAGAAAATAATCCACAGGCGTTCTAATGGTGTCTCAAACTCAAATAAAAAAAAGCAAAGGAACTGAAGACAGTCTCCTCTGACTTGTATCTCAAACTCAAATAAAAAATCCAAAGCAATGGAAGAATCCCTAGATGTTTTATTTGTATCTCAAACTAAAATAAAAAAAAAGGAATGGAAGACAGTTCTCAAGTGTTCTATTTGTATCTTACTCAAATTAAAATAAAAATGCCAAAGGAACGGAATACAGATGTTTGATTTGTATCTCAAACTTAAATTGGAAAAAAAAGGCCAAACGAACAGTAGAAAGTCCCCAGATGTTCTATTTGTATCTATAAGTCAAATAAAAAAAATAAAATAAAGGAATGCAACACAGTCCCCAGATGTTCTATTTGCACCTTAAACTCAAATAAAAACAACAATAGAATGGACGACAGTTCCCAGATGTTTTATTTGTGTCTCGAACTTAAATAAAAAAAAAATGAAGAAATGGATGACATTTCCCAGATGTTTTAACTTGCATCTCCAACTCAAAAAAAAAAAAAAAAAAAAAAAAAAAGCCAGAGGAACAGAAGACGGTCCCCAAATCTTCTATTAGTATCTCAGACTCCAAAATGACCGGAGGGAAGGAACAGAGACCCAAAAACCCACTTAAGCCTCGAAATGACTCGGGGGAATTATGCAGGCAACAATTGCACCCGAGGTAATTTAGCCCGTAATGACAGCGCTTCGTGCCGACGCTCCGACTATAAAATTCTATCATAAGATGTTGGACGTAATTAGACGAGCGATAAGATGTACGTTAAGATAAAGTTGTCTCGTTCGGAGAGTCTTACAATCCTCGGCAAGCACTCGGGTCTTCGTTAAAATCCTTTTATGCTTTCGTTTATGCCTGTGATATATTTTCCTCCACTCGGTGAAGCTCACGGTTCTTCTCATGTTTTTTTCGGCCTTTTCTTTTATCATTCAGACTTTTAGGATCATTGAGTTGTCTGATGTAGTCTGACCCTTCGAAGGATAACATCAAGAAACTATGTACGGTAATGAACTAACTATAATACTCAAATTATACAGCATAAGTTCATTGATGAACATATTCATAAATACTTCCTTTGAATGTGTATGCAGAGTGCATCTATAAATCATCAATTTATAACCTAATTTCACGACAGAGCAAAAGCCTTAAATTTAATTAACATAACGAAGCATGAAAACTGTGATATAAAAAATACATGATAAGAGTCGCATCTGATTCATGCAGCAAATTATAGCTAACTAGTTTACTTTTAACGTAAAGCAGAATAATCAGAAAACAAAATATAGTACGCTCTATTAGCTTTCCATAAACAATCATAACCATTAGCTCAAAATGCCAAGACCTCATTTTTCCCACTGGTGCCATTCACGGTAGCATAATCTAAGTTGGCATTTTAAAAAGGCCATTATGTCTAGAAATCATTATAGAGAAGGCCATCC
Source organism: Macrobrachium rosenbergii (assembly GCA_039081455.1). Classification (NCBI taxonomy): domain Eukaryota; kingdom Metazoa; phylum Arthropoda; class Malacostraca; order Decapoda; family Palaemonidae; genus Macrobrachium; species Macrobrachium rosenbergii. The sequence goes on from JANJGK010000030.1 coordinate 27,763,016, forward strand.
CACTGTCATAGAGGAGCCATAGTTATTAGACATTTTCCTAATGTCCTAAAAGAGGGATAACAGAAAAAAAACTCAAAGCGCTACAAAACGGGATTAACTACGGATCTAAAAAGGCTATCTGGTTGAAAGCAACAGAAGAATTTGCTGGGCAAGTGATATCAAAATCTGAGCTGTCCAATACGATGAAAAGGAAAAGGTATAATTATATATATATATATATATATATATATATATATATATATATATATATATATATATATATATATATATATATATATTATATATATATTATATATATACATATATGTGTGTGTATGTAGCCTATGCGTACGTGAAAACCTTTTGGTACACGTAGAAAGCACCCATAACCAAAAACATATCAGCATTTGTAACATAGGAAGCAATGTCATTAGCATAACCACCCTTAGCTTGAAGAAATCTCTAAGGAACAGTGAACTGACATTTTCATTCAAAAAGATTCAAGTTTTTTTTTTTTTTTCTGGAGTTCAAAAGGAGAGGGTGCGCGGAGGATACAACGACAGAAGTGTTAAATGAAAGCAAATATGAACCCCGTGGCGGTACATTCTTCTTGCTCTATTCTAATGCAAAAGGCACTACGCAGTTTTGCTTCAAGATTTATTTTAGAATTCATCTGTACTGAACTTCATGTGGTGTGATTCCCGCAGCTGATTTCAATGATCTTCGAAGCCACAAAAACAGGACGCATCAATGGAGACGTCAAATACCTCATGGTAAATTGATGTCAAAAGGGCATCTACGCACTGCTATAATAAATTATGCAAGCATTTTACGAGCCCGCGCTCGGAAACTGACATCATATTTGTACCCAGGAACCTCTTCAGTGCTAAAATCTGAACTCTGTCGAGCAATCATATATCCCCTTTTAAAGCATATGGCGTCAGCAACTGATGCACCCGATCAACAACTCACCTCTTCTGTCTCTGTCATGTGAGCGTGGAATCTATTTGCTTTGCATTTCTTGAACCAAACAGTTACTTCATATTCTAAATCTCACCTCAAATTTGATTAAGAATAATAAAGTGCTGCTGAACATCATCCCAATACATTTCCTAACGTTCAGATAGAGATGCCTATCAGTTCAAAATATGATAGGAGCTTCACGAAAACATTAACAATTTTATTGATGGGCATGATTTCAGTGCAAATATTTAACCCTCTTCAAAGATACAAATATTTTGCAAGTAATTTCAAGCACAGCAGTATAAGACAAAATTGAGGAGAAATACAATAATACTTAAGAAATATCTGACGCCCAACCAACCGATAAACAAAGAAATCTCTGTCAAATCTAACTGATGAACTTAGCATGCATAAACAAAAAGAAGTAAATCATACCGTCTGCTATGACTAGAAATTTACGATTTCCACCACGGTCAAACCCCACGCAGTAACTGCAGTAACTTTTTTTTTTCTTTTGTTTATCCGGTAACTTCAGCAAACACCACAAAAGCAACTGATCTTGGGAAGAGCCACACCCCAAACCTCAACTATATAAGAATAAGTATATACATACACACACACACACACACACACACACACACATATATATATATATATGTATGTATATATATATATATATATATATATAATATATATATATATATATATATATATATATATATATATATATATATATATATATATTTGCGTGAATGTTTTATACATACAAAAAACTTTGATAACATTAAACAGTTCCAGTTTAAAAATAAGTTTGAAAGGGAGTACTGAGACGAAAATCACTAGTATCATTTTGCTATTAAACAGTCGTGCTCAGAATCAAAGCCCTGTCCATCGTGGAGTGAAATGATTTCGGACATAAGCAAACATTTTACCTTGGGTACTCCTATCAGGAGTAATCAATGACCTGTAACATTACCTAAATACAATGAAAGATACCAAACCTTAAGTCAGAATTCTATTTGCGTTTCACTTCACTTTCTCAAAATTGGAGCATAAGCACTGATGAGAGAGAGAGAGAGAGCAGAGAGAGAGAGAGAGAGAAGAGAGAGAGAGAGAGAGAGAGAGAGAGAGAGGAGAGAGAGAGTATCCAGGTAGAACAGCTATCTCGAATCACATACAGTTAATTAAAGGCCAAAACGCTAAAATCTACTATGAAAGTGAACACAGCCAAGTAGTGCAGCCTTCAGCAAAAATACATATATTTTCCTTTAATGTCACCGATTCACAAGTTTACTATCAGAAGAATACAGTGAAACACATATCAAACTTGAAGTCTACCATCAAAAATACTTTGAACGAGTGATATCA
>JANJGK010000030.1:27765425-27767925 GCA_039081455.1 Macrobrachium rosenbergii
GGATCCTGTCCAGGACTCAAGTTGGCTCTCCGTTTTAGCTGTCACAAAAATTGCACTTTATATCTACAGACAAACAAAATTTTTTCTAGAAGCTACATCCAACTGATTAACCCTCCTGAGTTAACCCTGTGTTTTCGTCTATTTTATGACAATACTTCAATATAATTTTTTGTATATCTACATGATATTTGACTGAATGGTTCCAAGTATTTTTTTTTTATTATTTGACACATAAGATAACGACACGACCCTGTTTTTAAGGTCACGATGACAAAAATGGCAAAAATCATCATAAACAAGATGCGGAAAAATCTCTTAATGTAACATTGGAAAACAAAACAAATATTTCATCTTCTGATAGTTTACAAATTGTCTAAGTAATAAGTGTAAATTGAGATTCCCTGCTTCTAAAGAGAAACGGAATAGAAGATGCCTGTGCCATTCAACTACGTTAGGAAGTACACTGAGCGGATAAGGATATCGGAGATTAATCTAAATCAGTCCTTTTTCAAACTGACAAAACTGTAAAATATGACATGTGCCTCAGATGAATTTGACCAAATTTCAACGGGGTTTTTACAGAACTTCTCTTTCCATTCTGTATAAGACGCAACCACCTTTACATAACCATCAGGTACAATTATTCTTCACTGATTGATGGGACTACAATAGAGCGTTTCACATTGATTCAGTATTTCTCGTCTCTTTTGGGGTTCTCATCTTACCGCATTCATAATCGAAGTATTTAGAGTTAATTTCGGAACTACAAATGAAGCAATCGGAGCCTTCATTGGTTTCAACGAGTGTTCTAATTGTCATAGGCAACCTACAGAGTTATGTAGTTGTTTGTTAACATTACTGGTCGAATAAGCGATCACTTGACACGAAAACTAAGTCAAGCAATTTAGCATACATAATAAAGCAGCAAAAACCATAAGGCAATTTCCCGAAGTATCAAAAACTTGCATGAAAACCATTCTTGGTAAGATGGTATAATAAATTGCTCTCTACATTTTGATCAGAGAAATTGTCGACGTAGAAAAGCAACGTATAAGAACTCCATACGGAACACGGAAAAAAAAGTCGATATCAATCTTGTGAGCCAAAACAACAGCTACTGTTATTTTTTCATACATTAATTAACAAAGTGTACAATCACATAAAGAGTTTGTTAACTTATTTCTTATCCTAAGCTGTCAGATGGCTGTTAGGTTTTAATCCTTTAATCCATTTAAATAACGAGACCAACACAAATTCAAAAATGTAATTTTTCGTGTACGTATGTATTCACTAGTCTTTATGTACAGATACTTAGGAATATGAAATTATATACATACATATATATATATATATATATATATATATATATATATATATATATATATTATATATATATATATATAGATAGATAGATAGATAGATGGTATTGATATATATCTTTGATACAAGCGTAGGTTTTAATTACTTCGGCGAGGCACAAACAAAAGAAAGGGCACGTCGTAAAAAGGAAAGCAAGCGCAGATGACGTTCCGCCCATTCCACCGTCCCACCTACTGCAAGAGCCGAGGCTTCGAATATTTTGCGAAGTGAAAGGGCCTCCGAAGCGCCCAGTTAACTCACTTTTGCCAGAATAATAGAAGTAATGCCGGTGCTATTATAAGGCCATACGTAGAACGCCACATGGGCAAAAGTGCCGGGAGAACAAATCGTAAAGGCGGTGTTCCGAGATGCTTCGAGGCTTCGGACCTCGGGTTCAATGGAAGGCTTCGTCTCGTTTGGGTACAGAATGGGTCTGGCCGGGCATTTCACGGATATGTCGGACCTCGCTTTTGCGTTCGGCGGGATATGTTCTGGGTTATTGCGTATGGCCTTGGTGGAAATATGGCAAAAGATGAAGCGATCTCCCTTTCTGGACTCGAGTTTCGATTTTTTCCTCCTGGTCAAGAAAAAAAGGGGTTATCCAGACAACAGCCTGGAATCGGGGCTCATTTGCATTTTCCTTTCTTAGTTTTCTCACTATCTTCTTTTTTCTTCGTTTTATTTTAGCCTCGATATTTCATACAAAGGCGACGATTAATTTAATGAAGAGAATCAACAAAAACGATCCATTACCAACAGAGCAAAGTCATATTGTAAAATCCCAGGTCATATCAGCCGTGAATAATAGATGTAACTAATGTTTTCTTAAGCATTCACCTAATGATATACGGACAAACAAACGGCCATATACCACCCGTGTACGCATTATGCATACACGGTAATGAACATAAGCTCTATGATGCTGGCGGTGATCTCGTATTTCATTCCCCGTTGCGATATTATGGGTCCTAGTGGTAGGGGTCGGGTCTTCATAATGGCAATGGAGAATGTACACAGCCATGGAGGATTTTCAGAATGACTCCAGCAATGGATGGAGAGAGAGAGAGAGAGAGAGAGAGAGAGAGAGGAGAGAGAGAGAGAGAGAGAAGAGAGAGAGAGAGAGAGATTTACAAAGTAAATA
>JANJGK010000030.1:27770425-27772925 GCA_039081455.1 Macrobrachium rosenbergii
GGCAAGCCAGATCTTTTCATCTCGGGTACTGGGCAGAGGACAGAAAGCCTCCCGAGCGAGATACGAATCTCAATCAGCATAATCGGGGTACAGAGGTAGTAAATGGTGTCGAGGTGAATTCCGAGAAAACGACCTGAATGTCCTCCCTTGTACTTCGCCGACTCGAGAGATTTGGCTTTTTATCGAGATGACCCCACAGATAAACTCTTGATGGATGAAGACCTCCGCTGACTTTATAAAAATCAATCTCGAGAGTCAGTGACAAGCGTCGCGTCCGACCTGTGATGGATCTAGACAGATTGAGAAAGAAGGCTCCGGCGCTGTTTTATCTCGCCGGCTGTTAGAGAAGCAAGGGCGGTTTCATTTCTCAACAACAACAACAACAACAAGGCGATGCTTGTTTTGGTTGACTAGTTTAGGAATTTGATACCTTTTAATATTCGGTATTTCCACCTATATACTCAAGAGTCATTAAGATAACGTGATCATAAATACAAGTATTCGTTGACATTTCTTTGGGAGCGGCTATGAGCTTGTGTGTAGCTGATGTTGGTGGGGGGGGGGGGAAGAATGTGTGTGAGTGTGTGCCATGTGTGTGTGTGTGTGTGTATTTGTCCATGTGAAGAAATGTGCTTGCGAGCACGCTGGTATCCAAGTGTATACGTCTAAATGTGTCTGCATGTATAAGTGTTTACGCGTCTGCCTGCGTCCATGTGTGTGTGTATATATGTGTGCACGAGGGGGAAGCAGAATGTGTACCATGTGTGTGCGTATGTGTGTGTGTTTGTCCATGTGAAGACACGTGCCTGCAAGCATGCGGGTATCTAAGTGTATACGTCTGAATGTGCAGCTGCATGTATAAGTGTTTAAGTGTCTGGCAGCGTCCACGTGTGTGTGTATACATGTGCACGTGTGTCACCGAAGAGGACTAACCCATGGGTCTATTATCCCCACGAGAGGACGATCACATTAGCATAACAGAAGTCCTGACCCACACTAATCAGTTGGGTGCCCCGTCACATCTTGGGCGTGGTACTTCATCACCGCAGCATTTCCATTTCGGTATGATGGAAGAGGAGAAAAGGAGGCTAATATTATCTTGAAATGACTAATGAAAAACTAATTCTTAACCCCCTTCTCTCTCTCTCTCTCTCTCTCTTCTCTCTCTCTCTCTCTCTCTCTCTCTCTCTCTCTCTCTCTCTCTCTCTCTCTCACTTATAAATGAATTTTTAATTTCATCAGGAATAGTTCTATAAAATCCTCCAATCCTAAATAACGATACAGAATGAACAATTTTTCAATAAAACTTTAACTAAATGACAAGATTTTTCATAACCGGAAAAATTATGAACATTGATAAATTGTTCAAATTACAGATGCACTGCATAATATGATCCAATTCAAATTACAGATGCACTGCATAATATGATCCAATCTTGACTTAGTAACAGTTTAATATTTCAGTGAAGAAAAATATATCCACTCAAGAGACTTATGAATACATTCATTACCTTTCATTAAAGGTTAAAGAAAAAAGTGCCATATATTTGATCTCGTAATGATTTAGAACTTTGAGGAATACGTAAGAAGACAGATTTTTCCTTTCCACTACAACTAAGACTGCCACGAAATGTACCCGAAAGATTCTACCAAACGGTTTTAGAAGAATGCAGGAGCCACAAGAAATATTACCGAGCTGCGCTTGGATAAAGAAATTACCTGCAAATAAGGCCCGGCTTAATCTCCCATTAACTTCCCTGAAATCCTTACCTGACTGCCACCTATTATGATGCGTCCGCTTCAACTAAATGCTAGGGTCATTTACTTTTCCTTGTCTGGGACACAGAAAAATTAATTAAAGTCAGTTTACATATGATATGACTTCATTATCCCACAGAAATTTATGCTAAGTTTCTGTAAAACAAACACACTCGCAAAGTTCTTGAACGAGCATCACCCTCTCATAACTTTGATCTTGGAACTCCTAAAGTTTCTTATCAACATCTGTTCAATGGACATTCTTATTTTCTTTTCTCCCTTTGAAATCCGCTTGTTTGTATAAGGACTCGAACCCTCTTTTACCTTCAGCTAACCCGTCTGTGAACCTCACAAGCATTTCAGTTGCTTTTAATGCGGCCAACCTCTCCAGAAGAAATGAGAGACCGAGGAGAATAGGCTATTCCAGCCCGAAGATGAGGCCGTCATATCGGATATTAGCTGCTGGCGTGGCGCAGATCAGGAACGATCGAGACGTGATTTAAGATTAGTCGAGAATCGCCTGTGACCAGCGATACCAGTGGCTATAAACACCTCCGTCTGACGATCTCATCACTTTCTAATATACTTTTTGTTGGGGCGAGATGCTAGCTGTCATAGGTGACTGAGAGAGAGAGATGTTTTTGGTCTTTATTTGGGAGGCACTTTTTCCCCCCCAGTTTTTTTCTTTTCGTGTTGTTTTTTTTTTGTTTGTTTTTGGTTGTTGCTCTGATGTCGAGATAAA
>JANJGK010000030.1:27777925-27802925 GCA_039081455.1 Macrobrachium rosenbergii
AAATAAACATGTCTATTTCTTAGATAACTGAACTACATACGCCTGTCTGCTTCCATTATAGATAAAGTCCACTGCTATAAAAGTCATTTACAAATATTGAAGGTGCCTGAGAGAGAGAGACTGTCTCGAATCGATTGCTTATTTTAAGCGCTTAAGGGTTTCCCCACCCCCCCGTCCTAAGAACTTCGAAGTTTTTTTTTAATGAGAGAGAGAGAGAGAGAGAGAGAGAGAGAGAGAGAGAGAGAGAGAGAGAGAGAGAGAGAGAGAGAGAGAGCTCAATATCTCATCAGCTGTCTTCTATCTTAATTCAATCTTGATGACTTTATACTGGTAATTAAATCAATACCATGAGAGATAAAAAATGAATGATTTGATGTATTAACAGTCGTCGATCCCAGTAGCGACTGTAGGAGCATCAATCAGTCATGGTGAATAACCTCGGTGAATAAATCAAATCAAAATGCTAAGCAGCTGGGGTGGAGTCAATGAATGGAAATTACAGTCCTTGAACAAAACAAATGAAACGTTAAAAAAAATATGTTTTTAAATCACTGATTACCTTGAAATGAAGCAGACTTATTATTATTAGTATTACTATTTCTTTAGAAATGACGCAGACCTATAATTACCATTATTAATAATATTTCTTTAGAACTGACTGTGATTTGTTGATGCTTTGGCGTAATCTATGCCTAATAGATGATTTATGGGGCAGAAAATTGTCTTGATGAAATAATCTAGCCCAGAGAGAGAGAGAGAGAGAGAGAGAGAGAGAGAGAGAGAGAGAGAGAGAGAGAGAGAGAGAGATTCCCGATACTTCTCCAACAGCTAAATTTAGTCGCAATTTATCATTATTTTAAAAGGATGGTTCGGTTTGAAAATCATATACAGTTTTTCCTTCCTTTTCACTATTATTATTATTATTATTATTATTATTATTATTATTATTATTATTATTATTATTATTATTATTATTATTATTATTATTATTATTATTATTCAGAAGATAAACAGGTTCATATGGAACAAGTCTACTGGAGCCACTGACTTGAAATTCAAGCTTCCAAAGAATATGGTGTTCATTAGGAAGAAGTAAGACGTGGTAAAGGGAAATACTGTTAATAAGCGTTAATATTTACAGAAGAGTATTCTCTTAACAACTTTAGAACCAGATAATGAACAAACAAGAAATAATAATAATAATAATAATAATAATAATAATAATAATAATAATAATAATAATAATAATAATAATAATAATAAATTCATACTTTTTATGCTGACTTCGATATTCTATCTTTTAAATAATGTACCTCTGATACCAGTTGCTAAAACATCATCAGCTCTCCGATCATTCTTTTGTTTGACCAGTTACCTAATAATCCCAAAAATGAAAAGAAGGGTCACTTCATGATCATCTTCAGCTAAAACATATTTGTTGACCCTATACAAAGATCACTGCAAATGATAAGAGGTGATACAAAGTTCCTTCACGTTCCAACGTAAAAAAATAAGAAATTTTAATATAAATACATAAAACGCAAAATTTACTGATGATCTTGATTTTACTACATGCGGTGGTGTTGCAACAAGTGGTTACAGAAAACGAAAAGACTAACGCTGAAAATGCATAACATATAAAAACAATCTTTGCGATAATTTTGCTTTGTTACCTCGGAAAAAGAGGCTTTTGTTTTTAGTCCCGACTGTCTGTTTGTCTGTTAGCAGGACCATCGTAAGTCTGTGTACAGAATATGTTTTTTTCTTTAATATTTTTATCAAGCTTTGAAAGGCTAATTCTTGGCGGAAGTTTTCCTTCTCCATACATTCCTGTTTAATGATACACCTTTTTTTTAATAATAATAATAATAATAATAATAATAATAATAATAATAATAATAATAATAATAATAATAATAATAATCGAGAAAATCGATAATTAGTCACAAGTGGACCACATCACAAGCGGGTTTCTCATTTTTGGCTGAAACCCATCGCCTGCTTACCAAAAATCTGGAACTGCCTCTCTATTAAGGCGAGTACTCATTAACTGCCCACGAACCGCTATCACTGACATGCTTTGTCTCGATAGCACGTGATAGGATCTCAATAAACCGGTATGATATAAGGCAATTTCGCTTTTTTTTGTCCGATTTACCGGCGATTAACAGGCACTATTTTATGCGTTTTATTGACAACGAGACTCTTATGATAAGAGGGACTTCTCTCTATATAACATTCTGGGCGGATTTACACTGAATAAGTGAACTAACTACTTTCTACTCACAAGTAACGTTACCTTAAGGCAATGAACATCACAGAATGGAGTAACGAAAAACGTAGGTTTTTGTTACACTGGAATGATCATCTGACGCAAATGCCATTTACTGAACTCGATACCAAATGGGATCCGTTTTCCTGATAAAATCCATTGTTGATTCAAGCGGTAAAATCTAGTCGTCTGTGGTAGGTTGCAGTCAGGATGTCTAGCAACTTCACCCTCACTGTGAACTTTCTACTCCTACTTTTGGATTTAACTACATCCCAAGGTAAAGTGAATTTGACAGTGATGGCTTATTATTTACGAATATATATGATGTCATGTGTGTTTAAGTGACAAAAATTTATTATATGTATACACAGACATATATGTATATATATACAAACATATATATATAATATACAATATATAATATATATAATATATATTATATATATTATATATATATATATATTGTATATGTATATATACAATATATATATATATATATATATATATATATATATATATATATATATATATATATATATATACACATATACTGTACATATGTATATATATACTGTATAGTGTATATGTATATATACAGTATATATATAATATATACATACATACATACATAAGGCTGCTGACACAAACGACACCATCCCCGTATACTTCGTGCTTTCTGGAAGTCAAGGTCCTTCATTTCCTATTCCTCTTTAACATCTGATCGGTAGTATTATTCTTGGTCTGCCTCTCCTTCCAACACTCCCAAATTACACAGTAAAGCTTCACCAGTAAATCATCCTCCGCTCTTCCCACATGACAAATCCATCTCAAAGCCCTCTGACCCAGTCCTTTAACTACAATATACATTACACCAACATATGGGCATCTTTTACAAAATCCTGGGGTGACAGGAGAAGAAAGTAAGAGCATTCTTGCTGTCTTATGTGGTGTGAAAGCTACCAGATGCCCGAGTCCTGGAGTTTACTGGCCCAAACCCGGAGCTGATAGTAAGAAAAGAAATATATATACACATACACAAACACACGTTATCCCTACACACAAAAATTTTAATGAATGCCAATATTTCACAGGTAAATATAAACGAACAGACAAGCCTCCGAACAGGTTAATCGCTTGTAATATTAACTCCAGCATCGGCAGTGACAGAAAAAAGCCATTGATGGCATGCCTCCATTGACAATCAAACGAGTCAACCGTACAGCCGACATTCGCCATCAAAACGAGATCGACCGCAGAAAGGTGTTATCGCAACGATTGCATCAATAACACTGACGGCCATCAAGGTGTAACACCCCCTTACGCTAACAGCAACAGCAGCCTATATGCCATCAACCAACACGGGTCTTGATAAAATCGACAGCAATAAAAGACAAGTTTTTAACGAGATCTCCGGCAGCATCGAAAGCATAAATATCATTAGCAGTCAGAGTTACATCGATTGAAACAGCTTCAAATGAGACATCAACAGTCCTAAACTATGAGGCTGATTAATATTAGATTTGCGAGTTCAGAACTCAAGCCAAGGGCTTTCGATAATTCAAAGATATGCTACAACAAACACTGCCTGAGACCTCACTCTGATTCCTTAGGTATTTGTAGTCTTCAAAATCTACAGACCAGTTCGGTGCAACATATATTGTAACGCTGAAGACTATGAAATCAGAGCAACATAGTAAAAATCATGACCACACTGCCCACAAATTCTAATGCATATTCAACAAATCTCCATAAAGCAAGGATTTGATTTTGACATTTTTATAATTCTGTTCACATCATGGCACTAACATCAAAGATTATTTATCTCAACATAAATTTAAAAAATTCACTAGAAAAGAAAACAAGAGTTACTGATAGCTACAAACCATTCCCCAAAATTACAAATTACAACTTTCAAGCACTGATGGTTGTAACATCTATATTAATAACCACAACGACGTTGCCGTTACCACTAACGTTAATTGCAATTACACCACAACAAGCAAACTGTGAGAATTTGCACGTCACTTTTTAATTGTGCATTAGTTACAGTCTTTTAACCCTCACCGGATTAAAAACTCCACAAAATTACACAATATTATACATGAATAAATTAAAACTACATGCAACCATAATCTACTTTCATACTCCAGTGAGCAGGATACATAACCTGAGGTAGCCTAGGTGCGCGCGTGTTTGTGTGTGTGTGTGTGTGTGTGTATGTATATGTATATGTATATGTATATGTATATGTATATATATATATATATATATATGTATATATATATATATATTATAATGAAATAAAATGGCAAGATAAGTATACATATATTACGCAAGATATAAAACGTAAATTAATCGAGATATGCATACACATAAGACCTACACATGAAATACTAATGGCTTACTCATTTCGAACGAATAAATGGCCAGGCAGGATAGATAAAACTTGGAAATCAAACAACGAAATTGCATGGATTTTTCATTAGTCTAATGAGACTTGCACTGACATCATCATCATTATATGACAATGAAAATATATCTAAAAGATGTTTTGGAATAAAGCTTTGAGAAGAATATTCAAGTAATATAGCTAGATAAGAGAGAATTATTACACCATATCGACAATTGTTGATGTTCCATACGTAGACAGGGAATAGTACACGATAGAGTCAGCTGGGCTCCTCTTGTCGCCAGACGGGTTGCAAGACCCAGACCTACTTGGGTGAGAACTACGAGACGGGAGGCTGGAGATGAGTGGAGATTTGTGGAAGTGAAAGCACAGGAAAGACACGAGGTTTGGAGGTGATTATGACGAATTCATAACATAAAAAACAAATACAATATTACTGATTGTATTTCCATATTGTTCCTGATTTGCCGATGACAATTTATATATATATGTATATGTATGTATTATATATATATATATATATATATATATATATATATATATATATATAAGTATATATAAATATAAATATATACATATATATGTGTACATATAATCATATAAATATATATATATATATATATATATATATATATATATATATATATATATATATATATATATATTTGAATGCATACACATGAATTCATACTTATATACCGCCGTTATACAATAACGTATATATGAATTCATATATGAATATGAAATCCGTTACATATGAAGCAGGATTCAAGTGCAAACATAAAATACAGATGTTTAATGACTACATATTCCTTATTATGTTAAAAACTACTGTAATCTCTTCCTTATTGGAAGCTAATAATAATAATAATAATAATAATAATAATAATAATAATAATAATAATAATAATAATAATAATAATAATAATAATGGATTAAGACACCCTCGTAAGATACTCACACACAATAAGATTAAACGGACACAGACCAAAATGGCCGCAATACGTGAAAGTGAACAACAGCTTAATTGTAAGGGCATCACGATATAAGATAAATAGCTCTCTGGGGTCCCTTATAATATCTCGGGGAACAAAGACATTAATATCAGGTGGGGATCTACGGCGATGTTTTTGAAAGGTCACGATTTTAATTAAAGTCCCGTCTTATCGATCTACTAAAAATCTCTTCATCGTCGGGAGGGAAGGGAACTGAAGTTTGTCCAAACACGCGTTTTAGAAAGAACCCCTTCGGTAATTCTCATGGTTCCCATGGAGCTCTCTTTGTTCGAAACTGGGAGAATTCGATGGGTAGTCAGTGGTATGGATTTATTTTATACTTAAGAAATCATAGTTTCTTAACAAACGCGGCCTCTTTTAAGATATATATTTTCTTTATTTGAAAGGTCTCTTGCATGTTGAAGAAACTTCATTTTTCAAATTCATCCTTTTGGACATTACAGAAAATGTTTGTATCAAAAAACATTCCCTTGTAAAGTAATGGAAATATTTCTTTATTTCAACCATCTCTTGTACGGTTAAGAAACTTTATTTCACAAACTTTCACACAGACATCAATTTATATTAGAATTAAAAGAGTGGTTATTGTCTTCCAAAACGATTATTATAACTGAATCGCACGTCCTGCAACTTAAGTAGAAAACTTAAGAATTATTTGATTTGAACAGACAACTATTTTAGTTATTATGTATTCAATTATTATTTCATGGGCTATACAAGCCTGCCCAAAAGATTTTACAGCAAGCCGTCATTGGAATAATAAGCCTCAGTTTAATCGAAACAATTCAGGTCAAAGACAGTGGTAATCTTAGCGAAAAACCACAATCATACTGAGATGATACCACAATGACATACGAGTAGGTAATATACAAAATATTGTATGTAGATTATATATATATATATATATATATATATATATATATATATATATATATATATATATATATATATAAAGACTTTACACACGAAAGACTTCATAATCATTAGATCAAATGAGTAGAACTTAAGTTAGTGTTAAACATTGTTGGAATCACTCCGTCATACCATGTACTTCAAGAGAAAGGAATTCTCTGATTTTTTCTATGTTTCTTGAGTCAATTAACCCTATCTTTGAGCGGCGGACCTGACATCTTTAAAGACGAGTCGGAAAAAAAAGAAAAAAAAGAATCCACAGGCTCATCGACATGGCGAGGACTCGGACAGTATATCCGACGCTGAGTATCACAATTAGTGATGACGTGATATTGCCGAGAGCGGCCCTCTCGTCTCCTCCCCGTGCCTTTTCTGCTGGTTTGCAACACGGCCATTCCGTGAGTGCAACCAAACCTCCTCCTTCACAGGTGGCTGGTTTTGCGTGCGCTTTATGGTGTTCCTTTGTTTGGGCCGTTTTATGAAGCAGGTCGCATGCCGCTGCGCTGTTGCTGGCCCTCCTGCATTCCTGCGTCCTTGTTTGGCCGGCCTTGGGTTATTCTGTCCTTGTGGGGGCGTTCGGCAAAGCTACGAAAATTGCGAGTGGTAAAAAGCGAAAGGAATTCGCTGCAGTTCAGCCTTATGCAAATGGAGGGAGGCTTTTAAAAGATCAACAAGGACAAGGACAGACAATCCTTTTGTAGTGGTGGCTAAAGGATTTTCTCCAGGAATCGGCTGCAACACCTTAAAATCCAACTGTTATCAGTGAATTTGTAACATACGAACAGACAAAGGGAGGCCCTCCCTTTTTCCCCCGGCAGCTTTTCAAAGGGATAAAAAGGATATGCATGCATGAAGAATACATGTAAAAAGCATTCATATGTAGTTCACATATATACATACATACATACATATATATACATACGTATATATATATGTGTATATATAACGTATATATGCATATATATAAATGCATAAATATGTGTATATGTATATATATATATATATATATTATATATATATATATATATATATATATATATATATATATATATATATATATATATATATATATATATATATATATATATATATATAGAGAGAGAGAGAGAGAGAGAGAGAGAGAGAGAGAGAGAGAGAGAGAGAGAGAGAGAGGAGTACTGCTTACAGGTATCGGGGACACTGAGTGCAGGAATTAGCAATTAAATTTGAGAGAACTGGTTGTTTCACAAGGGTTCGACCCGGTTAATTTTTTTCTTGTTCCTCTTTTAAAAAAATCCCTATTCACAAGCCTTAATCCCCACTACTATGAGGGAGGAAGTCTGATACTGAATAAGATGGTTAAATCCGCACTGTCTTGCCCCTAATGGCCCTGATACCCAACCAAGACGTGTTAACATATACCGACGACCCTAGGGCATATATTTAGCATAGTCTTTTCACTTATGAGAAGTCAGACTTGTAAAAGTCTGCTTACGTAAGCGCTTTTCACTAGCATCTTAGTATCCTTTGCACGGAAGTAAAAGTAAACAAAAGACATCAATATATTTTAAGGACGTGTGTCTTGAAACTTGTGACTTGTTCAACAAACGGAAAACAACTCATTTAATGTTCTTTGTATTCTTTCACGTCGTCCTTGCGCTGGGAATAAGATAATGATTAAAAGAATAGCCTGAAACAGTTCTTAGATTTAGGAAGTGACAAGCGCCTCGAATGACAAAGACCGAATTCTAAGGGATTCTAACAGATTTCAAACTGTTATCGAATTCAGGTTCGATAACCTTAAGATGCCTGGAACATTATCTTCCTTTGACAAGACTGCTACCTGTCGTAGAAAACTAAAAAACTTCTCGTCCTTATTATTATTATTATTATAATTATTACTACTACTACTACTACTACTACTACTACTATTATTATATAATTATTATTATTATTATTATTATTATTATTATTATTATTATTATTATTATTATTATTATTATTATTATCTCTTCCGTTGCAGCTCTACACAAATCTACAGAAGAGCGAGTCTGCAGTTGCGACAAGACGGAAAGCATAGAGAGAGAGAGAGAGAGAGAGAGAGAGAGAGAGAGAGAGAGAGAGAGAGAGAGAGAGAGAGAGAGAGAGAGAGGATATGAAAGCAAACGCAAACACTCCCAACAACGCACCACAGTACCTTCTTATTCAGGAAGTTTCTATTGTTTTCAACCTTTAATTTCATACATTAGGTATACAATTACCATCTCGAGAATTTACTTACAACGTTCGTTGGGTTCCTTGTAGATTAGCAAAAACTGGTTTTCGAGAGACGAAAATATATATATTAATCTACCGATCGATAGGAATCGAAGCGATAACGAGACCCCTGTGCAAACATCCAAACAGGTTCCCGGATCGTAAACCAGGAAATGTGTCTATCTGGAGCACCTGCCGTGGACGGGATCGGTCGCGCGTCCCGAGCGAGGATCATATTGTTACGTTCTATATTGTAAATTTATACGAGAACCTCCCTCTCGTAACACCCATGAATAATACGTCGTGGGTCGGCATTCCTCCGGGCGTGATCTCCTTGAACTCCTTTGTGATTTCCTTCTGGCCCTCGAAGGCTTCCCCCCTCGGCCTTCCTGGCTGCTGCTGTTACTGCTGCTTTTGCTGTTGCTGCTGCTATTCGTGGCTGCTTCCTTCTCGCCGTACTTCCCTTTCTCTCTTTTTGCCAAATTGCTGTTTGATGTTATGATCTTGATTGCATAATCATTTTTATGCGACACGTACAAATATACATTAACGTGACAGGCACACTTTCTAGAACGTAGTTGACATATGTGAAAAATAGGGCAGGAAATAAAAAGAATGAGAAAGCCAGATGGGAATACGCCTCAAATAAATTAATAAATAAATAAATAAATAAATAAGTAAATAAATAAATAAAGGAACACAAAATATAAAAGTGAAGAAACTATTGCCAAGGATCGTGACGCAGCATTCCAAACCACAGCCGAGAATAGCTCTAACACAATGTGAGATCTTTTCTCAGATTAACCAACTCTTCAATATTTACCTGCATTTAAACTACACAAGACCATAATTTTATCTAATAAAATGCGCAAACAAAGACTGATAGTTCTAAGAGTCGCAGAATTCTCGTAAGCAGTAATTCCAGTAGCCGAATACTTCACATGTACGTAAAATTCATTGCTAAATCAACAAGAAAGGATGTAATCAATCAATACAAATACACCAATAAACAATCAAAGAAACTTAAACGAGTTATATTTCCAATCCATCTGATCAACTGAAGCTATCAAGATACAAAGTAAATAAATAACAGTCGTAACATCACATCAGTAAACGAATGCCATGAATATAAACAAAAACCAGTAAGAAAGATAAATGTTAAAAATACATAAATCTGTTACCGGAATTTAAAACCACTATTGTGCAGGAAAACTGGCTATTGTGTGAATTTACCAAGAAATATCTGAAATTTAGAACAACACAAAAAGAAAACCATAATTCAAGGTTTTTCTCACAGCAAATCTAAGAAAAAAAATTTGAAATAATAATCCTTTTTTGTGGATAAATCTGTCACGACCTCAGCATCCTGTGTTTTACATATTTTCTTTTATTTATTCTACCTACGAAATATTTATAAGGTTTCATAGAACAAATTGTTTTGAGGACTTAATCACGGTCTCTAAAGACAGAACAGTGTTTAGCTCTACTTCATAGCTAAAGTATATCTTAAAGTGATTTATCATATAATAAGGTAGTATACTATACCTTATAAATACTAGTAAGATATCCAATAAACACACAAAAATACAACGAAATGTTTTACGGCTAATTCCTTTTTATGACAGACCCAAAGCCGTGGGAATTTAAGTTACTTTGCCAAAATTCAGAAAACAGACTTTAAAAAGAATAAAATGAGACTTTAATTACACTAAATACTGATTCTGTTCATTGTTAGCCTTTGATCTTAAAACTACATGACACCAACAACTTTATATTATGAACCTTGAATTTTTCAACCTCACAAAATAAACAATATTTTGCTGGAATCTTCTCAAAGGCACGCTCTCTCTCTCTCTCTCTCTCTCTCTCTCTCTCTCTCTCTCTCTCTCTCTCTCTCTCTCTCTCTCTCTCTCTAAGGTAAAGTGAAAGTGTAAAGATTCGTACTGAGTTATCAGAACAATCTTGACAATCTTTATTGAGACACTTTCGTTGTATTTCATTATTTGTCAATTAACGATAATGAAACTACATGTGCATCGAATACTTTATCTCTAAGGCTACCAGTTTCACTGGGAGATTTCAGCGAGTGAATTCAACAATTATCGAGTTCATTTCGCGAGAAATTTATGTTATATTGCTGAGCTATATAGGGTAATCTTAGATTTCAACACTGCCAAGGTAACAGCAATTTAACCATTAATGTTCAACTAATTTCAAAACAGCATATATTTCGTGAAATTTAAACTGGTTCGAGGTTCTGTTTTAATTTGTGCATATTTTCAAAAATAGTAATATTAAAACATAAAAATTTGTGCAGTTAACATAGTTATCAAAACTACTCAGTACCATTTGTTTGTTTTCATGAATAATAAGACAAGACCATGGCACCGTTCCCCAGATATTCTTCGCAATTCATTTTTTTCCCAAGGCCGTTTATGTACATTGGAAACAACATCAATAAAAAATACGTACATAATCAACTAATGCCTGACTGAAGAACCAGATACGGATCCGCACCAAAATTGAACTAACTGTTCCTTTGAAGTCGTAAACATTTTCCCATGCTTCCCATGCTATTTCAAATAATTCTATGCTAACAAACATACACATAATCATGATACCTTTCGTTTAGTTGTATACACACATGTTATATATATATATATATATATATATATATATATATATATATATATATATATATATATATCACATATATACATAATTATATATATCACAATAATCACCACAGGTTTCTTAGGATAAGCAGCAAAAATGTTTTGCCATACACACGTCTCTCTGAAGTATCATGACAAACCTTAATCGTGCTTTCACTAAACCGAAACGCCTCTAAAATAAAGTAACACGTTACACACATTTCAATCCTGTTTTTCCTTTTTAATCTGAAAATGCGGAACCTGCCCAAAACATAGTAGGGCCCGTGTCATCCCCCTGAAAGCTTGGCCCATTCACTCGGCACGTAAAGCCGGCGTTAATCCCCCTTGTCCTCGCACGTGAATGTACAAAAAGACTCGCGCACAGAATTTATTACCCTTCTGCGGGTGATATACGACCCTCGACGAATCCTGAATTTAAGCAATTGCCCTCTCCCATGCCCACCCACTTAGCAAGTCCCATATATTCATTCCTCTGTTGCTTCGGAGGCAATGCCTGCTGGTATGTACGGCGATTAAAGTTCGCCTTTGATTCGTCTCCCTCGCATTTCACGCCTTGAAATGATCAGATGTGCTGGGCGAGCGTGATTAACTTTTTGCATACTGCTTACTACTGAAACTAAGGGGGAGTAGGAATTGTAAGGAATTGTCTGGACACGTTTGACCAAGGGGCCCGTGGGTAGATTAAAAGCACAGGGGGAGCACACGATTGTTGTATGGTACCAACTCCTAACCTAGAGAAAAAAATGAAAGTTTCACGATTTACAATTTGTCAGGTGGTTACCAAGCTATGAGGATAATTGATGATGCATAAAACACTTACGGAAGATTGGACGAACTTTACGGCACATAAAAATTCCTACGAAAACACTTCTAATCAAACAGTAATAAGGCAAATAATTTTCGGATCTGCTAGCTCATAGTTGATGTATTTGCGTGTGTCTGTATATTCAATGATCGAATTTCAAGTCATGCCCAATACTGTATAAAAAATTCCGAAAACATAGTATCTATAAAAATTGATATACATGAGACTGCCTAATATAATGTTGTCAGGTGAATATTCTCACTGATTTCCAAAGATAGGATTAACTGAATGACTAATTTCTCTACAGAAGATTAACTGACTGCATTAAATCTATAAAAAAAAAGAAATGTTCGGCTGATTTCTATGAAAAAATTTTCATTTATTTTCGTAAAAAATTATTGAGTGACTGATAAATATCAGTAAAATGCGTCGCCCGAATTAAGGTTGCGCGGATATTTTCGGAAAGAGAATCAATCGCCTCGATCAGTCTTTAATCCTGTTCAACTTATATTATAGACCTATTTCAGTCATTCTTGTTTACATAATCATTTAATTTAACTGTTTAACAGCTGAAACTAACATTCCTGAAGTCCTTTTTTTATTTTTTTATTTTTTACATCATCTCAGTTTCCTTGGAACAAGCAGGATTCTGCAAAACAGAAGGATCTCGACCGAATTAAGAAAATAACCAAGTAGACAAAAACTTTAGGGGAAAATTAAATACGGAAAAATGAGAACAAATTTAAACAAATTGGCCGCGACAATCAAACAAGTACCAAAAATATTATCAAGAGAGGAAAATGAACACGAACGCAACCAGAAGCAAGGGCACGTTAAAAAGACCAGGGCAAGACGTTTGGGAGTGTTGTTTATGGAGTCATGATATGGCATATAGAAACGATGGGTACCTACAGTGATGCAACTGCCACAAACAGCATTGGAAATATTCCCCTTAACTAACACATAGCGTAATTAGAAGGGAGGGGTATTAGGCGCCTCTAAATACCCTTAATATAGACTCTAAACACTCCGGATAGGGTATGTTACAAATTGAAAAATATTTAACGAAAATAACTAAAAGCTAAACATAGGATTTGGCTGACAATACCAGCAAATTTCATTTTTAAAATATATAAAAAAAATTTTTGGATACAGTAATTCTGTTGTCTGTCGTACGCTAAAGGTGGCGAAAAAATGGCTAAACAGTAATACATAAAATTAAAAACCTGCTAAATATACATACTCTAAGGACGATAGGATTCTTTTAAAAGATGTTTGCTAACCATATCAGTGACCATATAGATTACAACATCGTACGAAAAAGTCACCTAAGGGTTTTTTCTATTTACGCAGAAGCAGACCATATGCATATGACTATCTACTTATTTACAAGTCATGTAAAGTCGAAAATGCGATTAGCACAGGCAATTCTCAAAAAATTAAATGACTTAAGTTGAAAACGGTTCTCATTTTCTATTTCCCCAAAGGTAGAGTGGAGTCTCCACACACCTGTTTACTTATCTGCATATAAAAAAAACTGCACCAATTCGCAAATGAAAAAGGGGTCATTCATCACAGCCCAGAAAGCATCAAATCTTAATTCCAAACGAGCGAAAGCTTCCTGATTGGCTGGAAACGATTCGTAACGCGTACGTGGGGGTTTTACCTTCCCGAAACACAGAAGGGCCACTGGGAACCCTCTTAGGTAGTGAGAATGCACTTGTTGTGGGGTTGCCTTCCTAGCTCCCTGTGGGGTTCCTTAGCAAATCTTCAAGCGATTGCTCTGCCAAGGTTGCTCTGCCCCTAGGGTCACAATGGCAAATGTAAGACCATTAATACCTGGATGTTTCTCATCAGTTAAGGTGATTCCTCAAGGCTTCTAACCAAAGGCGTTAGACCCTGGTTGTCTTCAAGCTCTAAGATTCTCTTGTTTCATGTAATAAGAGGGTGAGATGACAAGGCCGACAAGAGTGGATGTCTCTGCCAGTATTTACAATGGTCGTTGAATGCCAAAGGAAGTTTACTGATTGCTCGACTGTAAGGAGAACACTTGATAATGTTTATACCCGGTGTTTAAATTCTCTGACGTTTCTCTCTTTGCCATTCCTTTGAAATGTTATTGTTTTATGTATTTAGTGAAACAGATTAATTATACAGTTTCTCCATGTAACCATGGCATTTTGCGACGTGGCAGATATTTGTTGCAAGCTTATGCAGTATATTTCAAATTGCATAGTATGCTTCGCAATATTCTACGGATCTTACAAGGCAAAGTTGAATACTACTTTATCCACCGAAAAAATCAGGATTAATTCTATTTTAACCGCGATGCAACATTCTTACAACAAAAAAAAATGGCTGATTAAGTAATGTAGCCCAGATAAAATAAGGGACACGCTCCCGAATAAATCATCCCTCAATCTCCTCCGAAAAAACGCTCCCAAATCCCCATCTCAACCCCCACCCTCTCTCTCTCTCTCTCTCTCTCTCTCTCTCTCTCTCTCTTTCTCTCTCTCTCTCACTTATTTGGGAACCATCTCTTCTCACTCCTCCAACAGCGGTTCCAATCCCCTATAGGGACTAATTATTCTTCATCAGTGGCATTTGTAACAGATGAACTTTTCACTGGGTTAATTTACGATAATGACATTATAATTGGTGTCATTACTCTCTATGGAAATAAGATGGCGTTCAGTAGGCGAGGAAATTGCGGTCCGGCAGCTGCGTTCATTATGGCGTCTGATTCCTACGCAAATGACTTATTTTAGATTTCGATGTTTCCTTTGTTTCGCTATGGGTTTATGGAAATCTCACTCAACCCCCTCCCACTTCTCTTTCTCTCTTTCTCTTTAAAGAAAATAATTACCAGTTATATTGAAAAGTGGCGTACTCTTTCTTTGGCTGTATCAACAGACACAGCCTTCTATGAGGTGGTCTTTGATTTAATCTTTTTAATTAGAATTTTTTTTTTACCAAAATAACTTTCAGTAGCTGAACATTCCTACTTTTTTGGCTCCCACTCTTCCTTGCGCTAGATATTTCTCATTACTACGCGTTTTTAGATGTTACTATCAGAAAGATTCCTTCCGCGATTTCTATTTGCTTTAGATGGTAGGAATGGAACGGAATGTAAAATTTAGGCCAAAGGCCAAGTGCTGGGGGCCTATCAAGTAAGTCAGTCTTGAGAGGGAAATTGGGAGTAAAAAGGTTTGAAAGGTGTCACAAGAGGAAAACCTTGCAGTTGCACTATGAAAAAGCTGTTAGCAGACGGTGGAAAGAAAGATGGACGAAAAAGAATATGAACGAGGCTATGGCAAAAGGAATGTAGGGGTTTGCACTTTGCAGCTACGGGACGTAGAGACAACAACTTAATATATCGCTTTCTACCTGACATTTTGAGTTTTGCTCTATTGTTTTTATGAGTTATTATTTCTTATTCGAGTGTCAATCTTTGACCCTACAAATCCATCTGACCAACTTTTTTTAAACTAAGAACCATCCATCGACAACTCCCCACCCCTGGGCCTAGAGGTCAAAATCGACCACTCTGCAGACCCCTTGAAAGAGGCATTAACTAAAGACCAGGCATTTTACATGATACCCGAAAAAGTTTGCTCAGAAAATCTTGAGAAGCCTCATAGTTTAGGAGAGAGAGAGAGAGAGAGAGAGAGAGAGAGAGAGAGAGAGAGAGAGAGAGAGAGAGAGAGAGAGAGAGAGAGAGAGAGAGCGCATTCTAAAAGGATCATACATTTTAATCAAATCTCAATCACTTTTTCACATCTGGTCATCAATACAAATTTGGCTACTTATGGTGCAGATTTGAGAGAGAGAGAGAGAGAGAGAGAGAGAGAGAGAGAGAGAGAGAGAGAGAGAGAGAGAGAGAGAGAGAGAGAGAGAGAGAGAGAGCGCATTCTAGAAGGATCAAAGATTTTAATCAAATTTCAATCACTTTTTCACATCTGGTCATCAATACAAATTTGGCTACTTAGGGTACAAATTTGAGAGAGAGAGAGAGAGAGAGAGAGAGAGAGAGAGAGAGAGAGAGAGAGAGAGAGAGAGAGAGAGAGAGAGAGAGAGAGAGAGAGAGAGCATTCTAGAAGGATCAATGATTTTAATCAAATTTCAATCACTTTTTCACATCTGGTCATCAATACAAATTTGGCTACTTTGGGTACAGATTTGAGAGAGAGAGAGAGAGAGAGAGAGAGAGAGAGAGAGAGAGAGAGAGAGAGAGAGAGAGAGAGAGAGAGAGAGAGAGAGAGAGTATTCTAGAAGGATCATACATTTTAATAAAATCTCAATCACTTTTTCACATCTGGTCATCAATACAAATTTGGCTACTTATGGTACGGATTTGAGAGAGAGAGAGAGAGAGAGAGAGAGAGAGAGAGAGAGAGAGAGAGAGAGAGAGAGAGAGAGAGAGAGAGAGAGAGTCCCTTTACCCCTCGCCCTGAAGAACATCAACGGGGGATAATAAATGTAATGGAAAAGCTGACAGGACCCTCCCAGGTGCTTTATAAACCACGCCCCCCTACTGTTAACAGAGCTCCTGCTTGCACGGCTAATCCTATTGTTTCTCGTCCGCATTTTCCTCAACAGGATACCGATAGCCACACTTACTTTATTTTAGTAACAAACAGTTTCTTTCGAATTTATTAACTAATGTCATATGCGCTCCTGGCCATCGCATATGGGGTAGCCTACTTACAGTCTGACTCTGAATTTTAAACATTACCTTAAGTTACGAGCATCAGTCACCCTACATTTCCGTGGAAGAAGTAGGGTCACTGACTGGTTTACTGCGCACTTCAAATCATTCGTCTCGTGTTTCCATCAATAAACATCAAGTGGAATTAGATAAGCGTAATCGACAAGGCATTTAAAATAATCTCGAGCCATTTATTGATCCGTAGGAACTTGTTATGAATGAAAAGACAAGGAACATGCGGGCTATCTGCAATAAAAATCGGGGATTATATGCTTTACTCATGAACTTCATGAAAGCGAATCTCTCTAAAAAAAAAAATAATAAAATAAATTACAAAATGAAGTCTTTCTTAATCATCCTAAAATAGATGTGACTGTATTGCATCTGAGGAACTTGAAAAAAAAAGAAGAAGAAATACTTTCAATTAAGCATATTCACCCAGGCTGGGGCACTACATTATCCATTGGTTATGGTGCACGAAGCAGAGCAAAAAGGGTGAACTAAAAACGGTTAAATAAACATGATTTAGGTCCGATAAAGCCGACTCCCCACTTTCACTTTTGCCCATTTCCGAGCTGAAAATCGCCCCCAAAAATAATTGTAAAGAAATGAAACTGGATCGCCATTAATCACAACCTGGTGGGTGGTCGATAAGCGTGAATCTCGCGCTAGATTCGTATCAACGGAATCTCACTCTTTATCATCAATTACGATCGTCCGGAATTCTCTTAAATGCACTTTTATGGAAGCCGATTAATTCAACCGGAGCCATTCCGTGTCATAACGGAGATTAATGAGCGCCCTAATCTTGAGGGCAAGTTCTAACCCTTATTTCCAGCATAAAGGACAGAAAGTAAAAAAATGCGCACCTATCCACTCAGAAGCCTCAAAGCCATGCATTGAGTTTCCGGAGGAAATTTCAATTTCCTTAGGCTACGGCAACAAGCGAGCTAGAAAAACGTTCCTGGACTCGGTAACTGGTAATGTCAAATTTACTAGATAGCCCGGATACCGCCTTGCTTACCAAACCTTTAAATTACTTCGGTAAATCAAATAAAAAACATAAACCTTTGACGTTCCTGGTTCAAGTCTAGTTGCCTATGCAAAAGAAGTTGGAAGGAGAGTACTTATTCACACGTGTCAATCTCTTTGCCTGTGAAAAGATTCCTCACGAACTGACCAACAAAATCTGATGAAACTGGGCGTATAATTCCACTGACAAATACGCGTCATCTCTGAATCCTTCACCGTCTGACAATGCTTAACTAACAAAACAGTTTTAGCGTCTTTGTTATAGTTGGGTATATATCATCTCTCTCTCTCTCTCTCTCTCTCTCTCTCTCTCTCTCTATATATATATATATATATATATATATATATATATATATCAGTATATATCGAAAAACACAAATTCAATAAGTGAAAAGTTATTACTTCGCAAAAGACCCCAATGATAGGGAGGTTCCCAAAAAGGAGATTTTTTTTTTTATTTCAAAGCTTTCAGAGGCTCATCTGCCCTCATCGTCAAGGAACCAAATAATATGGTTCCTTGAAGATGAAGGCAGACTGGCCTGTGAGGACTTTGAAATAAAGGAGTTATGTATATATATATATATATATATATATATATATATATATATATATATATATATATATATATATATATATGATAATAATAATAAAATGCCTTTTCAGTTTTAAAATTAACACTATTGCCTGATATATAAATATATATATATATATATATATATATATATATATATATATATATATATATATATATATATATATATATACAGTATACTCGTATATATATGTCTTCACATGTACTCGGACATCTAAAGTTTTCCATCCATAAAAGTTACATTTTTTGCTACCATTCCCCTTATCTCTCCAACCCATCAGACGCTTAACCTTCGGAACAACGGAAGATCTCACTTCAACATATTTAGCCGGAGCTCTTCCATCTTCATTAGCTCCCACTCGCAAGTTGAGTGCATAAAAAAACTGCATTCCAAGATCTAGAAAAGCTTAACTAAGTAAGGAATAAACCAAACATACTATATCGATTGGCTACGTACTTTACCTCTTGCCAAAAAAAAAAAAAAAAGATCAGATTTAGTGCTTTAACAGCAGAGCCCCGAGTTGGGGGGTTGAGGTTTGTAAGGGAAGAGGGGGTGGGGGTTTAAAACCGAGAACCTAAACTGAGAGACTGAACGTGTTAATACGATACCTTATCAGCAACAGAGAAAAATTTAGTTTCATAAAATGCCAATTATATACATTTATTAGCTTTCAAACAATTATGGCGTAATGAATATGTATCCCCTGCAACTACACACATTCAGGTTTACAGTACAGTGATCCTTGAATTGGTAGTTTTTTGTTTCATACCGCCAAAAAAGGCCAGTAAATAAGAGAGGGTCGAAATGGAAAGTTCTAACCCAAGGTATATATATATATATATATATATATATATATATATATATATATATATATATATTTATATATATGCATATTTTTTATATATATAAATAATGTGTATATATATACATATATATATATATATATATATATATATATATATATATATATATATATATATATATATATAACACACACATATACATATTATATATAAAGATTAAACAACTATTTCCATGCTGAATTCCTTCCTATACAACAATTCGTTGGTGGAAAATTGTTAGACTATATCTTATGCCTTATCTCGTTCCTAAAAGTAACACAGAGTATACATAAAAAAAAAACTATTACTAACAATGACAACTTTCACGATTCCTTCAGATTGACGGAAAAGCCTGAAGAGGAAAGTGGCTGTCAAAAAAAGACCGGAATGTAAGAGAATGTCGAGACAGAAAGTTCCGGCCCAAGGAATGTTGCGTACCTTTTCAAAACTCGGAACACAGAGCATTCATTCTAAATTCTAGAATGGCACAATTCACTATTCTGTTAACGTTATGAAGGTTGTCGTTTAAAAACGTCAGGCAGTTCTGGGTTTGGCCTATACTTGGCTAGGTGACCACCGAAAAAGGCTATATGCCGTCAGCACATAATCCCTTCTTTATCCATGAGTCAGGGCACTGGGTTAGCATCCTCATCCCAAAACAGAATTGCATAACACCTGGCATCTCTCTCTCTCTCTCTCTCTCACACACACACACTATATATATATATATATATATATATATATATATATATATATATATATATATATATATATATATATATATATATTTGGGATCTTATTTTGCGGAAGATTGTTAGACTAGATCTAATACTTTATCTCATTCCAAAAGCGGTAAGCACGTCATGGATAGCCTAATTATAAAAAATAATGATTCACTTTACACATACTACTATTTACAAGAATAATGATAACAGTAAATCTCCTTCAGCTTGGCGGAATAGCCTGAAGAAGAAAATAACCTCATTACAGTAATTCTGTGAAATGATGAAATCTTCATTTTGTACGACTTTATACAAGTAACGCTCCCGAAAGAAAAACAAACAAACTTCTCATAGTGAGTCTTTACGATTGTACTTGTATTTGAAATACAAAGTATCAAACTTACTAAACTTTCATTCTCTCTTTTACGTATAAAACGGAATCATGAATAATACTTCAAGGGCAAGACCCGTTTCTGAAATTAAATAAGAGGAGTAATTTCTTACATCACGGAATTCGGAGATTTGCATTATACTTGATTTTTCGTAATTTACGACCTAATTACAATTAATTCAAGCCAATGCATAATTGTTTTACTATGCAACTGTCTCTATGAAAATAAGAGTTATATATGTGTGTGTATGCATACATGCATAAATATATACACGCTATATGTATATATATGTATATAGGGTATTATATATACAATATATATATATATATATATATATATATATATATATATATATATATATATATATATATATACCTGCTTATTCGTCATTTTTGACTGTGTGTAGAAGATCATGGTAAATAATTTCCGTTTTGTTGAACCAAGCAAAAACTTATAGGGATCGTTGCATTGTCAGCATTGAGTCTGACAATATCATAACTTGTACTTATTACCCAAATACTCCGAATAGAACACACGCCAAACTCCGTACTGAATGAGGTTACCTTAATAAGTATAACAATTGCTTCTCTAGGGATTTTCTTCTCCCCAAAAAGCTTGCGCAATGCACTTACGGCCTTCTCCATAAGTGGATGAGAACACAAATAGGTCGTTGAAGCACATACGCCAGAAATTATGTGTAATACATTACTTTTTTCTTTTAACTGAACTGGCTTTCATGAAATTTTAACGCGAAATCATTACATTTCTTCATTCCAAAGGCCGTTAGGCGTGACTCGACCCAAATAAGTACATGACTGCATTACCATCATTGGCAGTAAATAACGTTCAATGTTATCCTAAATCGCCACGTCAATTAGAAAAATATACCCGATCATGACCGTTTATAAATAATAAGCATGCATGGATGTACGTGCCTGCGTAAGTTATAAATAAGACCATATTTTCCTACTGATTTTTTATACCTACATACGTACACAGATACGTCCATGTTTTCCTACTGGGAGAGTTACCATTTAAGTGAGTATCATGTTGATGGTATCTCTTTGCAGACTATCGGGGATTCAAACAAGAGCGGTATAGCAAAAAGCCTATCCTCAGCATCGGTGGAGAAACGGCAGAAATGCCAATGGTATGATTCATAATCACCAGGCGGACGCAGCTCAGACGTTGCAAAATGAAAAGGTTGATTACCTAGTTACCGGTACAATGAGAGGGAGGAACTGGCAGAGTCGAGTGCTGATGCCAACGGATTGCGTGAAGCGAACGCGTCCGGAACGCGATCACCGACACCCTTTGTGTTTGCCGTTCCGGAGGTGATAATCTGAAATAAAGACACTTTAATTGGATACCCAAACCCCTTTAATGCGTCCGATGACCTTTTCAGGAAGAAGCTCTGTCGTGAAGATCGTTTGGTTCCTCGATGGGGGACGAAAACCGGTTTGGCCATTTCTCTCTGGGGCCGTTTTGAAATGAGAGATTCCGATCGCGAATTTGATTTCGAAACTCGAAACTGATGGAGGGTCTCGATGTAATGTACTTTCCTGTGTAACCCAATCAATTTTAATTAACGAGCTCGGAGAAAAAAATTCCCCCCCTCTTTCCCTCCACAAAAACCGAACTATGGCTCAGTGAGGGCGTTCATTGGTCACTCTTCAACCGTCTAGCCTCGGCGGACCCGCCCACTCAAGCGGTGCGACCAATCAGGCTTAAATCAAGAAATGTCGGGCATTTACATAATGTGACTTTTACGTCTATGGCTCGGCCCCTGTCACACACTATCAATCACAAGATCAGGAGTTCCGCTGACGTGGCCACGTCAGAAGTGAGACGGTACCTCCTTCCAGACTTTACATGTCTTTAACAAGACGTGCGACATAGAAGTCCACTCTTTTCATTCGTTATCGGCTCTTTAACAGCGACGGGAAATGCCACTGTCGCAAAGGGTGTCACGACCCTCAGCCGAACCTGTATGGAGGTAATGCCCAAGGGCTTACTCATAGGGCAAGTCCTAAAGAGCTCGGGATTGGTGGCCATTAAAGAGAAATTTGGGGAATAGGAATCGGTGTTGAAAGTATTAGGTGTGCTTGTCTTCGTACAATTCATGGTCAAAGGGAAGTTCCGTTTATTGTTCTTTACATAAATAGTCTTTTACTCCTGAAATAGGTTTTGTCTAATATTATGACACTTAATCACCTACCCATATTCTACTTATCATGAATATCCAACAGTCTCTCTCACTATCGGATCCAGAAAAATTTCATGGGGCCACCAATTTTCACATTATACATACATATATATATAAATATATATACATACATATATATATATATATATATATATATATATATATATATATATATATGTGTGTGTGTGTGTGTGTGTGTGTGTATTATTATTATTATCATTAAGATTATTGTTATTATTTTTTTCTCAAAATATTATTATTAAATCTTCAGTACTATTATTTTGTCATTATTTTTTATGGGGGGGGGGGGACGTGCCCATGTGTCCAAGCGCCCCCGGATCCGCTAGTGGTCTCTCTTCAAGTTCAGTCAGATTCAACAGTGTCGAAAATAAATTTCATGTTAATTATTCTTTTGAATGATACATCACAGCGTTGGGCCCATCATTCACGGCATTTGTGCTTACGAGATTTCTCTTTGACTGGTCTGAGCGTAATCAGCTTTTCTGATTCGGCGCTGATTCTGGAAACCTTAAAAGCTCAACCGCTGCACTTTATTACTTGTTAAAAAAATGAAGATCAAAATAACAAGTAGGATCGTTTCATTTATTATATCGCTGATTGTTCTCATCCTAATCATGGAGCAAAGATAAAGAGTAATTTTGTAACTTTACCCCATATGTCACCTAGATTAACTAACATCCCGAAAAAAAAATTGAATTTCAGCATATAATATTTTTAACACACAAAAGTATCTGATATGTTTCAGAGTCAATGCAGTAACAAAGTTACCAAAATTTTGGCAGAAATTTTGACGGTATGAGTATACCATTATCCATGTCTTAGTACACAAACATTTCATGAAATTCTGCGGTATATGAGGCGCGAGAATAGTTTCCACAACACACTTGTTGAAAGGAAAAGAGATTTTGCATAAAGGAATCGGAATGAGACGTCAGTATGCAAGCCTGACGCTGATGCAAATTGAAGTGTCAGCGCACAACCATATACAACTGATACACAAAGAAGTAAATTATCCACAAAAAAGAAAACCTTTCAACGCAAAAATTCACATTTTCCTCACGAACGTTTCTTCCATGACTAAGCTGTTCTCTCTCTCTCTCTCTCTCTCTCTCTCTCTCTCTCTCTCTCTCTCTCTCTCTCTCTCTCTCTCTCCCTCCTGAACCGGTAGGAAACCAAATTTGGCATCCGTTAAAATCTTAAGGAATGCAAAACTGTGCCCTGTTTACATTTCATATTCCGACATTGTTATACTCGTTGAGATTTACTTATTCTTCTAAAAAAAATTTTTGAATATAATCGCGAATCAAAACGCTAACATTTTCCTCAAACGGCTTAAATTTCTTTCGTCTATCTATCCAATTCTCATGTTATATCTAAAGCCTCAATTCTGTTTCCCGGTATTCGTGGCAATTCTATAAGTTAGTCTGTGAGGCCGCAGAAAAAACAGGTCAAGAGAGAGGTAAACTGTAAGTAAATGCACTCTGAACTTTAATTTCTTTTGTTTTTCTTTTAACTGACCGCGTTCATATGCATATTAATAGTAGGTCATTGCTCACCAACGCTGCCTATTGATGCATTGCGCAAACTCTGGCGTATATATATCAGAAAAGGAAACTGTCAACTGTTTGGAAGCCAGTTGACATAAACGTACAGTTTGTGCTCTTTTAAAAATGACCTTTCATAAATTTTCAATTTTACTAGAGTCAAATTAATTACCCGATTGAAAACTTATGTCCTACGTAAGGAAAATAGACATAAACTATAAGGCCATATCAGTTAAGACACACTGACAAAGTTGTCAAATTCATAAAAGAACATTTCTAAATTCTAAATCATTGCCCGTCCCAGCAAGAGCCAGACTCCCAAAGCTAATGTAATTTCAGTCCATGTCCTCGTTCCGCTGTTATTTTTACTGCTCAATGAAAGCAAGCTTTGGCATGCAAATTTATTTAACGTCCTCAGTAATAGGCAATGCGTACATTAGAATATTAAACCTTTGTGCTACGTCTCTGCTCTCTCGAAGGCAGAGTTAATTACAATACTTGAAATTAGCAGCAACTTCTTCCCGTTTCACCGACTCTTTCTCGCACAAAAGAAAAATTATGGCGCTCTTGAAGAAGTCAGCTTTCACTGCTCGAACGTCGTCGTTTGAGATCAGG
>JANJGK010000030.1:27807925-27812925 GCA_039081455.1 Macrobrachium rosenbergii
AAACACTAATTTCCCAAGGAACACTTATTTACTGCTTCGTGGGAATGTGGATCACACTCTTGATGAAAAAACGTTGCTTAGGGGAGAGCGATGCAAACAAAAAGGCAGAGCATTAATATTCAACGAGGTATTGTTTGAAGACGACGAACACAACGATGCAAGCTGTATAAAATATAACTACACCAAAGCAGAATGCAGAATAAATCACCGTTCAAACTAATAATAGTGAACCATTCAGTTCTACCCGGCGAATGACCCTCTATTTCTTTCTTCTGCTTAATGACTGAGGCATGGAAACATATCTGCTCTGAATAACATTTGGAGTAATTGGTCTTAACAGACCAACTAACAATGCATCGTCAAAACGCCGGCATTTTTCATACGGCATTTGTTAGTTTTCCAATAACGGAGTTTGATAATGCCTCTTGCCTTCGAAATATATTGGAAACAATCAGCAACTTCATTGTAACAGACAGCAATAAATGTACATGAAATATGGCGTCCATGTAGCGATGAATCAAAGTCAGGACAGTCATTGTGAACTTTAGAAACGAATGAGAAGCCGAAGTGAAAAATTAATTGGTTTCTCTGAAGTTCGTTTCTAAGAGGTTGACGGATAGCAAGGAGATCCCCACTCCTGTTTTCTCCCTTTTATGAGAAGTCTGTGCTACGTGAGGGTCTGCAGCCAGCGAATTAATTACCAGAATACAGAAGCCGCGACCGCACTGACTTCAGCAAGAAAATGATCGAATACCTTCAACTTACCCATCCGTGACCGAGGCTCTAAACCAGACACTTCGTAGAGACCTCTTTTCTCCCTAGGAACCCCCTAACTTCATCTCCTCTGAACCCCCTCGAACCCCTTTAACGACCGACCTCCTCCTAAAACTCATCCCAGTTTTCTGTACCTCTTAAAAAAAAAAAAAAAAAAAAAAAAAAAAAAAGGTCGGTGAGCTTTTGTATACCAGCCAGGTGTGTTGTTGTTTAGCTCAGGCTTCTTACCTCGATCCATTTTTATGCAAGGTGGATAAAGTTATTAGATGTCCCTTTAATCAGGCCGTATTTTCTTTGGGAAGAGCGTCACCTGACACCTGATAGGCTCCTTGACTATCTCTATCTCTGCTGAATGGGTTTTACTGTCATCCATGAAGCTGGCACTGAATTTTTTTTTCTCACATACCACGTATGACATTTCAGGTGCTTGCAATGGCCTCCATCTTCGATTTTTCACAAACGTAGTCTTGATGCACTTCTTCAGTTGTAAAAATATCATTTGTCTTAAATTTTAGTTAAGATTTCTAAATGCCCTATCGTCAAGATCATTACCTCAAAGAAAAATTTTCGTGTTACCACATCTGAGCGGTAGCATTTGACTTTAAAAACTTCCACCGTACTTATTTTGATTATGCTGGAGGATTCAGTTTCACTGATACTTAACAAAAAATTAATTTACGATCCCCGAAACAAAGCTTCAGTAATTTACGATTTCAAATTCTGACCGCAGATTAAATTTCATTTCCTTTTCATAATTAACTTGGAAAATCTTGGAAATGCTGAGAGTCATACTTATCCGCCCGTAGTATCCCATACTGACGACCATCACAAGAAAAAATAAAAATGTATATAAGAATATGCATCATAAATTGTCTTATTATCTAGATGCCTGTTGCCATTTTGAAGGTGTTTGCATTAATGAAGTATAAACGCTCAGAGGCACCTGAGTGCTAATTAGCCCTAAGTTAGACAAGGTGAGAAGGAGACTGGGTTCGAACATCTGCGCATCTCTTCAAAAGATCAACAACGGCGCAGGGTAAAATCGTAAATTCGTTCTTCTTGTTTTCGTCCCACCAACTCAATTGGGGCATCGGGTGAAAGTAAACATTATAAGTGATCTCTTGGCATTCTTGCCAGACTTTGTTTATTCTTGAACTAAAAAAAGGGGGTTTTCGTGTGTGTGTGTGTGTGTGTGTGTGTGTGTGTGTGTGTGTGTGTGTGTGTGTGTGTGTGTGTGTGTGTGTGTGAGAGAGAGAGAGAGAGAGAGAGAGAGAGAGAGAGAGAGAGAATACAACTTAATCTGACTAGTGTACCCTTGCGGCTGCAAGTGCACTTCGGAATATCCATTATTTATGTAAATCAGAGCAACATGTATGCATATGATATAGCAAAGTTGGCATTGCAAGTACGAATTTGCAGGGCCATTAATCCCGGGTAATATGTTGCGTGGATGTTTATGCACCACTCAACAAGCATTTATGGCCGGCAGATAAATTTTTACCACGAATGTACGATGAAACGTATTGTCATTAGCGAGGTGCGTAAAACTTCCGAGCCAGGGGAACGTAAGTTAATTGGCACCCGGGTGCCAAATTCGTGTTCGCAATGGCATCAATTCTAGGCTATCCCGGGAACGTTGGATGAACAGTAATTTACAAAGATACCTCAAAAGTTAATTATATAACAATAGAGAATTAGGCTATTATAGAAGCCTTTTAAGATTTACGACTAATTTTCGCTTTTACTTACTATAAAGCACCAATAAAATACTTTCATATTTAAATGTATTTTTCTCTCTCCATTCTCATTACCGGAAAGTAATGAAGAAATGTGCCTAACACATTTCTTCATTACTTATCGGGAACGAAAGCGATATATGTTGCATAAAAAAACCTATAGCCGAGATGAGATCAGATGA
This sequence comes from Macrobrachium rosenbergii, assembly GCA_039081455.1. Lineage (NCBI taxonomy): Eukaryota > Metazoa > Arthropoda > Malacostraca > Decapoda > Palaemonidae > Macrobrachium > Macrobrachium rosenbergii. The sequence goes on from JANJGK010000030.1 coordinate 27,810,618, forward strand.
GTCGGCATAATTTTCATAAACCAGAACACAGCGGATGACTTTTGAAAGAAAAAAAAAAAAATTCTTTGAATGTGCAGCAATTCTGAAGTGCCTCATCTCAGGGTTCTTTAATCCCAAATTCTAACAATAAAACGAATCTTTTTTTTTTCCCTTCGCCAAGGTAGATTATTATAACTGTGGCCATATTTTTTTCTAAAAAATAATCTGTCCAAACGGTATATATGTCAGTCATATCTTGCATAAAAATTTTACTTAACCAAATAGTTTTGTATAAAGAATACTCGCCGTAATTACTGAGATGAATAAACAACTGGATAACTGCAAGCACTTCTGTTACTTAGTGTCAGGTAATTTCAGGGATCAGAGAACACTTCAGCTGAGGAGACTCGGTTCTCGAAACCATTGCTCCACATCGAGGACGTATTTAATGTGTCCCTAAATTACCAGATGCGTTGATCATGTTTAAGGGGACCGAGAAGAAATGGCGGGGTGTCTCATCAAATTTAAGAGATACCCGAGATTTGGGGCGTGAAATGGTAACAAGAGCGAACCATTTCACTAGCTATTTTCCCTAAATAAAAAAATAAGGCTCAAAATGATGTGAAATTCCAGTGCAGTAAAAGAAATCACCAAGCCTCTTCACCTGAATATTTGCACACTAAGCAAGTCAAGCCAAGAAAATATCATGGATGATACAGACATGATTTATGAAAAGAGAGCAGAGCACAGTTGGCCTTTTACCCATCCAAAATGGAACATTTCATTTAATAACTCAGCAGTTCAAAAGTTGCAGCACTTACAGGAGTCTTTCTGTCGAGGCAGTTCCAGTCTCAAAGCGTACGCAAAATCCATCAAGAAACTAAAACATAACATCAGAATCTTAATTGGGTAGCCATTGTGAAGAAACTCAGCCATGACCCAAAATAAAGTTTGACATAAGGGCACCAATTTGGCCTTTAGAGTTTGTTTAATATATTGGGAATGAAGCTTGCAGCAGACCTAATTAGGGCCTGCTGCAAGTGACTATGGGTCACTCTGATGCTTGGTCAGAAAGTGGAGTGAGTAGGCAAACAGAATTCCCTAAAAAGATAAATTAATAAATAAGGAAAAAGGGCCCCATCTGATTGTATGTCGTTACGTTCATGATACATCTATCTAAAAAAAAAAAGTTTCTTAGAAAGCAGTCAATGCAACTTACATGAGAATACAGGTATTTAATTCATTATTCATTCAAAGCAAACAGATGTTGAGCCAAAGCTTTTTTTTTTTTGACACAAACTTCTTCACAGAGCAGGAAAATTAACCCATTTGCAGATATCTTGCGAAAATCATGAAAAACTAAGCTAGCAAACCATATGAATAAATCATGAGCAGCGGTGAAATTTAACATCCACAGATCGTGAACGGTTAAATTTAGGGTCAATAAGTCGTGAAAATTAGCGAAATCTTGTTCTTACCAATGATTAACGCCATGTAAAGGAACGAACTTATAATCAAATGGTAATAATGCAAGATGTGCACGCCGACTAGTTGAGTGATATGGATATTATGCATTAGCCTCCCTGTTTTACAAGTCTGCAGTCAGCAATCCAAGGATCAGTCGATAACTTATATACTGCTTTAGTTTGTTCTTTTTAATGCTAAAACATATAACATCTAGACATATGCCTGTGTTTGTAAATATGTATGCCATACACCTTCACCTACACCTACCCCTACACACACACACACACACACACAAACACACACACACCCATATATATATGTATATATATAAATTTGACTCACAACGGGACCGAACCCCGGTCTTTCAAGTGAGTGTCCAAATTCCCATGTGTTCATTTCCATATATATATGTGTACCCACACATATACAGTATATATATGTGTGTGTGTGTGTGTGTACGTAAGCCTTAAATCCGGATAATATCTTTAGAGGCAAACCCACGGAGGCCTTGATAATAGCCTCACGGAAATCGACTTATCTTTACAGTTTAAGTTTGTATTAGCATATTCACTAGGTTATAAAGACGCGCAGACGAAAGAGAACTTCACTATCCGACAAATAAGAAAAGCTGCTTAATTTGAAAATATGTATCATATAAATTGCGAGACTACACGAAATTGATAGTTACAAGTAACTAACAATTACAAAATTATGAAAAGTTATGCTACGGAATTCTAAAAGGGAGAAAACAAAACAAATTTTCTGAGTTGCTTGTTTATTAGATTCACTTGGATTAAGCTACTCTTAGTGACGATAGCTAGTGTTATATTCAGTTCTTCTCTTGTATTGTCGTTGATACGCT
>JANJGK010000030.1:27817925-27835558 GCA_039081455.1 Macrobrachium rosenbergii
ATATATGCTATATATATATATATTATATATATATATATATTATATATATATATATATATATATATATATATATATATATATATATATATATATGTTTATCCTTTATATGAACTGCTGGAAAAAGTTAAAGTTAAGTATACCTTAGTTTAACCAGACCACTGAGCTGATTAACAGCTCTCCTAGGGCTGGCCCGAAGGATTAGATTTACTTTACGTGGCTAAGAACCAATTGGTCACCTAGCAACGGGACCTACAGCTTATTGTGGAATCCGAACCACATTGTAGCGAGAAATGAATTTCTATCACCAGAAGCTCCTCTTATTCTTCATTGGTCGGTCGGAGATTGTTACTCGCGGCCAGCAGAGTGCTAGTTGAGAACGGAACCCACTCGTCCAGCGAGGAACTAATGAACTGCTGGAATGTCGGCGCCCTCACAATTAGGCATGATATAGGATTATATGGAAATCGATATTACAATTCAAAATTCAAATAACAAAATAGGCCTCTAAACCGAAAATCTCATTCAGATTTGAGTTGAAGCCAAAGTTTCAATTCTAAAAGTAAAATCTCAGCTTTAAACGCAATTTGTCTGTACGTACGCCCTTCATGTTTATACAATACCTATACCAAATTTACACCCAATGGTTTATTTAGACACATGAACAATACTAAAATGTAAGCTATAAATTCAAATTTCAAATACCAACTTAAAACATGAAGCTTTCTTTATATGCAGTCGACGCCTTCAAATTTATATACTACGCCGAATTATAGGCTACTAAAGCCAAAGTGAAAACTTAACATTCAAATTTCAACGTCAAATGTTCTTGCCTGCATTTATATAAATGCAGACATTTATGTATAAATGCCTTAGCATTTATATCTCATCTAGAAATCTATCCGGTATTATACTAAAATCATTTTTAAAAATCACGGTTTAAAAACTTACCTCATATCTGATGAGTATTTTGGATGCAATCCTTCAAAATTTACATATTCATACGGATTTGTGTCAGAATCATAGCTACAGTTCAGAATTCATGCATGAATTTCACTTATTCTGATGCAAATGCAAAGTCATCAAATTTATATCTCGTGAGTTTCATATTAAAATAAAATTTGCCAATAATCTGAATTAAAATAAAAATTTTGCAATAATCTGAATTAAAATAAAAATGTGACAATAATCTGAACTAAAATACAAATTTTCCAATAATTCTTCATCAAAACAAATTTTACCACAAATTCAAAGAGAAAATAAATCTATTTTATAATCAATTGTAATCAAAACAAACACTATTATACTGTGTTGCCGGGTCAAGGAAAATTATCTTTACTCATGTATTTCCACATTCTCTGCTATTGCACTCTCTGCATATATATTCACATTTTTCACATCACGTTAACAATGACCAAAACTATCAGTATGTTCTAATTGAAAAGGTATAACAGGTAATGAGACTATTTCTTTGCCAAGGGACCTTATAATTGCCTGTTGAACGTGGAACTAGTTTACCTTCGTAAATACCAAAGCATAACAATAGTATAATCAAATATATGCGTGTGATTACTCTTAACAGATTTTTTCCCACCTAAAGGTGAACAGCTGATAACTGTGGAACTAACAAGATTAGATCACTGTGATAGCAGAGAGAGAGAGAGAGAGAGAGAGAGAGAGAGAGAGAGAGAGAGAGAGAGAGAGAGAGAGAGAGAGAGAGAGAGAGAGAGAGAGGTAAAAAAAGACATTCCAAGTTACCGCAGGGAAAAGAAAATCAATATTACTTAGCCGTTCAGAGCCCTTATTAAGATAAACTGTCACAATTCAGACTTCGCACGGAGAGGAAAAAAAAAAAAATTAAGAGTTTACCCTAGTGAGATAAAATCATGTTTAGTCATAAGAAGAAATAAAGCAGGTATGGTCAGGTAAAAGGTTTGCAGTTCATCGTGATTAATGTACACAAAAAGATCTCTTAAGGTTGACATACAGCTTGCTTCACTATGATAATGTTAATGGTCCTTTCAATTGAAAACTGGTGCTGATCGTGCGATACTCGAGTTATTAGTGGTGAAAAGGTTGGACGTTCCATAAACTGAAGAAATTCGGAGTCATACTGCTTCTCTCTCTCTCTCTCACTCTCTCTCTCTCTCTCTCTCTCTCTCTCTCTCTCTCTCTCTCTCTCTCTCTCTCTCTCTCAAATCCCCGTTCTCTTTAAGGTGAAGGACTTTTCAGGATTGTTTGGCTCCTTTGAGTTTAAGGTATAATCATCTTTTAATTTTAGACTTGGCGTATCCTACTTGCAATATACTGTAATTAATTAAATGACAAAAAAAAAAATATATATATATATATATACACACATGAGAAATAGACGGAAAACCTATTATATATATAATATATGAATATGTATGTATATACATATATTTACCGTATATATAAATATAAATAAATAAATATAATATATATATACATATATATATATATATATATATATATATATATACATATACATATATATATATATATATATATATATATATATATATATATATATATAAACACTGTATATATACTGCATATATAAATATATATATCCTATCGTTTTTACGCAAAGGTACAGCTCAGCCTAGCCTACCGATTTTACAAGGCGCATTTAATTTGCAGTCATCATCCGCTGAACCATAACATCACCACCCCGAAAATCCTTCACTCCCACTCCAAGAAAAGAACAAAACCTATGTCTTTGTGCGCTGGCTACAGGGACACACCTAGGCATCAGTCGAAAGGGAAATTTACCAGCTTGCGTTAATGCACAAGAAAGAAAAATATATATATATATATATTTTTTTTTGGCTGTAGGGACACACGTTCGCGTCAGTCAAATGGGGAATGAAATTAGGGAAAATTAAGAGAAAATGCTTCCCAGTTTTCTATTTTTCAAAAACAACCAATTAGAAGAAAATTAACAAGTTTGCCTTACATCCTCTTTCAAAATTCTGAAAAAATAAATAGATCAGAAGGTACGCATTTGTACTGTCCAAACTGAAAAAAATGAGAAGAAAATGATTAAGTCTCTTATATTTTCTTTTCCAAAAGTGAAAAAAAATAAAGGTTGACACGAAATATACACCAAACAAATATTTCAATAACAATTCCTTCTATATTGTCTAAATTAAGTACAATTTTCGGCCCAGTAAAAAATAAATAAGTACACTGCTGTAACTTCCTCATAAATGGCAAATAACCAGAACGACAACGCCTTAAGGATATTCCTTTCTTTCAAGCATAAACAGCACAAGCGCCCAGTCGAATTGTACAATACAGCACAATCAAGAACTCATTCGCAAAATGTAAAGGCATCATTGCGTCCATTTGGTGCTCATACTCTAAACGAAACACTATTACTGAAGTTAATGGACCACAAAATACCCTAGCTTTTCTTAATAGTGCACAAGAAAGGCAGCTTTTGAAGACAGATACTCTCGCATCGTTCTTCAATCAACTCTCACACATCATTTTATTTTATCAGTATACGTTTCTCTCGGCGCTCTTGCGCGAGATTTATGCAATGCGCGCGTCTCTTCAGCGCTGCGATTCTGGTTATTATTCCTTCTGCTCTGACTTCAGAATGAGCTGCTATTCCAGACGCGCAGTATACTGGTTTCGGAAATTTAATCTTGGGCTGATATTACGAAGCATTTCTTCGTTATACCAATTATAGATGGTTGTAAATCATGTGTATACAACCCATTGCATTTAAACATTCAATTATTCGAAAGGTGAAGAATGCCTGACTGAATTCAAACTGGCATCGCAGCAACTATGGTCGACGAAACAATCCCAGCTCCTTATAAAGAAAATACGAATTTTTAGGAGTCTGATATACCTCGGTTCACTTTGTCATGAGTCATCATCCTTGGGGATGACTTGTGACCTCAGGATAGATTCTTGATAAAAGTTAGACGTGGCGAAGTTAAATTTCTAGAATTTTCAGCGATTTCCCTGCCAAGGACATCGACGTCTTCAAACAGGACATTCATGCAGTATGTGTGCAATAAGATGTAAAAGAAAACTCGTCATTGTGACGTTAAAGACTTTTTTTTTATATTCGGAATGCTAATTTGCATTTAGAGTATAATTTACGCATTTATATTTTCTTCGAGAGGCAGGAAAATGCTACGAAGCCTTAGCGGTCTAACACCAGTTTTCAAGAATAGATTAATGCATCAATCAACCTTAACACTAGGAACATATTTTTCATTCTGATATATTGCCCTGAGTGTGCGCGTAAGAGTTCGTTATGCAAAAGTTACTTCTTCACTGAAGACACGGACAATAATAGTGAACGGAAAGGTAGTCCTCAAAAAAGACAAGTAACTTATTCAATAAAAGCTGACCCACTGATGCTAGGGGCAGGTCTGCGTAAAAATCTTTGGCCTTGAATTAATACTGACGTAAAGGGAATGATATGCTAAATTAAATGTAATGATATATTAAATCAAATCCGTCAATCAAATGCCAATGTCCAAAGTCCATTTCTGCAATCAATCTCAACTTAATTACACAGAACAATGCACATTAAAGTACTTCTCACTATTCTCTCCAACACATGCTTCTGAACGAGAAGGCCGACAGGAGGGACAATCAAATGGAGATCATGACTGTGAGAGGATTAAAGTGGTACCTAATCCCGGCACACCGGCAACAGGGCCTGGCCGGACTTCACACACGTGGCTGTACGACTCGAGGGGAAAAAAACAGGATAGGAGTGAATTCCTTAGCGTGGCGGAGGGGGTGGGGAAACAATTACTGAATCGAGTTATACAGGTATTTTTTATTTCCACTTTCAAGTTCTTATGCAACGTAACTTAACCTAAACTTTACGTAACGCATGATTTATCTTACCTAAAGCCAAAAAGCAGTTGCTGAGAATCTTCATAGAAAATAAAATTCGGAAAATTTATTGTTTCCTAAATTCAATGGCTTACTGGCTTCATAGCAGGTATCTCTGGGGTCGCCAATTGATTTTTAAACGTACGCAGAATCGCCTTAAAACCAGTTAATTCGTTGTTTGCACTTTCATACGCAGATTGCCACCTTAATCTGATTCTATCAAAACAATGATATGTTGCAAACTTGTTCGGAGATTACAACGTCGGCCAAAAAAAAAAAAAAAAAGGACCATTATTTTAATACACATTCAAACGCTGACGCTGATGTTCAATCCATCGGCGAGCTTGTGATTTAATGATAGGCTTACCATATAATTTCGTGGGCCCAATGATAGGTGGCCTGGGTTGTTCCGCTACGTTTTCTTCTTACATATATAACACCACTTGGCCAAACGTAATCTTCCCATTCCCCTTTCGCTCTCTGTCTCCTCGGACTTATGTAGGCCACAATGCAAAAGTCACTTTTACATAATTCCCAGCAAAACGTTACATCAGTTAGAGACAAAAGAACCAGGAAAAATCCTACGCTTGCAGGTGCCATAAAGCGTTTCGGGCTATGCATGACTCGGGCAAAAAGCTGGGAGATCTTAGATAGTCCGAGACTGCGTGGAACCTGATTGGTGGGTCAATAAAATCACTATGCTTGTGCAGGTCATGGACTTAGACAAGATGTTCATGAGACGTAATGACCCTCCCTCTCTCTCTCTCTCTCTCTCTCTCGCCCCCGCTTACATTCACTTAAATTGTAGAATTTTGGAACAAAATATTATTCCACGATTAAAGAATATCGTATCAAACGTTTGGAATTTTCAATAATTGGTGAAAACCCGACTTGGAAAAGATTGCAGTGATGTGGATTTGAAGGACCTCAGGTGGAAATGAAGCTTGAAATCAAATGTCGAGGAACTTGAATAAAGCTTTTCATTTGTACCAGAAGGTTAACTGGTGCTATGTGCATCGTAAAGCATACAGAAGAATTTATTATACGCCAATACAACACCGACAGCCAATCGCAGACATTTTTTTTTGTTCCAAAAAAATCCTGATTTGAAGTCGACCGTGTCGTAACCTCACGAAATACATATATTTCTATCAAGTACTGTCCAATCTTCACATCTCGAATGCCCTAAAAGTAGTCGAATGACTTTCTTTCTGAAAAGTTCTCGTTTTCAGCCATAGGATTTTTTCTTCTTCTTTTTTTAAGTTCTCGTTTTCAGCCATAGGCTTTTTCTTTTTTTTTTTCTTTTTTTGTCCACGTGGAAATTGACGGTTACTTGGAAGACATCTAAGCTAGATTGCTGGTCTCAGACATGTACTATCATGCGTTAGATGCGACATACATGATCTATTCTTGTACGACAGATTTTTTTTTTTTTTACACCAAAGTGCATTGTTCGATATGCTTCGATGTGATCGACTTTTTATTGGTGTGGATGTTGTCTGCGCCATCACGGACTCTTTCACTTATATTTCAAATCTGGATACTTCAAGGGCATATTAAAAAATCTATTCACTAATTAGAAAATTCTAAACACCTGGAAATGATATCAGGGTCCAGTCTCGGCGAAGAATGATTAGAAAAATAAAGTAAACTATAAACAACGCATTCCTTGCAAACGAGAGAGAGAGAGAGAGAGAGAGAGAGAGAGAGAAACGAACACTTTGTGACGTCAAGCAGATCAAAAGATACGGCACAGTACTGCGCGAATATTAGAGGGTTATGAGACCCGCGTGTAAGGTCGAATATCGATAATTTATGACGCAGATGATCGACCATGTAAGAATCGTGTTCTCCGAAACTATCGGGCTTTGGAAGGGCCCAGTAGTGGGAGTTAGTTTTTACCGGAGCAATGGCGGGTCAAGGCAGAGAAGGAAAAAGGAGGAGAGAGAGAGAGAGAGAGAGAGAGAGAGAGAGAGAGAGAGAGAGAGAGAGAGAATATGACAGCCCGTTCGGAACGGTGAAAGGAATTTATGCACAGCAAGAAATAATAAGAAAACTTGAAAGGGAAGATAGGCAGCGGATGAACGATGGCGTTCAGAAGTGAAAAAAGCAGCACTGATAAAACCCAAAATCTAACTATAAGTATAAATATTACAATTAATAAAAAAATAAAAGTAAACGAGAGATCTGCAAACTCAAGGAGTTTGAGTATACAAGAAGGAGAGACCATAAAGTACTATAGGATATAAATCAACGACATATCGAAAAAAAAAAAAGATGAGAAACTTTACAAATCAAGAGACGTCACAGCGGCAAAGGTCATCGACACTGAAGCGACCTGAAAACTAAATGGATGAGGACATTTATCAACAGACAGAACAGAACAGACCCAGCATAAGAATGATAAATATGTGAATTCAGAAACACGGCTGATTAGTAGCGCTTATGAATGCGAATTTGTCAATTTTCTGATTGTTGTTATATTCTACCTTTCGGATTGTGGTTATCAAGGTCAACAGGTCGCCACTACCATCCGAAGTGTGCAGAGAATAATTAAGTGCATAAAATACCCATGCTTTATTATAATGATACTGTAATTAAAATGACTTGTATGCATATATACATACGTTTATATATACTTATATATATAACTCATGTATATACAAGCATATATATATAGATATATATATATATATATATATATATATATATATATATATATATATATATATATATATATCTAGAGAGAGAGAGAGAGAGAGAGAGAGAGAGAGAGAGAGAGAGAGAGAGAGAGAGAGAGAGAGAGAGAGAGAGAGAATAAAATCCAGCTTGGCAAAAACAATACTGAAAAATTTATAAAACGCATGCATGTAATTGGTGAATGAATGTGTATATATAACATATATATACATATACACAGTATATATACATATATGTGTATATATAAACACACACACATATATTATATATATATATATATATATATATATATATATATATATATATATATATATATATATATATATATATATGCCGAGGATTCAAAAGCATTTTAATGTATTTGAAAATTACAGCACTCTTCTGATATTATTACTACTACTACTACTACCACCACCACCATTAGTAGTAGTAGTAGTAGTAGTAGTAGTAGTATCAGAAGAGTGCTGTATTTTTCAAATAGTAACAACAATAATAAAAGGTGTACTGACACAGAAACTTAACTCAGTGAATTTAATGACGCTTTTAGGATAATAAACTGGATTATAATGACATCAAAATTTCAATAAATGCTCTCGAAACTGCTCTCTCGCGCTTTGCCTGAATGCTTTTGGTGCACTTCTGTCAAAACACAAAAACATGTAATTGCCAATAAAAAAAAATGACTGAAAAGAATGAGAGAGAGAGAGAGAGAGAGAGAGAGAGAGAGAGAGAGAGAGAGAGAGAGAGAGAGAGGAAAAAATACAATCTCGTCAATGTACGACCTCAACGAATACCACAAGTAGAGGTCTAATAAAGGTGAAAGGTGATCATTTCTCTCTCTCTCTCTCTCTCTCTCTCTCTCTCTCTCTCTCTCTCTCTCTCTCCTCGAGGCTAGGAGGCTCCAGGATGATTCAAAGTTGCGAGGGTGGAGGCAGAGCAAACGGCCATGATCTAGACAGACGTAAGGGTCAAAGCTGCGCTCAGATTCCGCTGTATTCCTCCTTACGGCCTTTATCGCATCGTGTGTAATTGTGTGAAATTCGTGTGAGAATTTCATCTATCAGCACCGCGGACCCGATAAGAAGATGGATTTTCTTGCGATTGTACTGAAAACTGGCAATTCTCTGGGATAGTTCGAGCAAAAAGCTCTTTTCTTCTTATTTGGAAAGAATTCTATTTCACAGGGAATTCTGCTGTACCGTTCAAGCAAAATTCTCGACTTCGTACTTTGAGAAAACTGATCAAATTTCGACAAGTATTTCCTCTACCTCTGATGTACGTAAAAGGATGAACAAGTTTATTTATTTTCCACTGTGGAGTCAGACTTTGTTGAAAACAGGTATTTTTTCCAATATGTATCCTTTGAACATGGGCAGCACCTACTTCGTACTGTTTACACAAGCGAAAATCCACAGAATCTTTAAAAGTATAAGGCTTGTCTTCCTCTATGCATTAAACTGCTGAACGTTAAACTTACTGTAAATAAATAGTTTTTCTAACCAATCTGCAGTCAAAACATTTTTACTAGGCATGGATGAGGGAAACACCCGGTGGTATTATGAAAATAGTGCCAGCAGAATAAGTGAGTTATTTTCCTTGGTATTCATGGGATCATCTTTGCAAAATAAAAAAAATAAAAAATTATATATGTATATATATATACATACACAAACATATATATTCATATATATATATATATATATATATATATATATATATATATATATATATATATATATATATATATATAATTTATATTTTATTTTTTATTTTGTCAAGATTATCCCATTATATATATATATATATAATATAATTACACACATGCATAGTGTATACATATATACATTTTATACATATATAGTGTATAAAATGGATATTCATTATATTGATCATATATTTATAAGACGGATAAAAAGAACCCGGATTGTGTCCTAGACTCCGTATGAGTTAATCTCTTGAGATAATGTTTGCTCCAAATTACACATCTAGTGCATTACTGTAAAGCAGACAAAGGTTCTTATTAAATTCGGCTTCCCTGCGAGCTTGTCCACTCGCTAATTTACAGCAATTAAATTTTTAGATAACCTGGAATTATTATGACTCGGTATCTAATTACATGAGCATCCTGCCACCTTAAGAAACCGGAGTTAATTTCAACCAAAAGCATCTATTTCCAACGCCTCCCCACCCCCTCTCTCTCTCTCTCTCTGTGTTGTGTGTGTGTGTGTGTGTGTGTGTGTGTGTGTGTGTGTGTGTGTGTATGTATGACCGAGGGTCAAAAATCGAAATATAATAAAACATGTATATCTGATATTCTTTGATAACCAAAAGCATCTATTTCCAAAGCCTTCCCCTTACTCTCTCTCTCTCTCTCTCTCTCTCTCTCTCTCTCTCTCTCTCTCTCTCTCTCTGTTGCGTGTGTATGTGTGTGTGTGTATGGTCGAGGGTCAAAAATCAAAATATAATAAACCATGTATAACTGAAATTCTCTGATAAAATTGATTCACTTATTTTTTAGCAATCGAATATCATTAAATCCGCTACAAAACCAAGCGATGTATCATTACCGAGAAGCGACACCTAAAAGAAAATACATATAAAATATGAAGGGCACAATTATTAACGCAATAACTAAGTAATAATCACTGACAAACGTTATGACTACGTAATAATCACGAGCAAGTTAAATGTTTAAAATACAATTGAGGTTTTCATTATGTAAAAATATAATATAGAGCTGTCCCTATACTTTCTGGCTAAATTCAAATAATGACAGAAGCTTATCCTTAAATTGGAACCAGTGAGCAGCAGATAGCCGAAGCTGGGTTAGGTATCTGGTAGGGCATCCCATGTCTAGTAACAAACATTAGTACACTAATTAAACATTAATTAATCTTTATTGCTTTTATTATGCATATCGTTATTACGTAGCATTTTTTCTCTAGTTGCCATTTAAACCCCACAGGAACCTTGCAGGTAGCGGAAAAGGTTCGGTTCTTGAGATGATATGATTTGTGAAAAGTTGGCTATAGAGCTCTAGTATACCTTCAGCCAATCAGCGTCTTAGATAGTGAAAATAAGGAGTTATCGTGGTTGGATAGTAAGATGGAAGAAAGGAAGCAGAACTGGGGTTAAATTAAAAGGCTAAACTTGGGTGCAGCTAGAAGGCAAAGGGACGCTGCAATCATCCTTTCATAATGCTTACACTGCACCAAGTGAGGTGCAATATCGGTACTACCACCCTAGGAGACTTCGTTTTTGAGAAAAATAGCGTTGTTACACAAGCAACATTTGATTATTTGAAGAAAAAAAAAGTAAAACACTTGAGTGCTGCTAAATCATACAACCCAACCCATACAACCCAGCCAGAAATTGAAACATGAAAATGTTGATAAAAACAAAAGAGGATAAAATAAAGTGGTAATCATGATTATAAACACTGCTATGATAAGACACGATTTTACCATAAACTTCATAACAACTTCAAAACAATTACCAATTACTTGATAACACGTTTAATCCGTTGCCATACTAGCAAGGTTTTTTTGAAGTCACCTCGTACTATGAGGTTTGGTTGCTTCGCGTTACTACTGAATAAGTAAGTATACCTTAGTTTAACCAGACCACTGAGCTGATTAACAGCTCTCCTAGTAGTGCAGCAGATTGCTGTAAAAATCGTTCAGATAGTGAAACAAGCATGAAATTTGGCACAAACATTCCTAAGACTACGCTCTCTTAGAAAAGGGCGCTGGCCACCTGAAAATCCAAGATGGCGGCTATTTTTCAAAATGGCCGCCATCTATGTTGAGATTCACTGGTTTGGGAGCATCTATTGGATGGAATATGCCAGTTTTTTTTTTTTAAACCTCGACTTTTAGGTTATAAAAATGTTCCATACCACACATTTTATTGAAAACCCTTACTAAATGAATTGTAACCAAGATGGCGTACAAAATGGTTGCCATAAAAGTTTTTTTTTCTATCCACAGCGCTAGCAGACATAGAGACCAACTGTTTTTATTTAATGGTATATTCATGTGATCAGACAGTTTAACTAATATGCTATTTTCAACTGAAATAGTAATGGTATGGTCACATACAACATTGTGTCTAAGACTGTAACCATAAAAAGAAAAGAAGAGAAATACGGACTAAACGCAACCAATCTATGTATAGGTCTCTCAACCTACACCTTTGAAAAATTCGAGGATAAGAAGGTAGGCATAGCATGACACGTTGGATGCTCAAGCTAGATTATCTACTGAAGAAAGGGCAATATTTATCTAGACTTCACATTTGCAAGTGCACAGAGCTGTGCAGGGAAGACCCAGCTTGTAGCACTTGCACCTTTCCCGACAGCCTGCTTTGCATCCACATTTGGTAAACTGTTGGCAACTCTTGGCTAAGGGCGAGTTGGTTGTCCAGAGGACTTGCCATGCTTCACCAGACTTTTGCCATCCCCACTCAGCAGGGTTCTCTGGCTGTGGCTGACACTGGGTGGCCTGCCCCCACACACAACCAGCCTGGTACGCAGCACGCTTGGTGTGTTGGAGGAGAGCTCCCCTGGTTGGTGGAATGGCCTCATATGCCCTTTGTTTTCTGGCAAACATATCAAGTCTAGCCTCATCCACAGTGCCAGCAGTGCTGGATCTTTCATACATAAGTATGACAAACCTCTCCAGGACCTTCAGGTCACTCTCTTCCACTCTGAGAGGGTAGTGACTCAGTTTGGAGAACACAGTGGAGGCCTCTGGAAAGATGTTCCATGTCTGCCAGGCGGTCTTCTTGCCCTTGCTCCGGAAGGCTGACACTGTATCACAGCCTGTGAACGCATGGAAGAAGAGCATGCCATTCACCTTCTCCTGGCCCAGAGAGTTGCACAGGTCATGCACAGCAATCCAGCGCAGGCTCTGGCCTTGGCCAAATGCCACCCATAGCTTCTCTAGCCCTAGATTGTGGAGAGTGGAGAAAGCACTGACTGCAACGACAAGAACATCTGTGTCATTTGCTTTAACCGTGATGGTCTTGGCTCCATGTTCTGTGGCATATTTGGCATGGAGAAAGATGCGGGTGTCAGCTTCCTCATGAGAGCACTTTTCCAGTCCCTGAAGACTAGCCTCATGAGTGCTGAGGACAGCAGACCCTTTCGTGGCAATGACAACATTTGTGGCAGACATCTGGGCAACTTTGTCTGCCAGGAACTGGAACAACTCTGTCTTGTTGGCATCGTGTCTTAGGAAATTGCGCCAGTTGGATGGAATTGTGTTCTTGTCTGTCACCTTGCGCCTTCCTCCTTGACCACGTTGGAGCCTGGTCTCAGCTTTGAGGCTGGATGTATTGTATACATCAAATACAAGATGTGATGATGTGTACTTGCTGCTATAGGATTGTATCACAGGCAAGAAGTCGCAAAGTGCATAGCCCTCAAAGGTCTTTCCTTTCTTTGGTGGCAAGGCATGGACCAAAGCTGATCCATCTACAATGAGGACATCAGTCTTTGGTTCTTTGTCTTCTAGTGTAACATGACTCTCCAGAACCGAGGTCAGCTGAGACTTCTGACATGTGTACAGCCTACCACCCTCACTAAGGGAAGCTGGGAATGTTTGATTCTCGTGCTGGAAGAATTCCTGCAGATCACATTCACGGCTCTGACAGGATATAAATAGCTTTGAGAAAAGCTGGCAATCCTCCTTCAGAAGTTTCTGCTTTGACTGTTCTACAGGAGCAGCTTCTTGCCTGAAGAAGTCAGTTCTGTTCTTCTTTATCGGCTCATAGAAGGAGACTGCATTGTTTGCCAAAGAGTCTGAAAACTTCTGAAATTTAGTGCGGCCTCTGTCAAGGTGTGTCTGTAGAAGTTCTGCTGAGCTGGGGTGGGCAATGTCTTTGTTGTCAATGGAATACAGATCCTGGCTCTCTTCCTGAAAAGGACTTCCCAAGTGTTGCAAAGCCAATGACAGCTTGCTGACTCTCTCCAAGAATGTCTTCTGCGCATGAGGTGTTTGTTCATGGTGTGTTGTCTGCTCATTAGACTCCTTACTTTGAACCTCTGTTTCGTATGCAGACACCAAGCGGATGATCTCTGGGCCAGCCACCATCCATCTTCTGAGTGCTGACGGATCTTCAGTCAGCCCAATGGCTCCGCCATCAGCCTTTATAAAGGCATTGGTCTGCTCATGAGCTTGGTCAAGAGCCATTGCTGAGAACTGGCGACTGGTCTTGTGCACAACAAAGTTGCCAGCCTTGAACTCCTTGTGCAACTCTGGGTGTGAACTCTCTAGGGTAAGCATGTCCCTGAGGTGAATAGGCAGCCAACGAGCATAGTTTGTATTATTGTTGGAAAAGAAGTAGGGTATCAGCTCATGCAATGCCTGGCAGTAGAGGACAAAATTGGCCTCACGGAAGGACCTGATCAGTAGGAATATCACAAGTTCCATAGACAACACCATGTGCCAGAAGTGGAACTGTGGACTCTGCTGTCTTCGAAGGTCACACCACTCCTCAAACTCTAATGCCTGCTCATTGTTGTTTGCTTTCTCAGCACAGTAGTCAGTGTATGCTGTCCTCAGGAGTTTGTACAAACTAGAGGCTGTAACCTGGTGCATCTGCCGTGTCCTGGTTACACTTGCAGCTGACAGGAAGGATTCTGCAGTTCCAGATGAAGCAACTCCTGCCTCCACCAGAGCTCCTGTCCAACCACTGCCATGAAGAAGAGTACCAAGAGATGTCATTGCTGCCATCTCAATGTGCAGACCACCAAACATTACCAGATACTTGTCTTCGCCATACTGATCAGGCCACTGCCACTGCACCTGCTTTGCTACGGCATAGATTGGCTGATCAGCTGTGATTATGGGTATCTGGCCAGGGTTCAGAAAATCAGTGACATCCTGCACTTTCTGCATCACGTGTTTGATCGTAGCAACAGAATGAGCCTGATCACGCAGGAGAGGAAGCAATGAAGTTATGGTTACTTCAAATTCTGGGCTTCTCTTCATTGAAGCGTGATGAGCTGACCACGTCAGATTCACTGCATCATCTATTTCCTGGGTGACTATGACCTTGTCTAGCCACTGATACTCCAGTGCAAGCTGTGGCCCCAAGATATCTGTGGGTGGCTTTGGTATTGCAGTGTTTGGTGGCACAGGGTTCTTTGTTTGAAAGGAAGCTGGTGAGATGTTTGTGAATGTGTCCGGCAATTCAGGCACCGACCTCACTTTCTCAGGTGCAAACTTTAGTTGCTGTCTTTCCTGTCCAGTGTTCTCCTTGGTGGGGTGCTGAAATATGGAGATGCTAGTTCCATGGAAGGAGGTAGTGGCAGTAGTTGCAGATGGGTTGTGGTTGATGTTGTCCATCACTGCAGTGGTGAACAACCCTTTTCGCAGTACTGGGGGACAGACCACACCCTCCTCCACATATTTGCTAACTGTGGCATCTCCTAACTGTGCAGAGACCTCCAGTACTCTGTCATAAGAGATACTGAGGCCATACTGATGTAGCATTTCAACCAGGTTTCTCTTCCTGGTTTTGGCATAGACTGAGAGTCCCATGTAGACTGGGAATGGTATTTCTCTGTCTTTGGAGTGTCTATGAGTTGTTGCTCCCTCTTTGTATCGGGAGTAGCAGTTGAACTGCATGAGCTGTGCAATGGCCTGGTCTGACTTTGATGCTCCAAATCGTAACTGTGACTTGATGTCAGCCCCATGCTCAACCATCCCTACAAACTGGAGCAGGAGAGGAGGCACAGAATTTCGTACACAAGCCTCAGAAAATGTGCCATCAAACCGTGACTGATGATCAAGTATAGACTTTCTGAGAATATTTGCTGCTTTAGCAATGATAACTGCCTCTGAAAGATCAGATGATTGAGCAAGTGCTTTTCCCACATCCTTTTGAAATGCAAGTAATACATCTCTGCCAGATTTATGAGCCTCAAGTTCTGGAATTTCTGCCAGAAGTTTGTCTTTGAGTCTCGTGGAATTTACACTTGGTGACTCTACACCTAATTGTTCCAGACATTGTTGGTAGAGGTGGCAAATATCTGCCAGCCGAAATGTGACTGGATCATCTGAACAAAGGTTGTTTTCAACAATGTATGTCATCAGTTCTGACAGAACTAGTGGATACACATCTGATTCTGACTCAGTGCTACCTTGGTCTTTCTCAAGGCTCCTCAGGTAGGACCTTTTTCTGTTGTAGAGGGCACAAAGACAGGCATGGTGATACTTAAACTCCTGTGCAATGACATCCCCACCAGTCAACTTAGCAAGGAGCTTGCCATCACTAAGTATCTCTGCACATTCACGCAATTTCAAGTCAAGGCCCTTAGTACTAGCCTGTCTGAGATCAGATGCAGGTGCCACTTTCTCACAGAAAATGCAAACTTCATTGTCATGACTGGTTCGGCGCAGTTTTGCACGACTAGTCTCAGTGTTGCTGGTCTGGTCATTGGATTGTCGCTTTCTTGCACGGTCCAGTTTAGTGTTGTTAAACAACAAGCGACAGTTCACATGGTATTTTGCTGCATTTTTCCTGAGAGTGGCCTCTATGCCATCACCTTCATCCAGCCTTGCTGGATCCATTATCAGTGGCATTTCATTAATTTCACTGAACATGGGAATGTTCCTTGCCAGCATTGTGTACCCATCATGGTCTAGGACATGATGACTTGGAGGTGATGTCAAGTGCTCACCTCTTTTGTCCTTCTGACAAAGACAACACAAACTCCAGTTTGTTTTTCTACTGCTCAATATTGGATTGGCATCACATTCTGCCATGATTTCACTTTTGATTAAGGCCGAGGGGTTATCCTTTTACCACCTTAAACAAAGCACACATTCCTGTATGGGATTCAACTAGGTTCGGTCTCCCTACACCTAGCCCGATCATTCATCCAGTGCCATTTAAGTCCCGTGTGATCTGTACACCATCCGGGTAAGTACATGAACCATCATGTACAGCCCCCATACCCTTGGCTCGGCTCTCCCGCGCTGGCACATCCTGTCTATTCAGGTGCGGCTATCTAACTATAGCTGGTCTGGGGCTGTTAGAAAGCATTTGGGACACTAAACTAAACTATACTACAACTACTAGTCTAAGACTACAGGATTAGTAAAGCTGGATTAGCTGGCACTGAACCCCATGCTGAGTTACACAGCAGTGATGTCACCAGTGTGCCCTGGTTGTGTGCAGACATACACTCTTTTACATTTATTAATTTTCCTTCAAAATTGATGAGTTATTCGAAAGAGATGGCCTCATTAGGATCTAAAACCACAGAAACCAAGATCCATGCTTAAAACGATAATTGTTGAACGGGCATTATTTCTCATTATAATTATTGTTTCTACCTTTTCTTGGCAGCCATATAGCCCCCATATTTAAAGGTAAACTGTACTGGGAAGCTACAGAAACATAATATTCACAAGAAATAGTATGGAAGAGCTTTACCATATTGCTAGAAGCAAATACATGCCATTCTAGTGAAAAATTAGCCAAAATCTGTCGATACTGGCCGCCATCTTGGAATTTGGCCGCCATATTAAATTTTTTGCGTGGCCAGCGCCCTTTTCTGATAGAGGGAACTTTAAAGAGCACTTGTGCAAAATTTCATGCTTGTTTCACTATCTGAACGATTCTTATGAAATATGCAATTATCTGCTGCACTATAGGGCTGGCCCGAAGGATTAGATTTATTTTACGTGGCTAAGAAACAATTGGTCACCTAGCAACGGGACCTACAGCTTATTGTGGAATCCGAACCCCATTATAGCGAGAAATGAATTTCCATCACGGGCTGGGACTTACATTTATAAATTTCCCACATCTTTTGACTTTATAAATTGATGCCCTGGAGAGTTTGCTTTCTTTTTCTCATCGTTGGCATCGTATTTAGATCCAAGCATTACCAGTCAAAGAAATTACCTTTCGTTATACTCTAAAGGATGAAGGACAGTTCTCTCTCTCTCTCTCTCTCTCTCTCTCTCTCTCTCTCTCTCTCTCTCTCTCTCTCTCTCTCTCTCAAACGTGGCAATTATGATGCTAGA
>JANJGK010000030.1:27835658-27855658 GCA_039081455.1 Macrobrachium rosenbergii
AACTGCGAGCACGCGCATGCGGAGAAAGAAACATAAAGACAACGATCTTGAAAACTCTCCAAGATGTCCGTCCGCCCTGCGAGAGGCAGAAACGGGTTCATTAAAAATCCAAATGCAGCTGGGTGTGATTCGCAGCCGGCCAAGTTTTGCGGATTAATGAGAGGGGAATTTACAGCCTTTCGCGAGGAGCTAAATAATATGATTAGTCATTTGGATTATTGCTTGGCCTCTGTAGTTCTGATACGCGCCATTAAACGATCTGCAGTCATTACCCGGGAACTCGTTTTCTGCTTAGGTGATTGCGCTGTGATGATTTCATCGGCCGATACGCACTGGACTTTTTTTTTCTATTTAGCTTTACATGATAAAAAATAAGACAGTAAAGACATAAATAACAGGTGTAGTACTGATCTCATTAATAGTAAAAGAATTTATGACTCTGATGACCTCTCCTCCGGTTGGTTATTATCGTTACTACCTAAACAGGTTACCAAACAGTTCGCTACAGAGTAGACTGCGTCGAGTACTTTACCTAGAAATATACGTTCCTTCTAATAAACCAATAGGCTCATTTCTAAAAATTTAACGATATAAGAAAAACCTGGGTTACCACAAAAATCGAATTTTAAATTGCCTTTACTGAAGTGTTAAAAATTTCTTCCGCAATCTTTTCTGAAGCGTGTTTTGACCATCAATGTCAAACCCTAACAATCTGGCTATATCGAAGCTGAAAAAGACAAGTCGATAAATCATTTATAATTTTTTATAAACACCGACACACAGACACAGAAATCATAAAATAACGTTCCATAACAGCCATCAAATGGAATTAAATATCAAATGCCCACGATATAAAATCATACATCAATAGCAGAATAAAGCAAAAATCGAGGCTTACAATTTAATCTAGCCTATCCATACCGTAATGAGAAATCAAATAAAACAAAAGAACAAACCAAATAAGTTTAATAAAATGCCACAAGCTCCGAACTAATCTAGAGCCTAAACAGAGCCAAAGTGAGCAGTTAAAGCTCACAAAGGCCAACCACATTACCCAACAGCTTTACGAACTCACGATAGAAAACGAAACGATATAAAATGATCATAACAGCTCGAGATATAAGTAATTCTAATCATTCGAACAAGATTCAGACGTTCCGCTCCTTAGGAGGAATTGGGAAGAGTTAGGGAGGGACCTCTAACATTTTTCATTATGTCGATGTTATCTCAGTTTTAAAAGCTTAAATAGATCTCGGTCACACGACTGGTACCTACTGGCCTCAGTGTAAATGATATCATGTCCTCTCATTACATCGATGTATCGTTAGGCTTTAAAAACCGAATATTTACAGGGTTGTCCCAATAATATATATCTGGACCGAGAGAGAGAGAGAGAGAGAGAGAGAGAGAGAGAGAGAGAGAGAGAGAGAGAGAGAGAGAGAGAGACTCCATAAAACAGATCTGGAACAACTGAGAGAGAGAGAGAGAAGAGAAGAGAGAGGAGAGAGAGAGATGAGAGAGAGAGAGAGAGAGAGGGTGCTGCCCCCATAAAACAGATCTGGAACAACTGTGAGAGAGAGAGAGGAGAGAGAGAGAGAAGAGAGAGAAGAGAAGAGAGAGAGAAGAGAGAGAGAGAGAGAGAGAGAGAGGTGGCCCCCAAAAAAAGATCTAGAGAGAGAGAGACAGAGAGAGAGAGGTGGCCGCCCAAAAAAAGATTCTAGAGAGAGAGAGAGAGAGGGGGGGGGTTCCCCCCGAAAACAGATCTGGAACAATTGAGGAGAGAGAGAGAGAGAGAAGAGAGAGAGAGAGAGAGAGAGAGAGAGAGACGAGAGAGAGAGAGAGAGAGAGAGGTGGCCCCCAAAAAAGATCTAGAGAGAGAGGGGGGTGCCCCGCCAAAAACAGATCTTGAACAAGAGAGAGAGAGAGAGAAGAACAATTAAAACTCCCTTTGGTTTTTCCAGTGTACGACAGGACATCACTCCCTAATACAGCACTGCCATATGTTACTGCCATTCCTCGGGGAATAATCAGGCGAAGGAAGCGTTTGATTAAAGCTTCACTCAACGAAATTCGTGATACGTCTAAACAAAGTCAGATGCTTTTCCTTCCCTTGGCAATACAATTATGTCTTCGCCGAGAAAAGGCATCCGGAGTAAGCATGCTGGAGAACAAAGAGATCTGACTGACATCACAACTGACAAGGAAATGTTCGGGCCAACGTTCCACGACCCCTCAACAGCGCATTCCTACATCTGCTTCCCGAGTCCTGACATGGCAGGCAAGGGCAACGTCGTGACAGGGCGGCGGGATAGCCACGTAATAATAATAATAAAAATAATACATATGATTAACCACGTTTGTATGTTGCAGGCCAATAGGGACAACGTCGTGACAAGATGAAGGATGTTCCTTAATTATTATTATTACTGTTTAGAAATTGAAATGTTTCATGTAAGACACGACAGACGGGGTAATGGCATGACTGACTGCTGGGCATTTCTGATATTATTTGGGAAATAGCATTTCAAATTTCGAATTCAAATCGAAAGAAAAACCCTACGGACACGATAAACACTTTTCACCACTGGCAAAAGCTTTATTGCCATATTTCAATGGCATATGTCTCCTGGGCAACTGATGGGAGCCCAAAGCAGGTAAAAAAAAAATATAAATATATATATATATATATATATATATATATATATATATATATATATATATATATATATATATATATATCATGCAAATTCTATTTCTCATTTTGGGGGTTTATGCTTTAAGAACAGTTGAGCAGATATACAAACATACACATATTTTACAAAATCTATGTATATATTTTTCACCAATCACCTTTTTTCCCGTGGAGGGGATGGCGCAAGAAGTGTATATCGTTCTGTTTTCTTAGGGAGCCTTTTGGAGTGGGGCTGGTGGGCCCTTTCTTTTCATCTTGATCCAAAGCAGATGCTAGAACCTATTTGCAACTCGGGAAAGGTAGGACAGTAGCAATCTACAAACCGAAGGAAACGTGAACTGAATGCTGTATATACCAACCGTAGTGCCAATTTTGGCTGATTATACTTTATACAAAGTAGGTGGTTGGATTACCATATTCCCGCTCTTCTGAAGGTTTGCACCTAATGCAAGTTGGAAGGTGGGGGTCGCTAAACCCTTATGCCTGTGATGGATGATTGCACCTTGTGATTGCTGATTGCATAATGTACAAGGTGGGCAGTGGGGTTGCCACATCTCCATGCACCTAGGAGGGCTTATTGCACCTCTTGCAAGGTGGAAAGCGGGATCACCAAACCCCAATGCTTAGAATGGCTGATAGCACCTCGTGATCCCTGACTGAACCTCGTACAGGATGGACGGTGGGGATTGCTCCATTCCCGCACCTAGATGGCTGATTACACCTTGTGCAAAGTGGGTGGTGGGGTTGCCACTCCCCTAGGCCTATGAGGGCTGATTGCAAATCATGATGGCTGACTGCATCTCACTCAAGGTGGAAAGTGGGGTTGCCACACTCCTAGGCCTATGAAGGCTGAATGCACATCACGATGGCTGGTTACACAACGTGCAAGGGTGGGCGGTGGGGGGTGCCACATCCCGAGCTTATGATGGCTCGTAGCACCTTGCGATGACTGATTGCACCTGATACAAGGTGGGGCGGTCGGGTGACCATATCTAAATACCTATGATGACTAATTGCACCTTATACAAACTGGGATAGCTATGTATAGTACATACATGCTTGCTTAGAACTCCCACAGGTGGAAGGACTTTTATAAGCAGAGCGAAAAGAGAAGCAAACCACAATAAAAGTGAAATTAACAAGCAAAAGGAAAAAACATCAAATCAAAATCTGTGGCATCTATGGGGACCATAAATGGTCAAGAAACTACTGACAAATAGACATTCTTTTTTTTTTCCCTCACAGATTGTGATCGAAGGATGAAAGCGAATCAAGAATGACAAAGTTGTGGAACTCACATCAATGGGGATTCCTCTGCCACTATCAAGCGAATCATAGTTTTTCTTATGGCCTGTCAAATTTTGTATTAAGGCGACAGCCAGTCTGACAGGTTTCTATATAAATATACCACCAATATCGCAGAACTACGCAGATATATACTTTGCTGTAATCAGCTTGTTAAACAGTACCGTGGTAAATATTTTAAAGCCTGTACGAAACATCGTGAAACATGTGTTCTCTCCTAAACTTTCACTAACCCTGGAATTGTAAAAAAAAAAAAAAAAAAAAAAAAAAAAAAAAAACTCGGCAATAAACGGCAAACGAATCAGTGCGCAATTAAATGTTTTCTTTTAAAAAAGAGACAAATTTCTGCTAAGAAAACACTGTATAAAATAGTATCCATAAGCAACTATCATATATGATAGACATACTAGAAGCTACGATAAGGTAAAAAATATCTAAAAGTTTCAGAAAATTATATCCATATTCAATGTTCATGTACGAACCTGGGCCCTATAAAAAAAAGTTGTATAAAGTAATAACAATGTCATTTTTATAACTGATAGGGCTACTCGGTACTGCTATATCCAGATTTTCCAAAAATTGCATGACATCTATTTGCAGTTCCTATATATGACTGTAGCGTCTCCAATAAACAAATAATCCAATTCTTTAATAAAATAACCACATGCAATTTTTATACGATATTAGAACTTCGACAAACAACAGATTCCGAAAAATTGTATACAGCAACCACTATACACAATATTTAGATACGACGCGTAGAAAAATACCCAGAACAAACGTCTCTGTGATAAATGAAAACACAGGAAGTGTCCGAGGGCCAAATCCTGCCAATTGAAGGCACAAGAAAGTGTTTATCTGTATACACAAGAAGAGCCGAGTCACGCATAAACTTCTACCAGCCTGGATGAGGTGCTTGAAACAACAATAAATGTTTTCTCAAAACAATGCCTGTCTATAGACACTCGCCTCTTTCGTCTTCTTATTTTTGCTTGGAAGCAGCGCGAATTTTCTGTACGTCTTACTTCTCGAGTTGCCTTGACAAAAAATATACGTGATGTCGAAAGAAATATAATCGTTAATGCCCGATATAGATACCAAAAAGTTAATAAAACAGTTTAAAAATATATCACCTGGATATAAAATGTGGTGAATGTACCAAACATATGCATGACAAAAAAAAAAAAAAATAGATATAAAAGGTCTCTGAGAAACACCACTAAAAGGGATTAGATGCTGTCAATAACATGGAAGCAAGTCACGGATCTCGGCAGCTGCAGAATACAAAACTCCGCCCGTTGCAATTCGTGGACGGAATTTTTCTTAATAAGAGGAAGGAAAAGAAAAGACTAACCCTTAAATAACGAACGAGTCCAAGCAAAGGGAACGTTTTCTTTCCTTCTCTTCTAAGTGCAATTGTTGCAAAGAGAAGTTCACTTTTCCATTCCATCAAATATTCCTAGATCGATAAAGAGTTTAGTTTTAGGAACACTTTCGGTTTATGACCAGTGAAAGAACACGACGAGTTGTACATTATCGCTAAATCGAGGTTTCTCCCAAGACATTTAATCTGTTGCGAAATATCAATTTACAATCATGTTGCTCTTGGAGAGCACTCGGTTTTGATTATTTCCTACTTTTCATAACGAACAAGCATTCCTGAGTAAAAAATAAAATAAGTTTACCCTGCTACAATACTATAAAAACCGAAGTACCCAACGCATGCCACTACAAAACTAGCAACCGTTACATGCAAATAAGAGGAATTTACAACCTGCGTCACAGATTTTGAAACGAGATTCGATTAATGGACCTTTCAGGTATAAGGAATACTAACAGGGATGAGTCCTTAAAAACTCGGTAGAGTAAGGTAATTGGCACCTATGCATGAAGTGCACGAACGCATTAGCAATATAAAAAACGGTACTTACGAACCGACAAGGTTGCGCATGCATTCCCAATCAGTTTTCGTGGTCATTTAGGCGTACCGTGGCAGTGGTGTGATCGGGGATTTTGTGGGACTTAAGGCGTTCCCATTCCGATCGTATGCCCTCACTTGTCAGCACTCGTCAAATATAACAAAATGGTCTCCATTTTGCATGGCGATGAGAAGCGTGTTGACGTACTACTTTCCGAGACGGGCGCACATATTGTATTCTCTGGAAAGTCTCGTAAAGCAATCATCAAGGATTTTAAGGTTTTGAGAAATCTATGGCGTGCGGTGACAGGCATGTAGATGAGTGCAATGTCATGAAGTCATAAAGGCAGCGTATTTGCATAGCACATCGCTATGATTTTACGTTGGGATTCTAACTCATAGTAACGGGATCTGTGTTAACTATAAAAAGAAGGGTTCGTAAGAAATATTAGAAAGAGAACAGGGGGCGATTTCACCTTACGTGAAAGACGTCCAAAAAACATGCCCACGGAATCACTTCAGACCGAATGATTGTTACTTCGAGGGTGTGTAATGGAAGCTTATATATATACAGAATATATATATATATATATATATATATATATATATATATATGTATATATATATGTATATATATACACACACACATATATATATAATTATAAAGTATGTAATTGTAATAACCACAGTACCCTCTTAACTTCTCGAATTCTTCACGCTTTTTGGATCTGCTTCTCACCGCAAAGCCTTAGATCCAAATGAACGAATATGAAGTAATACTTCTGATGTCCATTAGCAAGATTCGAACCCGCATCCAGAGTATTAGAACGAGGTCACGTTGCCGACCTGTATGTATGTATGTATATGTATGTATGTGTATTATATATATTTTATATATATAACAATCTGGGATAAATTAAATATAATGTTTACATATCAATTTTCAGTTGCCATCACCTCTTGCGCACTTCAAAACAAAACATCAGACACCTCTCTTTTACACACCGTAGTTTAACTCAAGTGAAAACATGGCAACTAGTTTTTTTTTTTTTAGCATTTTATGAATATTACAATTTCACCGGTATGTAGTATGACTCGTTCGGCACGTCAGTCAAAATCAGAGCTCCACTGAAGTGAAAGAGTACCGGTATGCAACCTTATTCCTCGGGGGATGTTTGATAAAAAAAAAAGAAAAAAAAAATAAAGCGAGAATTTTCCTGTCACTATAGATATTTTCATAAGTTTAGCTCAGGCGTTACAATAGTGTCTAGATATATCTGTTATATGTAATCGGCGTCTTGGATTAAGAGCCTCATGCTAAAGGACAAAAGGCGTATGGTTATTTTAAATATAGGCTATATATATATATATATATATATATATATATATATATATATATATATATATATATATATATATTATATATATATATATATATATATATATATATATATATATATATATATATATATATATATATATATATATATACATACATACATACATACATACACGTATATGTATATCTAATATATATACATAGCCTATATGATATATATATATATATATATATATATATATATACATACAATATATATATATATATAATATATATATATATATATATATATATATATATATATATATATATATATATATATTATTCCAACGAACGTAGCAGTGACCATTGACATTTGTTTTATATGAATTCAGTCCCTGTTAGAGGATATGCTTAAGAACATAAAATATATAAACGTATGCAATCTCCACTTCACAAAGTAAAACTGTCTGCAACCGAGAACGTCAAACTAACGGACGAACGAAAGCCAGTAAAAAGAAAAAGACATTTAAGGTAATCTTTGCACACGTACAATAAACAGTGTCTGTCGAGAGGACCTCTTCAAGTCAGGAACGGAAAAGACTATTACGGCATTTTCGACAAATTTTTGAGGAGTCAACTTTACACTGTCAATATTTGTGCCGTCAACGAAAGCTGCTTTCGGCTCCATTTTTCAGGTTCAAGGTTCTCTGTTGAATGTTCTAGCAGCCAGGTTGAAATGTTAATGCAGTTCTATAACATAACTCTAAAATATTTTGTATATTCATTTGTGCAGGGACAATTTCTTACTAGAATTAAACTAACTCCATTTATTTGATACTAACCACAGGCACAGTATCAGGGTCTGTGTAAAATCCAAAACATAAGGAAATCTGATACTTTAACCATTACTAACAAACATCAGTAATAACCATTAAAAAATAAAAAAAAAACAGTAAAAATAAAAAAAACACGGCATTAAAATAACTATAACAATGAGTTTTTCCACAAAATCGAAGACCCGAAACAACATTGCTTTTACTGGGATGTATAGAAGAATGTATGTTTTTATGGCCAAGAAAACCGTTGGCAAAAAAGAAAAATAATTCTCAATGAACAATGATTCAACCATCGTGTGATCAAGATGACTGGCTCAATTCTCTACAAAACTTATTTCGGAACAATTACTTGTAATTTAATTATGCGCAGCCTGATGCATAGAAAAACTGCTATATGGCCGGACAAAATTCGACACAACGTGTGAAACAGGGAGAAAATGTTTACAAAAATAAACAGCAGCTGAATAATACAACCAAACCTTTCAACTGCACTTATCAGATTTCCTAGACACACAGTTCGCTGACCTGCTCTTTCAACAAACACTATATGAGAGAGAGAGAGAGAGAGAGAGAGAGAGAGAGAGAGAGAGAGAGAGAGAGAGAGAGAGAGAGAGAGAGAGAGATAAATGTAACAATCACTTACATATAGTATCAACATATCAAAATTTATGCCCTAACATCCCAGTATTTCCGTCCTCGTGTAATAACAGGTGCTCACGCCTTAATAATCAAAGTGCAACACCCACTGCATAAACTACAATGAATTGGTAATAATGCTTTATTGGTCTTATAATCAACTAATGTACCTATGTCGTCAGAAATGCCGTTTATATGCTTTACTGCAAAATGGCTAAAATAAGTAGCAATAAACTACATTCACAGTGATTGGAAATGCAATTCACGTTAGTTTTACAGTGCAAGTTTAAAAATGATTGTGATTTTGACCTACTTTCGCTTTTTGAACATAAATTAAAGTACAACTTTTCAAGCTTAAAAAGACACCAAAATCTATACCCTAGAATGAACACTAATTTTATACATGAAAATCCAAGGCAAGTATTACTAAATTATATCTAAATGCAGAATAAGTTTACATAATTTCTTTACAATCTCCTGTGCAATATCTAACATTAATAGCGATAAACTGTATATCATTGGAAAGCAAATATACCGTAGTTTTGCACGGTGCAAAATAAATTCATTTATTTACAGCAAAGTATCAACACTTTAAGATGACTTCAGCTTATCACGCTGACCTTTTAAATTTTACTGTATTTCATAATTCTGGACGTACTGACATATAATATAACTGCTAACCTTTAAAATGACACCAAACTAAGTATCATAATATGAAAACTAACATTAAATAGACCAATCAGAGAAATATCTTGGTAATACAAACTCGGCCAGGAGGAGGTCGGTATATCTTAGTGGTAAAAAAAAGAAAAAAAAAAAAAAAAAAAAAAAAAAAAAAAAAAAATATATATATATATATATATATATATATATATATATATATATATATATATATATATATATATATATATATATATACAGAATTACTTTTATATATTAATTAAAAGGATTTACGTATTTTCTTGATTCTGCAACATTCCTGCTGCCTTACGTACCTAAGTAGGTTTAAAAGTGTCGTCAGTAGAAAACTCTGACAAAAATAATGCTGAAAATTTGCTTTTTCAATATATATATTTATGTTCAAAATATAGTATACCGTTTCCCTTTTCTTGAGGGTGATTCTTGACACCTTTTTAGGGATGAGGTTGCTAGCTCTCTATCGCTTTTCTTGACCCTAGTCGATGCTGGATCCTATTCACAGCTGGGCCAACTGGTGGATCGCAGCTGGGAACAAACCATAGATCTTAAGAATATGAACCTGGTGCTGTACCACTGAGCCACGTCAATTTGGCCTCAGGGTAGCAAACTAACCTCTCGTTTGCAAGTTTCAGGTTTGACGTCTGGAAGGTCAGCACAACCCAACACCGACAAGGTCAAGGAGCTAGCACCTCATACCTAAACTTCTTGAGAATCAGAACACTATAATCCTCTGGCACCAGCCTTTTTTAAACGGAAAAGGGCGTATACTAAGAGAGAGAGAGAGAGAGAGAGAGAGAGAGAGAGAGAGAGAGAGAGAGAGAGAGAGAGAGATAATATATATTAATACATTATATATACCTGTGTATATGTATATATGTAATTTATAATGTATATGTATTATATATATATATATATATATATATATATATATATATATATATATATATATATATATATATATATATATATATATACATATATACATACACATGTCTGTCTGTCTGTGTCTGTTACTATACGCCCTTTGCCGTTCAAAAAGGTTGATGCCAGAAGGTTATAGTGTTCTGATTCTCAGGAAGTCTATAGGTATGAGGTGCTAGTTCCTTGACCTTGACCTTGTTCTTATAGCTATAATACTGAAGCTGGTACTCATGTTGCATAAGAGAATTATTACCGCTGGCTCTCGTGCATGTCTGCTGTCTTGGTCAAAGCTCTAAAATAGGAAGTAATAATTGTCGATAATTCCCTTAATATGTACTTTTCATCACAGTTAAAAGGAAATTTAAAACCTTCACTGTCACCTTAGCACTTTCTTTATTTAAATAAAAACAAAAGCCATGCAGGCTTCATAATCTGTTCACATAAAAATATTCTAAAAATGAAGATTATTTCATATCGACTGCTCGTATTCTAAAAATTAAGATTGGTATTTCATATCGACTGCTCATATGAATGTGGCCGAGTTAAAACAAAATCGTGTTCATGAGTTCACATAACCACGACTGAGAAATTAATCTCTAAAACAATACACCACTGTTCACATAACATACTATTTAAAACCATGCACATATATTTTACTTAAAAAACAAGTGAGTTATATCCTCAAAGGAACGTGAAGATCACTCTGAAAAGGAAGATCACGTGGTTGACATCACTTAATTACAGTTAAGAAATCCAAGAGTTCTATTATAGAAGATGATAGAGCATTTCTTCAAACATCTCTTCATAACAATACATTGCATAAAAATTACATTATACTTTTAATATACTTAAAATAAACCAGTTATAAAAAACGCATATATAAAAATCAAAAGGGAAAAAGTCTTATTACAGACTCCGTTGACTAAGAGTGTATTGACATTGGATAAAAATTTGTTTCAGTCCTATGAAGTTCAAGACGCTTGACAGGGATTTACTGCAAAGTGGCCAGTTCCTGATCTCCGCGACGACACACCACCCACAAGGTACGGTCAAATTACCACGATTCATTCACAGGATGTCTGTTCACGCTAGGTTCGCATACTGACGCTATTTAAGGGAAACTGCATCGTCACTAAATAGGAAACCCTCCAACGCCCTCGTCAGCCTTCGTCGCGGGAACCGTCTGCGACAGCCAGCCTCTACAGTGCCTAGGCCATGGCACACCCTCCCGGGCGGTTTGCCAGACTTCGTCCTGGGACAGTCTGGGGCTCTGACGAAGTAGTGGAGGCGTCTTCTGTTACTCTTGTTGCTGCTAACCTGAAACGATGTCAGTGCGAGATTTTAAAGTTAAAAATACGAGATCGATTCTGCCTGTCATGATTTTGTTATTGCTTCACTAACTTAACATTCCACATTTACCATTTAACATCCCTATGGTTATATCTTAGGATTTACTGCCAGTTTCAAACTTTTTACATTTTTTTTTTCTAATCTGAATTGAAATTTCCAAAACCTCTAGGTTTTCATTTGGTTAACCTTAACACTAACGTTATTAGGAAGTTCACTTGGTTAAACTTAACACTAACGTTATTAGGAATTTCACTTGGTTAAACTTAACACTAACGTTATTAGGAATTTCACTTGGTTAAACTTAACAACTTAACACTAACGTTATTAGGAAGCATCACACTGCCATGTGAAACTATGGTTGCTTCTTTCTCGTCACACCTCATTAACAGAAATATGAAAACTTCACTAATAAACAATTAATACAGTGATATAACTAAACAATCAAAACAGCTACACAGACAGTAATCCAAGATGACGAACGTAAATATAAAATTCTTATCACTCAACGTAACATAAGGCGTTCAATGCAATCCTCAACCAGAAGGGATTTCTTAGTAGCTTGGCATTCATTTTCATCATACTCCGGGATTATTTTTGAGGCCCAGCTATTGACCTTCATCGGTCCTTTAAAACCAGCCCCTATTATTTTACAGTTTATAGCATTCTTGAATAATTAGTTGCTCTCAAACTCTTGTCTTGCATTAATTCTTGAATAACTCTTCAGTTTGCACATTTTTTTTAGTTTCTCTGGTGACGTGATGAATTGTTCGATTTCCTTTTTTTTTTTTTTAGTAAGTCAGTTTACTAATACCTTTGTTCCATCTTTGCTTCATTTACCCACAGTCACCCATGCATCACTTGTAACCCTGACGTTGAGTTTGCATTTCAATAAGATCCAATTGTAGCTCCCCAACATACTGTGTGGAAATACCCTGTACTGGGTGGAGAAACAATCCATTATCTTGCTACGAGCTAAAAAAAAAAAGGAAAAAAAAAAAAGCAATTTCCATGCGGTGAGCAGGAGAGAAACCCATAATAAAGAAATGTATGGTAAAACACAGAACTGTTTGTAAATTCACAAACAGAGAAAGCTTTTAAAGACTGACACAGATACACGAGCATAAATACATACATGGGTGTTTGATTGAGTCGGTTCGCAAACGCTAATGGTAAGGCTCCAAACTAGACTCCTATTTCACGAATAATGATATGAAATCATTCTGACACACTGGCAGTATAACAACGGAAATTAACGTTTGGAATCCAAAAAGTAACTTCTGATGGTATATTACTCTCTCATATTTATTCGAATTTTTCTTGGTTTAATACCCCTGGATTACAAAGCTGAACGACCTCACATGTAGCAGGCCTCTCTCAGATTCACATAATAATTTGATCTGATTCATTACATTTCTCTAAACCAGTTTTACTGGATAACTTGTTAACTGCAGGAAAATTCGCATGGCATAAGCAGTCCCTCCACACAATGAGTACATGGTGAAAAACCAGGTGTCTTTCTTTACGGGATTTGAAACAGGTAACACTGATACCAAAGCTGATACCGATTTTTGTCGGGGGATAAGATGGTGGTGGGAGGGGTAGGGGGTTGGGGGGGGGAGCCAGAGAAGCCAATCGAGAGAGAGCTAATGTAAGAGAAACAGCAGAGTGCTGAATATGGCAGCAGCAAAAACAACGGTAGCTCCTTCCTCTGGTATGTTGCGTGCGGACAAATTAACTGTCATTCATCACATTTATTCTACGCAATTTCGCGTCATAATTTTTCGATTAACACGCTAAATAGCTTTAGATTACATATAAAGGATGAACGACGGCGTCTCATATAGGAAACACTGACAACAAAAGGATGAATGCTGAGATAAAGCAAGACCAACACCAGGTCATGCTGAAGTAAATAGCCTGCACTTGCGACAACTGAATGGCTAACGGAGGCAACAGCCATTAGTGAGTTAATATAAAATCACAAGACTAACATCAAAAAGCGTATCAGGTTCCTGTAATGATGGCAACCTGTACACCGATTACGGGTACAGAAAAAAAACGACTTACAGCTTATTGGTGTAATACAACATAAATTTTGATCAAGGCTAAACAAAAAAAAAAAAAAACGCTACTGGACATTCTGTCATACCACAAAAAATCTATATATTCAGCATTCTAATAGACCCAATAACTCAGGGATTTGAAACTTCCTTTACGAATCCATACTTCTTCAATGTCTGTAATTTTAAGACGTGGAAATTTTCCCCCGTCAGTCGATATTTTACTGCTACGTTTTTAAATGGTTGAATAACCAATGGTAAAAATAAACTTTTAATTTTTTGGACCATAAATATAATAAATCTAAGCTAGCAACATACCAAAACATCCTGGTACACAGATGCAACATAACGAATGCTAAAACAACTAGATTTGCTTGACAACTTATTCACCCCTGCATAATTCAACTCTTCCCCTAAATATTTTTTTTTATTCCTATGGCCATTCTCTAATGCTGAAATCTGCCTACCAAGTTAATGGACTTTTACGCTTATTCACAGTATTCACGGTATAAAAAAATCCTAATATATTAAACTCAATGTACGTCTATATATTCATTCATTCGTTTGTTGTGTAACACTGATACTCTACGGGAAATGACCACGCTGAAAGCTCACAAAATCTTAAAACTAGAAACATACTGCTATCAATATGTCAAAATAAGCACGATGCATCAGCAAAATTATATCAATGTTATCGCCATTTTTGACGGAACAAATGCATTCGCATGATAAGTAAAATTCCAACCCAACTGATGTTAATTTTTTTTTGTCAGTATATCTACTCTGCACATATTCAAAACATATGACGGAGAACAAACATGAAAACACCCATAAATGTAGTAACTATACTTATGCATAAGATAGCTTTCAGTGAGTATTATAGGACTGTTGGTTTCCACAGTTCAATAATAATAATAATAATAATAATAATAATAATAACAACAACAACAACAACAACAACAACAACAACAACAACAACAACAACAACAATAATAATAATTATAATAATAATAATAAAAATACAGAATGTCACTCATATGTCGCAATACAGTGGGACTCCAGAGTGGAGAGAGAGAGAGAGAGAGAGAGAGAGAGAGAGAGAGAGAGAGAGAGAGAGAGAGAGAGAGAGAGAGAGAGAGAGAGAGAGAGAACAGAAAAGCACCACGACCTGCGGAATGAACCGAGGTTACATAACTTACATCAACCTTGGCTATGGGATAGGCCAGGAGAGGTATTGCCAATAACCATTAGGAATAAGTCAAAATCCCCTGACGAAAAAAACTTGGTAAACTGGAAGCTGAAGTAGTCCTGGGACTTAAGTAGAAATATGTGCTACTAGAAATAACACACACACACACACACACACACACACACACACACACATAGTAGTAGGAAAAGTGATGGATTCCCAAGGACCCAGGATACAATCAGAAATTCTACTCTATTAACCGCCATTCTGGACACACTGTGACAGACATAATAATAATAATAATAATAATAATAATAATAATAATAATAATAATAACAGCACAAACCTTAGTGGTAACCATTCTAAAAAAAAAAAAATCACTTGTGAGAGGCAGGACGTCCCATCCTTAAAAACAGGCAACAATAGCAAGCAAGGAAGCTGTCAGGATTAAAACTTCCCATCCATTATTCCCAACGGGAAATTCCAGTGGGGACGAGAAGTTAAGTTATTGATCTTCGTAAGGTGTCTATGACCGGGTCCAGCAACATGTAAGGTTAAATTAGTGAGAATAGAACGAGCAGGGGAGAACTTGACAGATATCTCTATTTCGTGATTGGTTAAAGGTTTCCGACCTCGCCCCTTCCCGTGATGGATAAGGAAATGGATTACGAAATTCTTTCCTCTTAAAAGGACGGAGTGAGTCGCTCGAAATCATCATCTACTCATTTGTTTGCTCTTTTTTTTTTACTGAAACATGACAGTGAGGGAAATTTCATTGTAAGTGAAACTTCCTCTTCTTATGGGATAAATGATCAGTTCGGAGGTATTTTGCCATTTATTGAAATCATTCTTACTGTATGACAACTTTCTCCCCTTATGGGAATAATTATTAGTTGGAGGGCAAATTTTCTAGTGTTAATAACCACAGCACTGACATTCTAATACGTGTTTAAATTAGTTTCCTTGAAATGTGTGTTGGTTTCTCAGTATTTGATGTAACACATTACAATTCAAATGAGCTTCATGATTTACAACACTTTGCTAAAGGCAATTCTTTACTATTTCAGCTTCGACGATATTACCTATATATTTTAAAAAATTAATTAACGAAAAAAAATCACTGGGTAACTATATTCAACAAAAACGCGAACTTACTTCTGCTATCTGACATTAAAACGTTTGGTTTGGATCTTTCTCACAGATAAACGAAAATAATAACTGGTGCCAATCAAGAAATAAATCTAAACAAACATGAGGTCAATTTCTCCTGAAAATATCAATATCTTACCATATACCGAAAAAAGATAGTGCTAAATACAGCTGCTATAAGGAATAATGTTACCACTTCGAATAATTACCGAAACCTTTGTGTAATCTAAGCCAAATGGAAGAATTTAGTGGATCAAGATGAATGATGAAACCGTCAAAATGATTCCCTTGACCAAAGGACAACTCATGATGGCTCCAAGTATTCTACTCGAAGTTGAATTTCCAGGGAGTTTACCACCAACCAGAGAATGCCACGGAAAGCTTTCTGATGACACAATCTCCTGTCAGTAAAGATTTATGAGGATAACATTAAAATGATATTTACTGAGAGTTTCTTAAACTTTTCACTCTTCAAGACTTAGCATGAAGTATGGTTCTCTGTGCGTTCACCTAAAATATTCTGAGGATATGGTCAGAGTCGAACTTTGTGCATTCAAGTTTACATCACAAATCTGTATACCGCAACTAAATATAACCATATTTATGTGAAAACTTGAGATTGGTCTCTGGAACTGGAGTTGTGTGGATGAGGGCGAAATGCTTTTGTTCGGGTAAGCCAAACATTCAAAAGGAGTTTTTATTACCTACTTTTAACCGAAGTAATGGATCAACTATAAATCAAATGACAGACTCAAATAATCTGTGAATGAAAACTGATTTTTCAAAAAAAAATTGCATTAAAAAACTATTGAATGTCACGTAAATGGTGAAACTTACGGAACGTATGGTCTTATTCCATCTGTAATCTCCGAACAAGCAAGATGTTTTGGATAAGAAAAAAAGCCGGCCCAAAAATACCAAACTTAGAAAATGGTTTTCGCTTCACTGTATCATGACTGTGATAATACGAACGTTCTAGTCCTATTGCTATCTACGTGGAACTAACGTAAACAAATGTACACTAAGAATCTTCCAATGCATTTATACTCGTACCTCTACCGGGAGATCGCTTCAGCGCGGAGCATAAGAGTCACTGTGATCTTAATCTTCACCAAAGCCAGCCGGGTACTCAAGACGTAACAAGGTTACATATACAGGTTACACCTTCATAATCATCATGGTTAATTTTGGAGATCTTATCAGAAGCTCATTTGGTTCCTCTGGCGGACCCTTTATATATTTGTCAGTTACAGTTTAGAGCTTTCTCGAACAGCTTGTTCTTCAGAGTCATACTTATTTTTGAAAGTGGCTGATTAATATATGTATTTCTTTTTCTCAAAATGTTTTAAGTTTTCATTTCTTTTAGTCATATAACTAGGAATTTTCGTGGTATTTCTGTTTATAACTTTCACACAAGTTTACAGAGCAAAGCTAAAAGGACTAACTTCTTGTAGCAACACTTCCACCGATTAGGTTAGTCAGCTGAAATGGCCTTCATTCTTACTGGAATGGGAAATTCTCCCAAAACTTAAAAGCACAGCTTTTTCAAAAAGAATTTCTCCAGCCTCCTTCGGTGTTCAGGTAATTCCTTAAGCTAAATGGAAAAACCTCGTCATATTTGAACCTTTTTCCGGTTTTTCCAGACATTTGTCAACGTATGTTTCATCGTGTTTGTTGACATAATTAAAGACGTGGCCTTCACAAAGATTTCCCCGGGAAATTACTGTTACTTTGGAAGATCATTGTGAAGAGGATGATTTCTGTACGAAATAACGATCCTGTGAGTAAAAAGAGTCAAAAGATAATGACCGACTTAATTTAACACTACAAAGCACTTCTCTCATTATTTCCATAAAACCTCTAATCTCTGCATCGTGACGTAAGAGTTACAAACGAATCCAACAATCACATCACAGTTCCAGAGCCCAAACTCATAGGAAGAGTCAGTCTCTCTCTCTCTCTCTCTCTCTCTCTCTCTCTCTCTCTCTCTCTCTCTCTCTCTCTCTCTCTCTCTCTCTCAGAAGAAGAAGAAGAAGAAGAAGAAGAAGAAGAAGAAGAAGAAGAAGAAGAAGAAGAAGAAGAAGAAGAACTCATTGCCAACGAAATGTGAAACGAGCGAAAATCTGGACATCCATCAAAACGCTTTACAATTTTTGTGGAAAGCAAAGGACCCACTTCTTCCGTAATGCATGATAGATAACGATCTCAGCCGAGCAAACCATCGGTTTTCTCTTCGTAATGTGTTATTAAGGTACCTTTATCTCGAGGTGACCACCGAGGTGCAGTATGACTGATGGAGGGTCATATACCGTACTTTATTGACAATTACCAATAATAAAAATAATGGGAAAATCTGGGCCAAAATAGGAAAAAGATCTGAGTGCGATATGTTTTGAAAAATAAAAAAGTTTACTTTACTCAATTAGGCGAAGAAATTCCAAATCCCCTTCGAATGTTTCAGTATGAAAAGAAAAACACTTATTAATAAGTTTAAGATGCATAAATTTAAAAAGAATATCGCTGAAATGTCACCAAAAACTATTAAAATTAAGGTAAAAATAATTAGGATGTTTAAAATCTTAATAGAATATGCCAGTAGTTTTGCACATTTTTCTACTGCTATATCTTTACATGGGAAATTATGTAGTATACTTTGGTAACGTGATTCTTGCAACGTTTTATAGAGACAGTAGTTACATATTAATATTATTAGCATTCCAAAACTACTTGAGGAAATTATCAGAAGTTTATGACAGAAAGAATTTTCAGTGACAAACTCTGATGAAAGATTAATTCTATAATTTTAAAGTTTCACTAGCAATTAATATGTTTAGGATCTGGACACCGGGCATTCCTTGCAAGCACAAGGTAAAATTCCATAACTTGAAAATCGTCCGCAAAAGGTACTACATCTGTCGATTCTTGACGGTGGTACTATCGAGTCATCAATACGGTCTCCATGGTAATGTCTTAATATTCGAAAACTAAATGCTTAATGAACTGAACTTCAGCACAAGAACTTGGGCTCACAGAATAGAAGTCATTACTCTGTTCTGGCACATGAGGATATATCCAAAGTTCACTCTCGACAACTGGAATACTTGCACCTTGGTAAAACTAAAGTTTGTTGCGAAGGTTTTCGAACGAAGCGTCAAGAAGAATATCTCCAGACAATTCAACTACTCATTAACGCAACTCAGGTCAAATTCTGCAGAAGTGACCATTAAATTTTTGTTCTTGAACCTTGATGATTCCCAAATTACGCATTTTACAGCAGTCTTCCCCCCCCCCCCTTCTCTCTCTCTCTCTCTCTCTCTCTCTCTCTCTCTCTCACACACACACACACACACTCACTGAAAAGTTAATTAAGCGAATGGCATTAAAAATCTACACTTATTCCAGAAAAAACTGGGCAGTAAAAATAAAAAGCGCCGCATACCCCGAGGTGCAGTTTCACAATGGCTCATCTATAAAACCTACGTTTATTCCATCAACATATGTATGCTACGAAAGCCTAACATGCACTGGCTGAATCGAAGGATTACCGAAGAACTGACCAGTATCCAGGCACATATCGAATCAAAATCCGATTTCTCAGCACTCGTGTAATTCCTATCCATCTTTAATTCTTCTTGCAGTATATCATAATACTGTACAATGTACCATAGAACAGAAAACGCCAGAAGACAATGAATTCAATAAATAAGTACAGACTTCTTGTAATCTGGAAAGAGATCGGGTCGTTGTGTGTCCTTTAGAAAATGAGCTTGTCTCATGTTATTCTTTAATAAATGTAAACCATAACTCTAGACAAGATCCATGTTGGAATAAAGCTCATACTAAAAATGAATACGAAAGAAAAAAAAAATTGAACGCATTATTTGAGTTTCCATCAGGCAACAGCGATTATCAAATGCGAACAGC
>JANJGK010000030.1:27860658-27870658 GCA_039081455.1 Macrobrachium rosenbergii
TTGCAGCATCAAGACATGATTCAGTTGCCCTGCATGATGTAATCTCAGTGCAATATAGAAATACCTATAATAATGGTGCCCGAACTGACCACCTTCTGGGACCCTTTTTCTCAAAAGGGTGAAAACTGAAAAAAAAAAAAAAAATGGTAAAAGGTTGGACACCCAGATGAGGAGAGGCGCCACTATGCTACACGCTAGAGTAGCCTTCTCCCCCACACCTCCTTTGGCTCAATAATTCAAGAACAGCTCAAGAGTGAATAGAATTTATATATAAAAATGTTAACATAACTACACTTGTAAACTTTCACGTATGTAAACTTGTGCTCTATAGAAATCCGAACTGCTTGACCGATCTAGACAAAATTTTGCAGGCGGCCCTCATATGACCCAAGGAAGGTTTTTGCATAGGTTTCAAACCTGTACCCCCGCCCTCCGGGATGCCTTATTTACTGTGGGTCCCGCCAAAGGCCCAGCCATGGGATGACATTTTGGACTGGTGTGAAACGTGGAGTGTCGGGAACGTATGTTCGTACACTTTTGTATTGTCTGAGCAAACTAGCAGTGGGCCGACGTGTGACTTGCTCAGTGTCGGGCCGAGTAGCGCGACTTAGAACATTTTCCTGCATCTCCTTTGACTTCTTTCGTCGTGTAAAGTATGTAAAATATCATCTAGAATTCATTGCTTTAAATAAACATGTTAATCAAAACCACACCACGTGTTACTTCTGTTTTAAGGTAAATGATCGACTGTCATTCAAAGTTTTCCCAGGCAGCGCTGGGTTGGTCAGCTAGTAGAATATAAAATTTAGGTCCAAGGCCAAGCGCTGGAACCAGTAAGGTCATTCAACGCCGAAACTGAAATTGATAGTAAAAAGGTTTGAAAGAGAAACCTCACAGTTGCACTATGAACCAATTGTTAAGACAGGGTGGACAGCAAGATGGAAGAGAGATTATGAACGGAGGTACAGTAAAAGGAATGAAAGGGGTTGCAACTAGGGGCCGAAGCGACGCTGCAAAGAACCTTAAGTAATCCCTACAGTGCATCACATGAGGTACACTGACGGCACTAACCCCCTACGGGGAATCAAGATTGATTGAATTAATTCTGAACATTTGCAGGAACTGTGGTCAGTGACGCCAGCAGTGTACGAAGGTCTACAGAATATTGTGTGGAGGGGTACCCAGCTAAAAATTGTAATTTTGTACATCCTTTAACTTTCCAAATGGACCCAATAAGTATAAAATAAGTATAAATATGCGAAGAAGTAACACTCAATAAAACGAGGAAAGACACATAAGTAGACCCATGCCCCAATCCTCTTTTCTGTCCTTAGTCTGGCGGCATACAATGGAAATTTGGTCACATAACCCAGTTCTCAAATCAAAAAGTATCTTATCAATGCGCCTCTCATTAACGACTGTTTTGTTGTTATAATTTACACACTTTCCCATAAACTTAATTTCTAAAATTTAAAATTTTCCACCTCAAGTGAGTGTACTCATTAAAAGATTATGAGCTGTACCATCAGAAGTTAGCTCCATAAAATACATTTCTGCGATTGTAAAAAAATCCATCCCATGACGTATACTTAAAGACTGCTTTTTTCCTCTCAACCTATTATACGATCCAGGAACTGGGTCAGCAGCTGCAAGCATTTTCGTTGTCAACTAATCGCAACAG
Source organism: Macrobrachium rosenbergii (assembly GCA_039081455.1). Classification (NCBI taxonomy): domain Eukaryota; kingdom Metazoa; phylum Arthropoda; class Malacostraca; order Decapoda; family Palaemonidae; genus Macrobrachium; species Macrobrachium rosenbergii. The sequence continues at coordinate 27,862,340 of JANJGK010000030.1, forward strand.
AGCAATCAACAGAGATGAATATTCCGAACCCTCTTTCTTATAAAACCTCACAGTTCAACCCTATGTATCTTCTTCATCCTTTATCTTTCAAACGACAACGGAGTCTCATCAAATCTCAATTACAAGAATTCAACGTACCTTCAGTGCATTTCATGAGAGTACCAGTCCATTGGTCAGTTGTTAAAATACAAATAAAAAATTATGTCGGCTGTGGAGACAATCATATTAAAATGCAGACCCAACCACCGCTCTAATCCTTCCAATTTGCAGTCTGGTGAGTCTCATAAAATATCGCCGTTTTAGTGAAAATCTGTGGATATCAAACACGCTCTTGCGCATGACTTTCTTACGAATGTGCCGATCCCTCTGATTTTACGAGTGAGGGAGTTCTTTGTGTGAATACTGATTCATGAGATGGGAATACTTCACCAATTAATTTCTCGTTTGTCATGCCTCAGGCCTTTGAAATGCCGCAGGTAGTGGCGTCAATAATATTCGCTGTTTAGAACTAACACTTGATCGACCTATTTTTCTGGTTAATTAATGTTGTAGGTGATGCGCTTTTCTGAATGATTAAAAAAAACTGGGAGCGTATATTCAATTCAGATGGTTTAGGTGATGCGCTTTTCTGAATGATTAAAAGAACTGGAAACGTATATTCAATTCAGATGGCTTTCCAGACCCCTGCCTTTTTTCAACTTGGAATTATTTTATTCAATGATTTTCTAAGCATCGTTATAAGAAGGGATGACATTGCGTGACAGAATTATTTTTCATTTCAGAGTCATTTTTAAGTTGATTGAACATAAAAATATATCTAATTCTTAATATTATCGTCTTCGCCTGTACTACTGAAGGAACAAAACTTAATTTGAATTGAAAATATTCGAAGGAAATGACAATAGATTCTTGTTATTTTTAGTTTTCAATATTCCTTGCTTTCCAAAACTAAGGAAAAAAGTTATAGACGACACCTGTCACTACATTATGAAAACTAAAGCTATTATTTTTCTTACCACTTTAATCACTTTTCGTAAAGGACTTCTCAGAATTTTGCTATTCTTACACTTGGATTTTCCAGTTAAAATAACTTTCGCGCCACTGAAGACAGCAAAAATACTCACAGACGGGGAGTGTACAATGGGTTGACTGATCCTTTTTGTGCATAAGATATATATAAACCTGCATGCAACCATTTTGCGCAAAAGATATATATAAACCTGCATGCAACCATTAAGATACAACCATTAGGATACAAAGGCTGAAACAAGCCTGATTAGTGTTAGTGCTACAAATGGTACATGACGATTGCTGGCTATGATTAGAAAATAACAGATGAAATGATATATGGACAGAAATGACATATGACAAGATGAGCTACAGTACTTATAACACAAAAACGTTTTCAAGGTATAAGATGAAGGATTCTGAGAGTATGGAACTCGGATACTGTTTATCATTACGAACATTCTAACAGGAAGATAATATGCTGCTCTCTGTGTTAGGCCTACTCTCTGTAAGTTAAAGTACTGATGGTAAGATACAGCAGCTTATGTGAAATACTGTACCCTGGAAAAATGTCAAAATACTGTACTGTGAGTTACAAAATACAGTGGCTCCATCTGCAAGACCAAATAATAAATGCACCATGTGACAGCTTTTGCAAGGTTAATCATCCAAAGACTGAACCTTTAACCTAGGCTGCATCATGTTCTAGTACCTAAACCAAAAACCCTGTCAGGGTTTATTTACAATGGAAAAAGACTACCATATTCTCCTTACCTGCAAACGGAAAAAGGATTTCGATGTAGAGACAATCTCCTGACTGAACACAGGAACTGAGAGGTTAGAAGGAAGAACCTCAAACAGAACTAACTGTGAATGGCAGCACGTTGGACACAGACACTGACCTGCAAAAACAATTGTTCTTCATTAAAAATCATGAAGTTGAGAGGGATGGATATCTAAAGCATAAGATATTTTTCACTCAGTCAAACAAAATTTGCTTAAAATACAATTTGCTAAATTTTGACAGTTTTTTGTATTGTGAGCCTTATCTCTTCTTTGAAATACTGAAACAACTCCAGTATATCTAAGTATCAGTACAAAACGTTTTCCATGTCTATACACTAAATGAGGATCTAACACCATTAACAACCTTGTTGAAAGCAAATTTTGTATTACTTTACAAATTTCGGTGAAAGCTAATTCTACATAATGAATAATTTCATACCTTAAATAGACGGTGGGCTAAAGCCAAGAATTAAGAATGCTTACCACTTTTGCAACAGATTAGACATATGTTACTTTAATCATTTTAAAAAATCTAACAAAGAGCAAATGGTTTCCTAAACACTGTTTCTGCAGGGTCGCAGAAGCAGGACTATATCATAACACCTCTAGACACACCGGTATATCTACCAGTGACCTATCTGTTACAGATCATACTTTGAAATAATGTACTTATTTAACTGTACCGTATTCCATATTGAGAATTCTAAGTAAAGTGAAATATTGGCATATGTCTCTTATAAACTCTACATACTGAATACAAATACAATACACAACTTCTCCCCCGACGATGTGTCCATGTCTTACTCCTCCTCGCTAGCCCAGGCTTTTCAAAGTAACACACATATATTTTGCATGCCTCTGCAAACTCACATTTCAGTGAAAAAGACACCGTACAAAATAAAATTAGAATGAAATGACGAAGGATTGCATATTTACATTTCCACCAAGACTGCCACAAGTTAGGAGTGAAAATATGTTTCACTTCACAAATGGTCTACCATGATAACTGTCGTATTTTACAGTACTGTAATTGTTGACAACAGGATATCTGGTTCAATACCTTCAAAATTAAAACTTCAGGTAGCAATTGTGGAGTAGGTGGGTAATGATTCCTTAGTGTGCAATTCTATTTTGTAATTAACAAAAGTGGTTAGGTGTGCAATGCTGTGTATTTCCCTTTATAATTGATCACGATGGAATACAACTTAACTGTATATTCAATTGTATATTTACATAGAGCCATCTGTATTTGTTGTTTCCCACTAACAACTTCCACTGTCTAATAAATAGAATAAAATACTTATCCAAGATATGCTTACATTGATAGAGTCTGTACCTTGCTCCTCTGATAAATCATCCTCAGAAAGACAATAATTGCCACAGTGTTAAACATAATTACCTGAGTATCATTAACAAGGCACAAAAAACATTTGCCATGAAAAATGTATCACATAACATACAATATGATGGAGATTACAGCCAAAATACAAAAAACATTAGATTCATCCTTTCCTGAAGGGTAAGTTCAAGGGTATTAAACAGAGCTCGTAACTAAATAATGGACTTTGTACACTGATCTGAGATAAAAAAAAAATCATGAGTCATTGGCATCTTCATCATATATTCTGCTTACCAAAGGTGAAGTGAATGTTACACCATTGGAGTAGTAATAGCCAATTTCTGTTAAGTACAAAAAACATAAAACTTTAAAATACTGTCATAACTGGTGCACTTACAATTAAAACCTTCTTTTAAAAATTTCACGTTAAAAGGCATATTTTAACCTTATATCACTTGTTCTTGGCTCGTATCTGTACAAATCTATGCTCATAATCCTATTACTCTGGAACAGCTAACTTTGAAAATTCCAAAATTCCATTTTCATCTGAAGAGGATGTAATTTTCCACCAGCAACTATGGGAGTTATTTGTGAAAAGAGTAATATAACATCATCTTGATTTTACTCTGTAATTTGTAAATAACTTCATAGCTCTTGCTGAATATACAACTCATAATTTTGCTGTAAAATAAATGACAAATATGCGCTTCCAACTGGAGTTTAAAAACTAAACCTAGTCAGTGAGTATGATTTTGAGAAGTTAAAAACAATGTACAAAAGTATTCTTAGATGCACTCAAATAAAGCCACTTTCAACAGCAACCACCATGCAACAAAAAACCTTTGGACTTCTGTAATTAAACTAGTGTACTTTGCACAGCTTCATTTTTCTATGAAAATGAGGATATGTATCTTGCTATTCGTCTCACTGCTGCAATAGTTAGGTATATTTCAGTTTCAGAGAGCTGTAAAACTTTATAATCATGAGATATCTCAGCAGATGAGATAACATTTTTCAAAAACTTAAAAAACTTGCATTACTTCACGACATTTTCACTCCATCCATTAATACTGTATTTGCAGTGTACAGCAACAACAGCAACAGATATAACAGCAAACCAAATGATTAATTTTAAATTGTCTGGCATCACAAAACTGTTGTGACAGTCTTGAGCCTGTCCCATTCATTTGCCTGCTTTTAACGTTCCTTATCTAACAAAACTTCAAATTCTAACACTATCCTGTTAATTTCTCTTGGTGAATTTCAACGCATTCTTCAGTAGCTTTGCCCTTCTCTACTTGGTTTAACGGATACCCCACCTCTTAAGCTCCTACCACCATCCAGGATTCTGTCACTAGTCTGAAATTCTCCATCACCCTTTTCTTATAAGGTTATGAATTAAAAACCTTTTAAGCTTCTACTTAACATCATAGTTATCACTCTGCTGAAGCATCTGACACAGGAAACTCATCCCACGGCCAGCCCCAATAATAGGCCATCTGGAAGCCTTTCAATCTTGGTGCAGGTCCGAGACTAATACAGTACCGTAAAAAATTCTTGTGACCAAACCAGTACCTCCCTTGTAGAAATTATGGTAATCCCCACATAAAGACCAATACTGTCTCACCTGGATCATAGCTGGCCTTTGTGCTTCTAGTTCATCACCTGTTTGCCAGCAAAACAGGGATATCAGCTTGACCCCCAACCTTAAATGTTCTAGCAAAATTTCTCATCAATTTCAACAATTTTCATCTTGATTATTCCAGCAAAATTCATAGTATAAATTTTCTCTGAAATTAATTATTTAATTAATTTGTTGCTTCTAAGAATTAATTCTGTTAGACAGAACAGAGGATTGTAATCTTATACTGTAGCTAACAGCAATAGTTGGCTGTCAAGTAGCTTGTAAACCGAGTTCACTTGGGAGGTTGAAAGACCTACAGTCAAGTTTTTGACTCCTGTACACCAATTTGACACTTGTTCTCTTTAACATTTTAAGGACACTGTTAAAGTTTACCCAATACTGATTTTTAGGTTGAAAAGATATAACCTTCTAATTGCCTGCGACTGAAAGAAATCAAAGGTCTATCGTTAATTAGTTGAAGTTTGCTACTCCAGCGAAAAGCAAGATCAGTGACGCTTACAGTATAAACTACCATGAATTGCTTTTCGAGGTGTGGCCTTGCAGTGCGTCTTTCTTGACGGAGTGGGGTCGAGAATCAAAAACCTAACCAGTACAAGAATCCCAGAAAAAATGCCGCCCTTTAGCTAACAAATATATATATATATATATATATATATATATATATATATATATATATATATATATATATATATAAATAATATATATATATATATATATAAATAATATATATATATAATTATATATAATATATATATATATATATATATATATATATATATATATATATTATACATTGTATATGTATACATACAATATATACTGTATGCATATATACATATATATATATATATATATATATATATATATATATATATATATATATATATATATATATATATAAATAAACTGAAGACGAATTCATTTGAATACTTCTTATAAGGACGTTTTATAAAATGTGATAAATAATATCATCTTGTCCTTATCACGAATAGTCTCTTTATCAATCTTATAATCACCACAGCCGAAGATGCTAGATATTATCGCCTGGTTCAACGAGTTTACGGAAATAAAAGCAAGCACTGTAACTGTGAGCAGAATGAGTCGAGAAAACAAGTAGTAATTTATAATTTGAAGTGCAAAAAGGAGCTTTGGGTGTTTTAGCGTATGTGCTGCTTTGACAAAATACAGGTACTAAAGAGAGAGAGAGAGAGAGAGAGAGAGAGAGAGAGAGAGAGAGAGAGAGAGAGAGAGAGAGAGAGAGAGAGAGAGAGAGAGAGAGAGAGAGAGATGCTAGTTAAGCATAGGATACAAAATGAAATATGAGGATAAGTTGGAAGAATATTTTACAACATGAGTGAATCATGCATAAATGATCAGATTCCCAATAGCATTAAATTTGATTGAAGAGTTACTTTCATTAATGAATACAGTTTTAAACATAAACAGACTTAAAGGAGGTGATTGCAAAGCTTTAATTTTAAAACGTCGGCTGCTCGAAAACTGAAAAACTCGAGTTAAAGTTGTTATATATTTTACTGGAAAATAACCAAACCACACCCTTGCCCTACCCATTTGACATCATTAGCGGACCCTCTGTGATTAATTTGACTTCTTAGTAACAGCGTTAACAAACTAGGTTGGGTTAGTAAAGACTGTGTATTGGATGAATGGATGTATGTAAGGCATGTAGGGCCAAAGGTCAGGCACTGGGACTGACGTCATGAAATATGGAGCAAACATGGAGTAAAATGGCGTTTATGCATCAGAAGCAAATAACATAAGATGGAAACTGATTACAGATTCATGACTATAAAAATAGCACTCATCCACGCCCTGTTATACTGATAGCTGTAACGGAAAAAAATCAATCATTTTTTCACTGCCTCACCCTTCATTTCCTTCGTGAAGACTACAGTTATGACTACTTGCAGAGTGTGTGACTGTACACAGCCATAGCAATGCACGAAGACTTTCGTTATAGCCCTCCAGACCTACGCTGCACGCCCGAGGCCCTCCTGAACTCGATCTGCGGGGCGTATTGTGTATAATGGCGCGGCACGAACCTCAGGAAGACGAGGAACACGATGCAGAACTGAATGAAAGGCAGCAACAAGGTCAGTAGAGTCACTAGCACAAAGATCACGAGAACGAAGTGATGGCCGAAGCGTTGCAAATGGGTGTTGTACCCTTGGGGGGTCGAAGCGTCTTGCATCTCCCTGTTCATCATGTCAGCTGGCTCTGTGCAAGCGACAAACTTCAAATGTCACAGCTCGTGTTAAAAAAAAATAAATAAAAATAGAAGAGTACTGACTAAAAGGTTTTCTGGGTTCGAGTGACAAACTGCTCGCTTCAGACCATAGTATCTGCTCTGTGTGGTATTTCCAGTCGGACTGTTCTGTGGTACGGTAAGACAGGCGTTATCACATACAACCATTTCTCTCTGTCAAAAGATAACACGCTCTTATCTTGGGAGATTAGAGTCCAATTTGTCATACGATGAGCCATGCGATTGCCGACTGGGTGTTCATTGTTATTTCGGTTATCTCATCACTATAAAAAAGACATTAGCACTATCTAGTGATTCATGCGACATCACATTTAAAAAAAAACATTATACAGTTCCACAAACATAAGGTAATTGTTGATTAAAAAGTTAAAAACAAGAGTGAGATTATTTTCAAATGATATCTACTGTTGAAATTTCATATCGTGATTTGATTTAACAGCATTTTAACAACTTTACTGAATCAATGTTTACATCAGTTGAATCTGGTAAATAAACTGATAATTAACAAACAAACAACCAGGAAATTCCGTGACGCACGTGATTTCCGCATAACAGCGAAAGGGTTGTTATAAAATTGCGAGATGTAATTAGTTGTTCCTCATCACTGGTTAACACTGCGGCGTAGTGGTAGTTGTTACTTCTTAATGACTCCTTGTTAGTGGTTTTGAGTGGTCATTTATATGGCGTTAGAGAGGATTGCTTCAGGCTCACTTGGTGACAATGACTTTGCTGTACTGTTCCTGTCTGCTACAGTTTGGGAAGAAATCCTAAACTGTTCGTGGTTCCTTAAATCTTTTACGCACGCCATAACTCATTTCCCCCCACACGGTTACTGGCTGGACAATGAGTTCCCGTTGACATCGGTTTCATATGAATTAAAAAATGAAGTTGGATGCTTGAAACTCAATCTCCAGTTTGAGAAACAATTTGCATGACTGTCTGTAAGTCTCGGAAATCTATCCAAAGTTTAAGACTTTTTCAGGAAGACATCATTGTCAGTTGGGGTTTCAGCGCTTCTCTGGTCAAATACATAAAAATCTGAAGACAATCGAGTGCATCACTAGTTACTACCGCGGGAGAAAACTTGGCATTCCCTTCTATAGCTTACGATATGAATAAAAACATCATATCAAAACACTAAATTACTGAAAAGTGAATTTTCTTCTTCCACATTTTCCTGTCATCACTGGGAAATGCATCTTACGGTAACACCAGTTTTTAATTAAAGCAACTTTTTTTTATTTCATTCCCGTT
>JANJGK010000030.1:27875658-27898158 GCA_039081455.1 Macrobrachium rosenbergii
TTTTTTTGTTTTTGGTGATGCTCCTGACATTTCAAGGCTACTGGCAAGTCCTGGCAAACATCCTCCGAACTCTCACACTCAAGGTCTAGAGAGTACGTGCTCACATTATTGTTCTATCCCTTACCTCTACTAGGCAATTTCTTTTTTTACTGTTAGGTCTTTTCCGCTTATTTCATCTATGGTCTTGTGTAATTTTGAAATGCGCCCCTCACCGCGCCCCAACCCCCTTTTTCTAGCTTTTTTTATTCCTAACTTTACTCTTATATTCGGTTTCTGACTAAACGGAGACACGTTTACTCTCCATCACCGTATCAAATACTTTTTTCATACTTCGTTAAAGTGTTCAATAATAGAAGCAAATCCTTGCAGCTACAACTATTTCGCCCTTGAATGTTCGTATACAGTACAGCTGGTTTCAAGAATTTTGGTGTATTTCACAGCAAGCTTAGGAGACATCTGCCAACTCCACAAGGTATCAGGTAAAATCCATGTGACTAGCAAGAGAGAAGCTGTTGGCCACGCTGCCTCTGAGACAAAGCTGCTAATCATGTATAAAAAAAAGGTGACCAGGAACCACGTTTACCAGATGACAAAGTGTTTTTAATAAAGCAGCAATATTACGTAACAACACTGCGGAGTTGCCAGATGTCTATTTCACTTGCCATGATGTGTACTGAAATTCATGACGCCAACTGTATCTAATCATTCAGAAGCATAAGTGCCAAAAAGAGCTTCAATCTCATGTTGATTCATCATACTCGCCTGTAACTGCGAAAACCTGAAACCTTATCTGTTGAGCAGCTTCTTTCCCAGTGACGAGAGTCGGTTGAAAATTTTGCTGTTTCATTAGCACCCATTGCTTTTTACTCTTATCCAGAATTATCAGTTTCGGTTATATATCTCTGCTTTATTTAAATATCAAAGCAGTAGTGTAGACGCAGCTTTCAATAGTAGTTGCTTCTTGATGTGCGTTCAGCTTTTCAGGCAACAAGATCGAAGACAAAACCTATCCTACAACCTATCTTTTCCGTTTAAATTATTAATGTCTACCTTTCATATAAATACTGTATACATGGTTTTAAAACTTCGTTTCCTCTTCTCTTTAGCACTGTGAGATTTTGGAGTTAATCAAGTGTCCAATTTTTCCTCTGTTCCCCATCTCCGTTCCGATTACGTAAAATACTTTATTTAATGTTCCATTTTGGTTTTATTTACTTAAAAAATTCTCCTGTTTCCTCATCAAGATTTCATGTGCAAAAAATATTTTCCAGTTTTTCATCTTGGTTTCATTTGCTCCTTGAAAGCTTTATTTGCAAGATAAAAACTCCTGACATTTGTGCTTATTCACTGCTTAGTTGAACTCGTTGACGAAGGTATTCAGTTTCTGCGTATCACGGTACAAACAATTGACATTTTCTATTTTTGTCGCTCGGAAACCAAGGGATTTTTCTCCCTGTATATCCTCTCTTTTACATTTATTATATCCTCAAAATTCACTCGATATTTTTCAACTTGATAAAATTGCAAACACTGTCACCTAATAACACCTTCGAGATAAGTATAGTTGATAATAATTCATTTTTATTATGTACAAAGTGTCTGTGGAAACTGACTAACGTATTATAAGTCACATTTCTACTGCAATTTCTCAGTTGTTTCATTGTGCTCGTCCCGACCACCTTATCCTTAGATCGACCGTGCTGACAAAACCTTAATAAATCATTCCGCATAAAAAACGAAGCGAGGTAGGTTAGCAATCCTTTCTTTCAGCGGCCTTCTACAGAACTTCACCTGAATCCTTGTTTCCCTTGGGTTCCTGTTTCTGAAACTCCGTACGAAGTAGACAACAAAAAGTTGACCTAAAAGTCCACTTCATTCTGACAAATCTTATGGCAAATAATTCCTTGTTCCTTTCCCTATCTATCTAGAGTTCGTGTCGCCCTCTATCTGCCCGAATTACCTGGCAAACAGCTCCGACACACCCATATCCCGATAGGCGTTACGTTTCTATTTACAAATCGAGACTCATTTTCAAAGCTCTGGTGGTGGTTTTCCTTCAAATGGCGTGCCAGCCCCGCCTTGCAGTTGCTTCTTCCTCCTCTAGATCTTCGGTGCATTCTTTCTCTGCAGCCTTGAAGGCTTTTAGGGGAAGCAACTACGCCCCACTCTTTCTTTCCCCATGACACAGGATCCCTTAGAACGCAGTAAGAACGAGATTTGCGCGGTATATGAGGCGCTGTAAAAACGCCTTCTACAACGAGGAAGAGAAAAATGAACCTTTCTGCGATTTTACGAGGCAAAGAAAATGAGTTTTATAGATCATATATGCTGCGTGCTTCTGTCATCTAGTATACGTGCGGTATGACGTAACATCCCGGTTGCTAAGTGGAGAAAAAAAGAAGTGAAAAAAAAAAAGAAAAATTCCTACGGGTTTTACGCCGAACCTTGACATTTTGTTACATGTACCTTGGGACGCCCATTGGTCGTGGCGCTGTCTATAATACAAATGCCGCGAAGCATTACAACATGTTGCTAAGTGACAATCATCATTTTTTTATAACCTCCCTATCTCTCTTTCGATCCTCTTTTGAACTGAGATTTACGACGCAGCTGACGTAAACAAAAGAAATTCTAGGGGACCATGTTTCATGAAACATGATACCTTGCTAAAGAATGAGCATCATAAGCCATGAGCAGCAATACAAAAATACTATATAACTGCACTTGCCGGGCTGTATGTCTACCTTTACGTCACTTTCAGCATAATAATGGGACTCATAAATATTAAAATCTCATGTTACACACAGCCCCACACAGTAGCTTTCTTGGACGTCAAAACAGTTGGCCAAGGACAATGTCTTTAAATAAATTTAAATTACATCGAAAAAATATCAACAATATTCATTCACAATGCAAACAAATAAAATTATCAACACTGAGATCCGTTTTCAGAACTCTTCCACATATAGTGAGCCCGAGTTTGACGAAGAAATACATTACAGCATACTTGTAAGCTGGCTCTTCAGCACATTCTACTTGACATAAAACTGATGAATGCTACACGCTTGTCAAACTTTTCACCGCATTAATGACGTGACCTTTCATAACAATATATTATGCTTACCAAATAAGCTAGCCTTTGAACATAGTACCCATCCACATAAATAATTAAACTGAACAATTTCATTTTCTTATCCACACACTTTTAAGTGAAACCTTGACAGGTATAGCCCCATGTACAAGAATGGGGTGGCCTACATAATTTACTTGCGGGTGTAATACAGTCTACACGGGCAATCGACAAAAACTTCTGACAAAAATAACGATACATCGTACTGCTGTTGGCCAGGAAAATCTGGAGGCTTTTTCTGTTCATTGGTAATCTCAATTTTAGTAAAATATAAGTTCAATAAGAGAAACCTTAATAGAAATATGCCTGCGTTTAAAATCTGAAAAATATTTTTTTGTACTAGCATCAGTTTGTTAAAAACAGACCGACGTACAGTAACGAAAAATCGTACAGTAATGAAAAATCGTACAAATTATGTAATAAATTGGCTTAGCTCATAAAACAACTACATATTAACCCATATTACATAGTGTCAGTTTGTTTGAAAATTATAATCTAGCCACCAATGTGTTTTATACTATCCAGCAATGGCTGCGAGCAAAATTTACTGCTTGCTATTATCTGATACAAATCATCTTGTCAAAAGCAGACATGTCTTTCTCACACCGATTGGTATGCAAAGTTCCCAAGAAATTTTTAAGAAGAAACACGACCTTGCATTTCTTGAATATCTTTTCTTCTTCATTTTTCCATTTTTTTTTTTTACGGTCGAGTTCTGTACACTGTAGTGTATGTAAATGTATATATCTATGCATAGGTATAAGTGTCTAAGTGTATATGTATTTTGTATGTATCCATACATATAAAAACATACATACACACACATATATATATATATATATATATATATATAAAGAAAAAAAGGAGAGGAAATGGCAAAAAATCTAAGTATAAAATATATATGAATGCACAAATACACAAGGTGAGAATGTCGAAAAATAAAAGTGCTGTATTAACCTAACCTCATTTAGTACAAAAAAAAAAAAAAATAGTCTACACTCTTAATTAAGAGAAGGATTCCACCATCCCATCCTATTCTCATTTTAAATTAACCATGATAAATAAGACAAATAAAACAAATACTTTCTGGTGTTAGGTGTGTTTACATGAGGACACAAATTTACTATAATAAATGGATTAAATGGACTTCCATGGCAGACCACAGCATCCCACGTGAGGGTAGATTAGGGCAGCTCCATGAATCATCAACCATATGAGGTTAGGTTAAAATAAGCATGAAGCCATAGCAGAGCATGCCATCCTACTATCCTCGGTCAGTCTAGGTCAGAATAGCATGTGTGCACTGTAAGTGATATCTTACCTATCTTTAAGGGATTTTTCTCTACTGCTGAAAGAGCAGAGGTATATATTGATCTAGCGTATTACTTTGTTTAGTGCTTTTGTTTCTTTTTTTTTTATCCACATTAAAACCTGTTTCCCACTAGCACCAACAAGGTTGTCAAAAGCTCACTACGTAATCACATGATAAATTGCAGGAAAAAGGTATGCCTTCTGCATTTAATCAAACAATAATATGGAAATGTATGATTAAATCTCATTGTTCGACATCTTTGTGTTATGCTACTATTTGGATATATGTAACTAATAAAATCTAGTCATGCCATATCATGCCATACTGCATTATCCTGCTAGCAATGTCTCTGCTAAGATTTCTTAGTTTTACGGAATCTAACAATTCTGACACAGTTATCTCAAGTAAAACTGCTAAGAGGACTTTATTTTACAGAAATTATTTCATAAACTGCAAATGGCAATAAGTCTGAAGAAAAGGTATATAAAATCTGACATTTTTCTAAATCCAATAGATATAAAAAATTTTTGTATTGTTCTCATCATGTCATGTGCCAGCATATTAAAAGTTCCTAAAACTTTTTCTTATTTAACTAATTACAGACAGATACTTCCATTTTCATCTGAAGAACCCCAATCATCAATCAAAAAGTGTGAAATTTTAACACTAGCTCATGTTGAAAACTTTCCCTTTCAAGTATGGAGTCTCTTGATTTTATGCATTTCTATGCCCTCTTCTTCTTTGAAATAGGAAGCTACAGCTTTAGAAATTAATTTAGGAACACAGCATTCTGCAATGTACTATGCTGTCCCCAAACTTTGGTTATTTACATATTTAGTCATCAATATCTTAACCCTAAAGACACTTAATTTCTCTGTACGGTTTTGTAAATTATACTAGTAACACCAAATAACCATACGCACCCACTGTTCTTAACCAAACGCATGCACAAACACACTGTTGAAACCTCCTACTGGTCTATATACAGTACATAAGGAAATTTAACATATATTGATAGGCATTTAACAGAGATGGAGAGGGGTACAACCTACTACTACAAACCTTCAAAATTTTTCAAATGAACCAGTGCTGAGTTATAATGGGAAGGCCTACTTAAGCGAAGATACTGCTAAAAAGTATAATCTGTATTGCCTTGTGAAATCAGTGATTCCTCAAGTTGGCAGGAAATACATGTTTTTTCTAATCACTTTCTCTGTAAGGACCTCAATACTGACTGAAACAGGTGGTGGTACTCATCCCAAAAAAAAAAGTAATTTATAAAAGCACCAATGGTAAAAAAAAAATATGTAGTATACAACAATTGAAAATATATGCATTTTACAACAAAACTTAAAGCACTGAACTAAAACTATTGCTGCTATACTGTACCTATACTCTCAACACTTGATTTAGCCTACTAGACTGATTATAAGTAAGGAGGTTATCGAAACTTGACAGAAATCTAAGTTCTCTTTTTTTTAATTTAAAAACATAGGAGTGTGTCAAAAGAGATTCCCTTAAACATGAATACTGCAATGGTAGTGTGTTAAAAAAAAACATTCAACTGCAGTATGAATCAATTAACAATTCCCACTTTACCACTTGATGAATGGTTTCCTCACAAACAGATCAATTATGTAATTATACTGAATTCATTTGTTTCCTGCCCACTATGCAAAAACAAAATATATCTATTGTCAAAATTGGTTGATTTGGGGTATATTATCCCTATAAAGTACCTAGCTATAATCAGTAATATTCATGCTTTCTGAACAGTAGCAACATCTTACAGCCAAAGATCACCTCTCACAACAGGGTGAGATGCCTTAAAATATCACCATAAATTTCCATTATAAAACAAAGGCAGTATGATGGTTATTTAAGAAAGAACTGTCCTTAGATTACCCTGACTGGGGAAAAATATTCTTTTATAAGTGAATTGGTCAAACTGTAACTGGCTTGTTAAGATGACAATCAAGATTTTCCCCAACAGAATTAAGGTGAACTTTCTTAATTTCAGGGCATACGGACTGAAGGTACGGGAGCTACCACACAACCTAACCTAACCTTAATCCTAGCTTATACTCTTATACAGTATTAGCAAAAAGGTTTTTGAATTAAGAGTTAACAAGAATCTTTTTGGTAATACCAATACAACACTGTACTTTCATTTCTCACTAGCAAAGAGTTCAAAATTAAAAATGGTTGAATGATGGTAATTTTTCATTTTAACCATAAAGAGTAAAAGGGGGCAAATGAATGTTACAATTTAATTGATGAAAACAATTGAATTGATGAAACTTGTATTATATTTCAAGGTTACTGTCACTGTCCTGAAAATGTTCTGTTAACTCTCTTACACCATTTGGGAGGTTTTAGATGCTTGCAGCATATGTGCTATACATAAAATTTGTGCAATCTTTTTCTTTTATATATTAGTTACATAACTTATTAGTCAATAAAAATTTCCCAACATAACCTACAGAAGTTTCTGGATGTTTTCTGACATCTCCTACTGAGATATTCAGTTCAGTAATGGCTTTTCTCAAGTGTACGAATGGCTGCCGGTGACTATTACTTGTATTAACATCATAAACAAATTATGGATATAAAACACTTCTCTAACTATCTGAAAGCAGTCCATTCCTCTGGTAAGTATCTCTCCTGTATAAAACACACTGTCTGGGTAACTGAAGTCATCTCCCTGGATTGCGACAAGAGGAATGTGTCCACCTGCCTGTACCTCCAAGCATTAAGGTAAGGCCTATGCTGTGTGCAATACTAACAGAAGACAGGGAGTAGCCCCCATGCCATTCAGGCCTCAGTGTTGAGGTTAGGTTGGAATGAACTTTTATCTTTCACTTGTACGATTTATGGTGCTCTAGGCCAGGTTAAGGCATTGGTCCTGGCAGCCTAGACTAGGTTACATTGCATTCCTGTAATTCACTCTAGGACAAATGACATTTTTTATAATTCTGGAGAAGGGGTGGTCTGATCGGGTACAACCTGACACCCTAGGTTAGATTAGGTTTGGGAATTTAAGGATAAGATGCACTCTTATAAGAGAACCTATGACATTTTTGTTCTTTAAAATGTGCTTTACAACTAGATACTGATTACAGGCTTGACCCATGTATTTTTCTCAATGATCATATATCTTGTGGGTTATACATGTTGGCCTATTCCCAATGTTGGTTTCCCCTAACCTAAAAAAAAAAAAAAAACACGTTTCCAACTGAGGTTGTGGCCTGGAAAAAATGTAAAAACATGTGGTTTCCAGCAACAAGAAGTCTTAAAAGTATAAAACATGATAAAAGCAGTCAAAATAATATATATATGCACTTCGAATGATATTAAGGTATCTTAGTATTAACATTTTGCTAACACCTATACTCCTAGTTGATACAGAATTTTTACTTCATCTAGGCTATGCCTGTTTATACTTATAAATAATACTGTATCTCTCATTTTGAGGTAAATTAAAAAAAAAAAAACTGACAGCTGCTTGACCTAGATCTGGCTGTAATTCAAACACTGACAAGATAACAATACACTGCTTCCATCTTGAATGAAACTGTCAAGGCAACAAAAGAAAGCTAAGCCTACAACAGTAGACCTAATGTTATCTATGACGAGGTAAGCTTGCTGATACTTGGAAATAGTATTTTATCTCTTATCTGGATTTACATTATAAAATTCCTGAAACACTTACTAAATGACCGTAGCTTGGCCTCGATCTAGTTGAACTAACAAGACATAAGAGCCTTCATTGTGAATGAATTTTTCAAGGAAAAAAAAAGAATGCTAGGCCTACAACACTACAACCTGTGTTATCTATTAGGATATAAGCCAAGATGTCCCCATTCCTTGCCTAGGTCCAGAAAGTCTGCCTGCAATCATAAGTGGACAGGCTAATGCTCTCTCTCTCTTACATGGCAGCCTTACACATAGCCTATATAACCACCCTAGGATACGGTAATACACCTTGGACCTCCCTAGTTGGCTTGCTTATGGTACAAAATCTCCAGACCTCATTATTACAACTGTCTAAAATAATCGAAATGACACGTTACCTTAAAACTGATACTTGACATCCTGTAGGCCTAGCCTAGATCGTCACGATCAGCCACGCTAAGCTGACAGGTGCCAGGCTTCACTGTTGCACCGGCTTGTTTTATTTACTCTAAGGTCACATAAAATCTCTTCAATTGATACTGTATGTCGTTTTAAGAGTATGTTGTCAGTAAACGTGGGCTACTTCGAATCACGTAAAGCGTAAAAAGAGCACGAACTATTCTACATCAACAAAGGACAAACCATAACGTAACACACACGAAAGTAAATGGCGCACTGAAGCACCTTCTTCATGTCCCTTTTATCTTAGAAAGTTAAGTATCTGAACACTTTCTCCCTACGAATTTATAATCAAATGAACATTAGGCAAATACTCGAGTAATTTTCGGTATAACAGGGGTGATGCTCATATTAGATGGATTATGGTGAGTTAAATGTCTGAACAGCTTCTACTTTTGAAATTATATTATAATCTAATGAAAATTAGGCCTATACTCGAATAATTTTAGGTGTAATAAATGTGGTGAACGCACTAAATAAAATTTGGAACTTATTAAATGGAATGTCATAAACTCTAAAGAAGGCAACATTGCAAGTTGCACCAACACATGATCACATCTTTCAGAAGTTTCAGTTAACTTTGGCAGTGTGTGGCGTCGTGACGAAATCTTATTTTGTTCTTAATGATTTTTCTGTCATTCTTTACAGCTACAGCTACTTGCTAGTTTTGAAAATACCAAGACCAGTGAAAAGGCGATCATGTGATCACTATCAAAATGGGTTTGAACCTTGGGATGGCACAAGGATTTGTAATTTAAAATAAGGGTTAGCATAGCAAAGTATATAGGCCTAAGCACACGAAGTGTCATATTCGTGATTTCACATGACAAATGTGGAGGTTGTGCTAGATGTCTGTACTGTGTCCGATAAATCAGTTGGACTACCTCTTTCTTGTGATGCTTTATGAATAAGCTATAGTTTAAGTTAAAGTACCGCAGTAGATTTTTTTGCTTGAAGAAGAGAAGCCAACTTCGCACAGGCCTAATAGACTACAAGACAAGCCGCACCTCAGTAGCATAGTTTTCTCTCTGCTAAGGTAAGAACGTACTTTATCAACGTCATGAATTGTCAGACCCACATAATTTACGAAGCAAAACTTCAGCAAAGTCAGGATTTTGTTAGTAGGCTAGGCTCTGGTGATTTTTGTATCCCTCTCTTTGTTTAGGCCTAAGGCAAGGCTTGCCATGCAGCGTAATGCCAAACCTGGTTCTTTTTGAGTTTGGGTTGCTAGAGCATCTTTTCAACTTATCAAGGAAAAAAAATCAGTTGGGAGAAAGTCTAATAGTAATGAATGTAGGCTATCCTGACCTAAATGAGGGCCTAATTTCATGTTGGATAAGAGAGGCTACGTACTCCTGAATACCCTTAACCTGTCTTAATGTTGGACAAATTCTTACCTTTAGTATCAGAGGTTAGAGGCTGCAGATGCATACTTATTACATTAAAATTCTGAAAAACAAACATGATATTGGGCGAGTGGCAGGTGGGTTCTGTGGGCATGAGTTAAACCAAGATAAGCCTAGGCATAGAATATATGGCATGTAGGCTTAGTTCTGTATGCAGCTCACTCTTTGTGGTAGCTTGCAGGCCAATTAAAATTTATTCAGTTACCTTCATTTACAAAAATATTGCTTTGCAAATTACATATACAAATATATATATATATATATATATATATATATATATATATATATATATATATATATATATATATATATATATATGTTTATCAGGGATAAACCATGTTCCACATAAACATTAGGCAACAGTGGTTATTCTAATATCAATTTTAAATTCTGATTTTATTCATCTAACTAATTTCCGCTTAAGAATCATTTGGCTTGTGCTTTTTTTACCATTTCTGAAGGTAAACGATACTTGTTTTCACAACCCATACTGCTCATTCATTCAAATATATATACATACATATATCTATGTATATATATATATATATATATATATATATATATATATATATATATATATATATATTTTGTGTGTGTGTGTGATGAAATCACTCAAAACCTATGATGGAGGTATGCTGCAAATATCAGAATTAGGCTAGAGGGAAAATATACTTCTCAAGTGTTTTCATGCTTTCATATATTTTTTGTATGCATATCATCAAAGGAATGCTTTGAAGATGTTTATACAAAATGAAATTGCTTGGGAAGCATTCTTTTCCTACCATAGCAATGCTTTCTGCCATGTATATAATACTGGTAATTTTCATAGACATACACATTTTATATATATATATATATAATATATATATATATATATATATATATATATATATATATATATATATATATATATATATATATATATATATATATATATACTGTATGTAACAGCAACAGGAAAAAATTAAAAAGGGTTGTAAAGTGTTACTGGTTTCAGCTTTATTGCTAAGCCAGGTTCAGAGGACTGATACATAGTGGTAGAAATTTACGATACATAAGCTAGTGGGACGGTACATATAGGCCTAAACGTTGACTGTTGGAAACTAAATATTCACACTTGAAAGGTGTGTGGTGGCGGAGACCTTGCGCTTATTCGTGACAGGTCAGCATTTTCAAATCTGATTATCATGCATGTGCCCTGCTTACCTATTCCCAGTCAGTCACCTACCTTCCTTGAACTTTGTACATCTTACATATTTCTTTTGAAATTATAGATCAAGTTTATACAAGCCGCTGGTGATATTCATAGCCTTATAAAAGTTTTCTATTATGAAACTAGACTTAATGAAGCAATTAAGACAAAAGAGTTAGTTAAGAAGGAAGTGAGAACATCAAGAGAAAATGGATGAACCGTGGACTATAGCTAAAGACACAGAGGTGGAAGGAGTAGATTACACTTTAGTACAGAAGAGGAGTTGGCGTCTTAGGGACAACAGGGAGTGTTTGTGACTCTGGGAGGGAAGAAAGAGGAAGTGAAAACTGTATAAGGTTAGATGAAGAGAAAACTGAGAGTTAATGTGAGCAAGAGGAGGGTCATGAGGGTAATTGAAACCAGGAAGATGGAGCAGTGAGCATTCGTATGGATGGTGGAAGAATGGGAAGAGTTGATTTGTATAAGTAGCCTATGTGGAGTTAAATATGATGAATAATGATAAGAGCCTATGTGGAGTTAAATATGATGAATAATGATAAGAGAGAAGAGCTGAGTTGCAGAATATTTGAAGCAAGAGAAGTAGCAGTGTGTATACAAAAGAAAAGGAGGACAATAACTTTATATGGAAGCCATGTGGAAATGTATGAAGGGGTTGTTTATCACAGTGTCCTTTAGGGAGGTGAACTAAGGAACTTGAATGCAAAAGAAAGAAAAAAGGCTGAGACTGTTGAGATGAACTGTTTGGTTAGCACATGTAGAGTAAAAAGTACTGTTAGGGGAGAAATGTGGAGATACTTAAAAGTGGTTAAAAGATCATCATATGTGTAAGGAATAACTAGAGTACATATTGTTATGTGGTCTGGTCATGTGGAAATATTGGTCAACGACAGGTTGGTGAAAAAAATCATAATTCATAAGTATTAAATTAAGACCTACAAAGATAAGGCTAGATGGGATGAAAAAAGATACGGAAAAGGAATGGTATAAATATCCGAGAAACACGAGAACGTGTGCAAGACAGAGTTGAAAGGTACAGTGTATTTAGGGTGTGTGACATACTTCCGATGAGCCTCGGTATATGAAGTGGAAGTTTTACTGCACAGTGGGTTCATCCATGGTTCAGCAGTTGAAGTATGAATGTGCCAGTGACTTTTTTCTGTGCAGCCCCCCCCCCCCAAATTTTGTGCTTTTCTGTGTGGTTGAGTTTTTTCTTGCCCACTTTTTTCCTTTTATAATAATCTAAAGTGTACTTATTCATTTACTTATTGTCGATAAGCCATTTTCTATATTTCTTCTTCATTTCCCATTCGTCTGGTATATTTGCACCAGGTTACCATTTTTTACGTTTCCATATTTTTTTTGTTTAACTGTCAACTCTGAACTTATGGTATGAATGAGGATCCCAGAATTTACCCAAGGACACTGCGTCACACACATGTTTTATATTTTCTTGGCTCCTTCCCTAACCAGATCCTTGGTTTTAGGGTGCAGAACTGTAATTCAGCTTCCACGTTCATTAACATTTAAGTGCAATTTCTTCAAGATTATTAGAGATCATATGCTTAAAATGACCAACTCTACTTTCGGATTATTGTGTTGCATTTATTTCCACATGCTTTTTTATTCTAGTTATTAAAGCTTTATGTTGGCCTTAGCCTCCTGCTTTTGGAATAATGTATTACATTTTTTTTATTTCGATTCTTCGCAATGTGCTTTCTTTTTTAATATAAGTATACCAAAGATAATATCCCTCATAGGCTAAATGATCTACCCCTAATACCTTTCCTACTTTACAGTAGAACACCTTACTGCTGTTACCATTTGGCCACAGTTCAGTTGAACCAAAATTTTCAGTAAATATTTCTTTTTAGTTACCAGGAATTAGATTGACATTATAAACATGTCTAATGTTATAAATTTGATGTTAATTCCAGCCAGTGTATCTATGTTATATTTAAACCTGCTCTGCGAAAGTTCCTCTAAAATTCTGATAGAATGGAAACTAGATTTTGAAAATAATACACATCATTCATCGTTGCTTGCACGCAATATGTTATTTTGAATCAGATGAATCCAATGTTCGCAAATTGCACAAACGTTTTTACGCGGTGGGTTGAATCAGATCCTCATACCCTGATATAACGGCAGTGTTTATTCTGGAACTCTTCAGTTTTCTTCCCTTGTTAAGGTTTATATTTCTCTTCTTGCAATTGCTGCATCCGATTTTAAGTCTCTCAACTTTCAGTACCGTACTCTTCTCTCGCCTCCTTTTTAATGGGTTGAAGCTTCTGACGCAATGAAGTCCCCCCCTTCTCTCTCTCTCTCTCTCTTACACACACAGTATATACATACATACATACATACATACATACATACATACATACATACATACATACATACATACATACATACATACATATTACCCAAACATTTGTGTGCACTGTATGCGTTGATGTTACTCCTCATATACACGGCGGAATTTTTTAGAGGTCATTGGTGTACACGTATGATTAAGCGTTGGTGCAAAGATTAACATCCAGATGTTGATAGAATTCACACCGCCAAAGAAAGGGAGGAGACTAAAACTCGAGCAGCGCGAGGGAAATATCTCTTTAGTGAGAGATCAAGAACCAAAAATGGAAACCACGATTCCAACGATAATTTCCTAATGTCTCTGATAAGAGGCTCATTAATAGCAAGATTAACTGGAAGGTTTTGCTTCTTTGAACAGATAATCAGGAAAAAATGCAGTTGAAAGCTTCGGGGAACATTTGAAGTGTACTTTAATTAAGATCTTGGTGTAAATTTCGTCTGTAGGAATATGTATATATATATATATATATATATATATATATATATATATATATATATATATATATATATATATATATATATATATATATATATGTATGTATTTATATATACGGTATATATATATATATACTGTATATATATATATATATATATATATATGTATATATAACATATATATATGTGTGTGTGTATAGAGTGTACTGGTCCCTTTTTATCAGATATGTAAATGCCCTCTTAACTTCTCGAATTCTTTACATTTTTGGAACGTTTGTCACTGCAAAGCCTAGGACCAAATAAAGATAAATGAAGCCTCACTGATACATACATGCATACAGACACACACACATATATACTCGTATAGCCTATATACAGTATGTGTGTGTATGTATGTGTGTGTGAGTGAGTGTGTGTGTCTTGTGTTTGTGTGTGTGAATGTGTGTAAGTTAAAAGAGCTTGGGGATATAGGGCTAGGACCAGAGAAACTTATTTTGTTCCTTGATGAGGCCAGAAAGAATAATTATAAATATATAAAAAGAAAACCCGAGAAGCAAGGGTGACAAAGACTCCAGGAACTGCAGCCAAGCGAGGAAGGTAACTAACTCATTGTGGTTACTCAGATGCGGAGGCATCTCCTGAATGCGTCCTTCTTACACTGGCCAAAATTACACGCTCGGCTGCGTGTCGACTGACCAGAAGTATTACGCAAACTTAGTCTAAGTGGGTAAAAAAAGTACAAACAAAAAAGCTTGTGTTCAGAACACATAATCATGATGGGTTTTTGTTTGTGTAGGAAATAACGCGCAATTCGCGATTCGGATTTTTTTCCCTTGGGTACTCGTTTAAAGTTCTGTTTGCAGAGTGGAGATTGTTTGCAATGAAATTCACCATAATTTAGGGGAAGGTAATACCGTCTGTGCCGAGATTTTATACGTAAAAGCTATACATATGGCTACATACACATATACATTCACACACCTGCAAATATAGCCTATATATGTATACAAACATATATATTTATATATATATATATATATATTACAGTATATGTATGTATGTATGTATGTATGTATGTATGTATGTATGTATGTATACTTAAAAGCTATACATAGGGCTACATACTATACACACACGTACAAATATAGCCTATATATATTGTATATATACATATATATATGTATATATTTTTAAATATAATATATAACGGTATATATTATGTATACTGTATATATATATATATATATATATATATATATATATATATATATATATATATATATATATATATATATATATATATATATATATTCCATAACTAGCGTGTTTGATAATTTGCCACAAGTACCACACATGATATTTCTTATATTTAAAGAATTCACATCATTATTCAGTTCACTTTACCTTGGAAATAGTGAACACAAAAATGGAAATATCTACGTTAGTTGCTCTCCGCGTGACCAGGTATAGAACTTATTATTTTCTGAGTTGGAACATAGGATATCATATGTACACATACTTGCATACATATATACATACATATATATGCACAGTATATATATTATATAAATTTATATGTATATAATTTGTGTATCTAGCAGATGTATATATGCACGTGTTTATATATATGTATACGTATATATACATATATATATGTATGTATGTATATATGTATGTATATATATATATTATATATATATGGAGAGAGAGAGAGAGAGAGAGAGAGGTAGATATACATATATACATAGCCTACATGCACATATATAGTATATACGTATATACATGTGTGTGTATGCATGTAAGTATGTTTATATATGATCTGTTTCTACTCAGAAAAGAAAATTTGTATTCCTTGTCACAGGAGGAGCACTTAACATATATAATTACATTTATGAATAAATTATTTTCAAGGTAAATTGAATTGAATAATGCTTTATTATCTTTTAGTATAATGGGCATGTGTGATATCTGTGGCCCTGTATCAAACTTTGGCTACTCATGCACTGTATTTGCAATATAGGCCTATATGTGTACATATATATATATATATACATATGTATGTATGTATGTGTATATATATGTACACGCATACATACACATATAGGCTATAATACATGGGTTATGTATGTATATACATATATTTACATATATATAAAATATGTATATATATATATATATATATATATATATATATATATATATATATATATATATATATATATATATATATATATATATATATATATATATATATATATATATATATATATATATATATACAGGGTGCGGCATAAGTAACGCCCTTTGTTTAAGTGGAACAAAATTAAAGCCTTTTTGATTATCCTTTACTTTTTCGAACATGAATGTATTGCCACAGGTTAATAGATTAATATAATATGTTAACAAAATTAATATAATGCTTATTCGGTTTAACAATGTTCAATACAAATAATATTTCGGGTTTGCACACTTTGGATGTGAAATTCAGCTGATAACAATCTTGCGGTTTCAGCACCATTTTTTATTGTTTTGATAGTACAATTGAATTACTTTTACTCTCTGTTCCTTTGTTAATCTCATGGTTGTATAACATATCTGAAAAAATGAAGATTTAGCAAGTCAATTAAAGAAAATAATAAATAAAATAATTATAAGATATAAAATTAAAAAGGGCGTTGCTTATGCCGCATTATTAAACCGAATACGCATTATATTAATTTTGTTAATATATTATATTAATCTATTCACCTGTGGCAATACATTCATGTTCGAAAAAATAAAGGATAATCAAAAAGGCTTTAATTTTGTTCCACTTAAAGAAAGGGCGTTACTTATGCCGCACCCTGTATATATATATATATATATATATATATATATATATATATATATATATATATATATATATATGTGTGTGTGTGTGTGTGTGTGTGTGTGTGTGTATGAGAAAATAGTGAGAAAAATAAAGCAACAAAGATGAAAGATACTAATTCACTTTGGGTGTAAATCATTTCCCGGGTATATTAAATTCGGTACTAGGCTCAACCGATTTTGCAGTGTATTGTTTGGTACTGTAGGCCATAAGACTTGCGAGTGTATAATTGACAAGAATCTACACATATACTGTATGTATATATATACGATATATATATTATATATATATATATATATATATATATATATATATATATATATATATATATATATATATATATATATATATATAAATATATATGCTTAAAAAATCACATTAGGTGAATGTGACTTCAGTGTATAACCGAATCCCACAGGAAAATAACAGTCAGAAGTTCAGTACTGAACTTCTTCCTGTCGTTTTCCTGTCTGTGAGGTAGTGTAACTTATAGCCTACATGAGTAACTTGTCATATTCACAAACATTATGCCCCAAATACCGTTTATATATATATATATATATATATATATATATATATATATATATATATATATATATATATATATATATATATACACACATAGATAGATAGATACACACACGAGCGCACGAGTTTATATACCTGTGTTGACAGTTGGGATAATTACTGAGACAGATTTCCAAGAAACCAAACAATTAATTTGCCTCGATGTGTCCTTTTATGTAATCGGCAAAAACCAGAAGGTAAAGACTGACGTCAACGACGAACGGAATGAGCAATCGGTTAAGGGGGAAACGCAGAGGCTACTAACCTTGGTAAATATCCATGGTCCAGATAACTACCTAATTGATATTCTTATGAGACCAGTTATGCTCTTCCTGCCATTGACTTTGTTTTTATCTCATTTCTCTTGCTTTGTAATTCGACCTTACGCTAGTTCCCACGGACATTGTTGCCCCACGCTTACACACTTTTTCATTTACTTCGTTTTTCCAGTATCGGTTAACCTGTCTCTTCTTTATTCAGTTTTCTTTCTCGGTCTTCTTTCATTCCTCCTTACTATCTTACTCATTTTCTTCCGTTGCCTGCCCCTTTTTTTATTATATCTAAACTTGCACTTCCTCGTTTTCTTGCTCTACTATTCTTTTAGCTTTTGTAAGTTGTCCCTTCTCTTTTTCACTTACTGCTCTTTTCTCAGTTCCTTATTCTATCTCGTTTCCTGTTCTTACTGAACATTACCTGGTGAGTAACGCCGTCGCCCCAGAAGTGTGACATAGCTCGCATTCCCTCAGGTGAACACATCAACTTGGGACATTTACACCCTCGAGTCACGTCTCAGAAGACATTGACAGAATCCGGTTGGCCTTGTCGGATCTGGAGTGGTGGCTCTCCGGGGCGCGAGTTGAATAAACCCGTGTACCTGGGGGTTCCTCCTTGGTGGGTAGGAGCTGTCACGAAAGCGTCTTTCTAATTCGGTTTATGCCTATAAGTCCTATCAAGTTTATGAATGAATGGAGAAAACGTAGTGTTTATAAGATTTTTAATAAGTTTAGTGCCGTTTCTGAGATTCTGACTATCTCATGGTATAGCCATGGCTTTGATGAGTCAAAAGCGTCTGTGTAAGTCTTTAGTCTAAATAAAACCTTGAATTTTAATTTTTTTCTGTTTTTCACGCTCAAGTTCAGCTCTGTTAGGTTATGCTGCATAGGAAAAGGTAACCAAACAGATATAAAAACGTCGATCGTGCAGGGGTAGAAATACCTTTAATCAAAGGCAATTATCAGTGGAGTGAAACCGTGTAATGCAGAGTAAATGTGACAGAAGCGTGACTTCTCTGGACATAACCTTGCGTATTTGTCTGCTGAGTAATTCGCTACACAACAAAGCACATTAAGGGGCTATTGCCTTGGGTGGAAATACATTTTGTCTAGTATTATGCTACTTGTAAACAGTCGCATTTAGAACCAAATATCCTGCCATGTCCTACCTGTTTTATGAGGGGAAAAAAGAATTCAGTATTTAATTTTTGTACTTATAGTTCTTTATCGTTTTTCTGGACAGATTACTCTGAGTGTGCGTTATTTTTATACACTTGTGAAATCGATTGGTACAGGAAGGAGAAAAACATGTTGGAAAATAAGTGTTCAGAATGCAGGAGAAAATCTCTCTCTCTCTCTCTCTCTCTCTCTCTCTCTCTCTCTCTCTCTCTCTCTCTCTCTCTCTCTCTCTCTATATATATATATATATATATATATATTATGGATATATGTATATTTATGGTCACTGGGAACACTAGGCCCTAGTCGTCCGTAATTACAGTGTAGATACAAATGACCCCTCTAATTAACCAATTTCACAACTTGAATCGTCTATCCTTTATACTGCTCAGGAATCTTGTTTTTTGACACGCACACACACACACACACACATTATATATATATATATATATATATATATATATATATATATATATATATATATATATATATATATATATATATAGCCTCCCTCTCATTTTTATTCACGGAGAATTAAAGTATGGAAAATATCAGGTGTTAAGTTCCACCTGCTCCCCCCACCCACGTTTCTCTTCAATAGGTACTGTATATTTTTTATATTGTTCCGTAGAGCTCATTGTAGTAATTCCTTACATCAGGCGGCCACATAACACTTTGTTAATCGGTGTTTCAATACCTGTCTTCTTTGTACAGCCAAGCTTTGTAGTCAGTTTCCTAGTTTGTTTTTTCGAACTTATATCCTTTCTTTCTCAAACTGCTGGTTCTGTTGTCTCTCTTTTTCCTTTTCGTTTTTCGTGTTTGCTTCGGGCTTGGGCTAGAAAAGGGCATCACGTTGCCTGTTTTTTTTTGCCCTTGCTTTTAAAAACACAAAAATCAGGATAAAATCTAATATGTAATTTGCGTTTGTTTAACTACAGAGTAGACATCAAAATCAGTAATTGAATATGGTAGATTTTGTTCCCATATTATGTTAATATAAAATGTTTATGTGGAAAAAATGGAATAAAAAGTGGACTTTAATGTAGGAAAGGAACTTGAAAAAGTCTTATAAACAGTTATATACGTTGCGAATACGCTATAGGTGCACACTTGCATACATTGCAGGAATAAATGATTCATGTAAGCCACAAAAAAACGAGAAACAAAGACGAAATTAATACTTTTTCATGCAGCAACAAGAGACGCTTAAAATTTTTGTAAATGTATACTTATGTACATGCACACATCAGGTATAAACACCCCACCAAAAAAGACGGTTTGTAAGAACTGAATGAGTAAGGTTGAAGAGGCAGGAATTTAAATGAATAAAATGCTGGAAACATTTACAATGACCAACTAAGAGAAAAGGGAAAAACTTGAACCGATAATTGTGAGAGGGCGTCATCCTTTGTGGCACTGCTAAAATTGCCGAACCTCTTTCAAAAAAGGCATCTCCCATCTTTCCTCATTAAAAGCAGCTTTGTTAACAGGAAGGGTACCGACGGTAAACAGCATTACCGGAGGGCGTTCACAAACCGTCACGAACTCTGGCCCTTTTTTCCCCTTGTTTCTCTCTCTCTCTTTTTTTTTTTTTTTCTTCAAATTGCGGCTAAGGACGTTTGATGGAGAGGCTTACCTCGAATGAGCAGGTAAATTTATGGCGCTCTTTTGCACTACTGAATAATTTTCTTTTTTATAGCTGGAAGATTTACTGCCATTGCCATACCAGTATTTTTAGTTTTCCATTTTATTTACTTGTCAGAAACAAATGGTTCAAATCGAGGATAAAATAGAGAAGGCATGATAAATGCTTGGATTGTGGCTTTTCTCATTCGTTTAATTACTTTGAAAGAACTGGTTTTAGACTGTTGATAAACCGAAGATTTGGATGAAAAATTAACAGACGTAGGAGGACATTACTGTCAAGATTTTATGAGTTTCACCTTTGGTAAATCACACAGAACAACATGATGTTTGTGGAAAGGTAGGCTAATTTCGCGCAGGCACTTTTTTTTCACTTTTGTTTTAGATATGCGTTTATTTAATGGCAGTGGTTGCCTTTAGCTTTCATTGTTCTTTTGCTTAGACCAGCTGTGATAATAATTAGAATGTAAATCAGGAAGTTGAAAAATGTAAGGAAAACCTCATGTCATGTACGAGAAATAATCAATTGAACATAAAATTTTGCATTCTAGTGTACAACATATATATATATATATATATATATATATATATATATATATATATATATATATATATATATATATATATATATATATATATATATATGCATGCATCTTGAAGCTCGCATCAGGGTATCGTAATAATATTCTGCATATGGCGCCAATGGCGAGAGGACCTGGCTGTGGCTGGACGTGCTGTTTATTATCCGTAGATTGTGTTTGTTACTCAGAGTTACACATAGAAGAACATATGACCCTTAGTGCTTATATATATATATATATATATATATATATATATATATATATATATATATATATATATATATATATATATATATATATATATATATTATGATATAGTGTATATATATATTATATATATATATTATATATATATATGTATGTAATGCATAGCCATTTATTATTTTAACATTTTAGAAACTCAGGCTTGCTGTGATAAATTCACCTTTTAGCTATTCCAGACTAGTCAGGCTTTCATACTCTTAGAAACTATAGCCATGCTCTTGTTAAATCTAAAATTGATATAATTTTTTTAGACTAGTTTCTCCCCCTTTCACTGTGTTTAATCTGCAGTGTAGGAATCTGAATTCCGAAAGTGGCTATAGTTTTTCATATAGAATTAGCTTTTCTAAAGGAAAAAATAGCTGCAAGCACTGCATTATGGAATAGTTGTAGCACGACGTGTATAGTTTCTTTATTTTGACACCTATTTCTACCAGCAGGGCAGTAGCTAGCTTACAAGCTAGCTTTTTAGGGATGTCAGCTTCACCTGTTGTTAGTTAGGTGCCATGTACGTCTCGACTGTTTTGTCTGCCTAGTCTTATTAAACTGCCAATTTCTGGCAGTTTTATAGGTCTGAAGGAAGTCAGGATAAGGAGGGAGCAGAGAACGTAGTACCATTTTATTGGAATGCTGAATAATATGAAGAAGAGATCAGAAACTTTAATTACCTTAAATTTAGTCGCTGCGGGGAAAGGAAACTAAAAAAAAAATCATCACCTAAGTCTAGGAACATTATTCATAACAGAAACGGAACGAATATTTAGTAATAAGAAAAACAAAGTTACGAGATCGACATAAAACTGTTAGGTAATTTTCTAAAGGATTAACGACAAGTACTGCATGACTTATCCAAGATATGGAAGGTTTGAAGCGATCACGGATTCTAGGCCGTCAGGCACAGTTATATGAGCGGAACCCTCTTTGGCATACAGTATTAAAGTCCAATGAAAATAATGCCGGAAGCGTATCGAATTTATGTAACCCGTGACCAGAAGATGTCGCGATAAATACCTTTTTGGCATTTTTAAGGTTGGTCGTCTAACAAGGAACACAATTGGCATAATTCTGATATTGCAGGTTGGAGGTTTTACTGACTCTTTGTGTAAATATCGGTATGTAACATT
>JANJGK010000030.1:27903158-27905658 GCA_039081455.1 Macrobrachium rosenbergii
GTAAACGGAAAACTTCTTTGGAAAGACGCAAATAGGGTGTCTTTATAGGCAGAAGGGTCGCAAACAACCCAAACCGGACACTTGTCACTAGTGAATTTTGCGTCGTGTTGTTAACCCTGATGTAAATAATGCCGAAATTTACTTTCCATCTGACCTTGTCGGTGGCTGTGTGTTCCGTATTTGGTCCCTCTCTGTCCAGTCATTTTAAGGGTAATGACAACTTTACTGTTGTGATCCCGAAGTCTTTGAAATTCTGAGGGGGGGGGGGTTGCGTTCAGGGCAAGTATAGGGACAATGCAGACCTGTTTCAGCTAAAATTTAAAGGCTGGAAAAGCCAATAATCTGTAATCGAAAAAGTCAAAGTGTGTTAGAATCCTGGAAATGACTGTATGGACTTGATTGAAATGTAGAAAATATTTAATTTCTAAATAATATATTTTATTAAGAGTTTCAGAGGGTAAAATCTGCTAATTGTCGTTAAGACATGGAGCTCCTTACTGAAACAGAATTTTTTGTTTGTTTGTGATTGATGACCTGGATGACTGTGGGATGTAAACTATTGTAAATGTTCAAGTATATTGCAGATTCATTGTGTAATTTGGTACCGAAAAGGATGGATAAGGAAATAATGGCAGAATTACAGAGAAGAAGAAAGATAAACGGGAAACAACCGCTAAATTCTTTGTAGAAAAACATAATAACCACCCAACCCTACCCCTGAAATGTCGGGTAACCTCATAAAATCCGTACCTTCATAAATTACCATTTGGTGTGTGTGTGTGTGTGTGTGTGTTTGAGATTTTGGATATTGATTTACCTCTTACCTTTTGACCGCGCGCACACACACACACACACACACACACACATATATATATATATATATATATATATACGAGTATATATATATATATATATATATATATATATATATATATATATATATATATACATACATACATACATACATACATACATACATACATACATACATACATACTGTACACGTACATAACGACCCATTACTTGGGTAAATCTTTTTGGGCTTAAGTTCTTGAATATTCATGTAATTTTAAGTCAAAATGAGTTCACTTCAAATTCGATGTAAAGTCCATGTCTGCTAGTTTTACGGGTATTACTTTAGACAGTGTTCAGAGAGAGAGAGAGAGAGAGAGAGAGAGAGAGAGAGAGAGAGAGAGAGAGAGAGAGAGAGAGAGAGAGAGAGAGAGAGAGAGAGAGAAATTTGGTTATATCCCGCTTCCACTCTCTCTACTTCCAGGTACATGTCAAGTTCCACAAGTAAATATCTTGTGGCTGTCGATATTTTGAGGCTTGGCCAGTTCGATCAGTCTTCCAGAGTATGGAACTTTCTTTCCTCCTCTGTTGATATATTTATCTGGGTACTTGGCGTCACAGAAACCAAGGGTCATCGGCGTCGCTCACCCAGCTCAGTGATAGCAACCCTCAGTCAAGTTATTATTGTATTTTTGTAGCTTTCCTACTTTGCATGGGATGGCTGCATTGCCTCGATGTGTTCCTCGTTGTTATCTCTTCCAACTGTTCTCGCTGTTATCTCTTTGAGTTGTTTGCGCTGCTATCTCTGCGAGCTGTTCCTGAATCGAAGTCTGTGAACTGAGACCTGTTGTTTTTATCAGAGAAATGTCTCTCCTCTTCGTTGACATTGATATCAGACCCACTCGGATTATTTTGTTGTAGCCCTTCGGGTCTTATCTCGCAGGTACGAAGCCTGTCTTTTGAAGTTCATTTGAAAGGCTCACAGGAACTCGCTCTGTGTTAGAACAAACAGCCTTGATGATCATAGTCTATAACATATAGTTTTGCTTCTCAGTTATCTCTTCGTCATTAATGATCCATTCAAAATATATATAATATATATATATATATATATATATATATATATATATCACTGTGATGATTAGGAATAAAGAGCAGTAAAATTTCCAAAACGTATTTACCCGTTGAAGATTTCCTGAAAGTATTACTAGGATGTGTATAGGCCTGTGTTTATAATGAAAAAGTGTGCATAGTTTGATTTATTTATTAGCAAACATGATAATAATCTAACGACCTTTTCCCATGTTTTCCTTTCCGCGTTAAGTGATATGGACGAACTCTATCAACTGTTAGGTAAAATAGCATTATGATAAATGTTAATCCATAATTTAAGAAGGGAACGTAGAGCTCCGTCTTTGGTAACAGTAACTCAAGCTTTCACTTCGTTTTGCGAGTGTAAAAATGATTTTCAAAGGATTGCAGTTGCCTCTTTTCTAGTCCATCCATTCTCAGATCCCTCCGTAACACCCGCCAGACTACACCTTCCCACATTTGCTCCGTGGGAGTCAGTGATTTTTGGGTTACTCGGCTCGGTCACTGTAGCTTCTTGGAGTGTGTGGTAGAGCCTCACTTTTTCTTTTTCTACTTTTTAATTATTCCTTGGCCAGATAAGGTAATTAAATAGCCTATCCTGACGTGTTTATATATA
>JANJGK010000030.1:27910658-27930658 GCA_039081455.1 Macrobrachium rosenbergii
CCTTGAAGTAAACGTGTACGGAGAGGTATATTAAAGAACTCTTTTTAAGGCTTTGATTCTTTTGTATCTCGCCGTAGCGTAGTTGGCGTGAAGATATTGTTCGATGAAAATAAAAGCAAGTGCCTAAAATAAAAAAAAAAAAATGAGCTGGGAGTATACGTTCGAATAGTAGCAAGTATCGTAGAACCAAAGGCTCTACATTCAGTTACCCTGAACCCTGACATTTCCCTGAAGGTCAGCATTCAGGGCAGATGACCAGCGTAAGCTTGGGGCTGTAGATTATGTAGTCGGCTTCGAGAGAGAGAGAGAGAGGAGAAAAAGAAAAGAAAATGAAAGAGAAAATGTGGGTTCATAAAAGATGTGGTTTGATTGGTGAGTGGGGTAAGCATGGATTCGATTGATTAAAGGGCTGTAAGGGTAATAAATCTGAAATGGAAATAAGATTCAATCGATGGAGAAGTATGAGTAAATGGGAGGAGGAGCGCGATGTCCGAAGAAAAAAATAAAAAGACTTTTGTTATACAATCATGAGATTCATGTGGCAATGACAAAGGTTCTCGTGGTGTAATAATTCATTTCAGTCTTATAGTCGGAGAGCTATAGAATGAAAAAGCAAGAATATTTAAGGAACTGTGGATTGTTTATTTATATAAGACAGAGAAAAAGAGCTAGATAATTTACTCCTTCCTTGGTGTTTCTGTCCCATACGTTAAGTTGGCAATTCTGCAGTTTTAAATTTTCTGCAAATTCCACAAGAAAAAGCAGATTACCTGTACACAATTCAAAGCCATCATGGAATTTGATCCGTTGTTGTTTGCTAGCGCCGGGACATAAAATGCCAAGGCCAAGCAAGTTGTTTTTTTTTTTTTTTGCCTTTTTTTTAACAAAGGAGATTTACATGATAAGAATCTGCCATTGAAAAGAAAGTGTGGCATATTGAGACGAGTGCGCGAAAATGATGCGCTCCAGCAAATTATCTCACATAATACCGATAATGGAGTTAGAAATTATACGGTGTGACGGTCTCAGAATGATACACGCATTCTTATATTGATTTATAACCGAGACTTATACGCATGAAATTATAGACTTCTTCACACCCAATTTTCGTAGGTCTTGTTGGTCTGTTTTTCGGTGCTTATGAAATTTTCTGTCTGTCTCGTCCTATAAGTCATCACTCAAAGTCTGTACTACTGCCTGTAATAATCGATGTGTCTGCCAGTGTCTTTGTGCTAATAATATATGTCTTTCTTTTGCTGTCTTTTGACGACCTTATCGCATTTATATCCCATATCTTTCTGATCCTTTGTTAATGAGTTAAACTCTTATAATCTACGCTAGGCGGTTCCTTATAAAGGTGGTTGCACTGCAATTTCCCAGGAAACTAAAACAGATTTACTGTAAATTGAGAAATCCAAATTGGCCCAAAGCACCCGACAGAGTCCATTAACGAACACTGTTTTGATGCAGACAAAAGAGCATAAATAAAGAAGCTCCAGCTGTCACAATTGCTAGGTTCTAAGCTAACTAATGCTCTTGGAATGAAGTGTGGACGGCGGTAAAAACTTGGTCTCTGAAGGTCTGGCTTACGTGATGGCAGTAGCTATGAGTCCTTTGTCTTCGCAGTCGTATAGATTCTGCTACGAAATTCAGTCTTGTATGGGCCCGGTACGGCGTTCAGAGGTTGACAGTTACCGAACTGTTTAGGGGATGGAGGGATTGCTAAGCATTTGAAAGGGATTTTTCTTTGACACACAAACTCACTCACACACACGTCAGTGTTCATGTAGTTTTGTGACGAGTATTCATCCATAATTCTGTTGTTGAAGTATGGAGTTTTTGTATTTTTTTCTTGAGCCACTCCTTAATGTTGAATTTATATATATATATATATATATATATATATATATATATATATATATATATATATATATATATATATATGATGGTCTGTATATCATTACAGGAAATATTGTCTTAGTTGGGTGATAGCAGTTGAAGAAGTTTATGGCATGATTGTTGTATCTTTTAACACCTCTTATGATGCCTCTCATAGTTTTTTTTTTCCTTGGCATTGGTCGTGGTAGTGGTAAAACTGGTTATGGTAAATAAACGGTTTTTCATTCTTGTTAGCATTCTTATTCCTTAGATTCATCGTTTATTTGCCCATTTAGTTACACACATACACACACGCATACACTCATGCACGTGTACACACAACCACGCACACATATAGATACCAGTGATCATTCTTTAGCCATGAGCAATTGTTTGCACACACTTTACAAATAACTGAATTTACTTTATTTTACTCGGAATTAATTTTTTTATAACTCCACTCGAATAGTTTGAAAATTGCCGTTGGTTTAGTATAGCATTTTTTAATCAAGGAAAATGCCAAATTAATATGGCTAGTTCTTGTATGCTTATGATATAGGGGACTAGTAGGAAGTAAAAAGTGGCCTCAGTCCTAGTAGGAAAAACAAATCACAAATCATCCAGATCATTAAGCAAAGCAAATCCTGAGATATGATCTTCCAGATATAAACGAGACGCGACTTGATTTTTATCTGGTACTGTTCAGCGAAATAGGATAGATGAATAAGGAGATAGGGAAGAAAAGTGATCCTTAATACTTACTGTGTCCTTGAACGGCTTCCCGACCCGTCGTTAGGATAAAGGCAGCCTTGCTCCGCTGCCCGAGACCTTCGGGAGCGCAGTAGATTACCCCTCTCTTATGGAGGTGCCCCATAACGCCGGCCCTGTAAAGAACGTTCCGGTTGATCGAGCGTTTTGCAAAGCTGTGTGCAAGAAAGGAGAGAGAGAGAAAGAAAGAAAAAAAGAAGGATTAGGCGAGGTCCGAAATGGGCTTTTGCTGTACATCGGCAAAACCAATGAACAACTCAGATAGATTACATAGAAGAGGATCGCTGTCGTTAGAAGAGAGAGAGAGAGAGAGAGAGAGAGAACTGGAAAAGCCGTTCTTATATTGTTGTGCATTGTACGTAGGCTAAAGCTCTAAACCTGTGAACAATTCCTCTGATGGATTACTAAGGAGAGGATTGCTGGATGGTCGTCTCAAAAACTTGTTCGAGCCCAGCGGTGGTGGTTCTTCAAGGCCGTTGCCTGCGTCCTACGGCGTTTTCTTGTTATTCGCCAGCAGGGGAACCAGTAGGAACACGATGCTGCCCGCAGAATCAGTGTTCTGCAAGAGTGCCTCTGCTCTTATTCCTTTCATGGGCATGAAACAGCACAATTAGGAGACAATAATCGTGTTAATGAAAACAAGATCGGTAGGATAGGGCCTTTACAGGATGTAGATTGACTCGCATGGACATAACCAAGGCATCGTTACGAGAGAGAGAGAGAGAGAGAGAGAGAGAGAGAGAGAGAGAGAGAGAGAGAGAGAGGAGGGGGGG
The DNA here is from genome assembly GCA_039081455.1 of Macrobrachium rosenbergii. Lineage (NCBI taxonomy): Eukaryota > Metazoa > Arthropoda > Malacostraca > Decapoda > Palaemonidae > Macrobrachium > Macrobrachium rosenbergii. The sequence continues at coordinate 27,914,078 of JANJGK010000030.1, forward strand.
AACACAGTTGTGGGTTACAGTCGTTGGCGTTTTTAGCCACAGTTATGTCATATTCCGGGCTCGAGTAGGCTTAATGAAGGGCGATCGTAGGTTGGGGGAACATCAAACACTTCCTTTGCCCCACTTTGGAATAATTGGATGATCCCCATTTGACGACAATTATGCAAATTAAAATTTTATGTTTATAAACACCCACACACAGAAATATATATATATATATATATATATATATGCACACACACACACACACACACACATATATATATATATATATATATATATATATATATATATATATATATATATATATATATATATATATATATATATGCACACACACACTTATATATATATATATTATATATATATATATATATATATATATATATATATATATATATATATATATATATTAGTTACTTATTTTTTCTGTCGTTATTTTTCATCTTATCTTAAAGCTAAATCACATTATTAACTCTTGGACCTACCCTGTTAGCTAGCATCCCAGCTCATTAATCAGCTGTTGGTTTTCCTTTGTCTCTCCAGAAGAATTAACACATTGTTTTCGTAGGGCTTGTTTTTGACCTTGAAGAAGGGACATCGTGATGATGAGATAATTCCTGACAGATCATCTTGATTGGCAGTGTTCAGGCTCCAATTGTATCTAGTTTGGGTCTAAGTTAAAATGTCCTCTGTGTCCCATCATTAATGGGTCTAAATTAAAACGTCTTCTATGTCCCGGCACTGAAGTGGTTATAAGGTTTCAGGAATTTTAGAGAAATTTTTTTTTTCCTAAAACATTAGTAGTGTTTAAATAATACCTTTGCGTTCTGTATATAGTCCTTAATGCTTCAGTTATATAGTAAGAATGGATTTGTGAAACAATTCTTATGATTAAAGGAAGCTTCGTCATCCCCAGATCATGATTAGTCATGGGAGAGTAATCTGTTTCTTACCCTTCTTGTACAGTCCCCACTACTCTTGACATTAGCAACCAGCCGATGTTACTTTAGGCGAGTTGTGGATGTTTTAGGTCTCATAACCGTCGACTCCAACGCTTTGCAGTACAAAGGGCCTCATGACATCCCAGTATGCATATGTTTCATATGCTATATCTTCCACAAATCTCCACTCATCTCCATATTCCCTTATTATACTTCTCCTCCAAATAGGTTTGGGTCTTCCGATTCATTTGGTGTCCACAGGAGCCCAGCTGACACTGTCATGTGCTCTTCCCCCAAGGGTTGTGTGAAGAACGTGTTCAAGCCATCTCCATCTCATTTGCATCATTATCTTCTTGGATGTGGAATTTCCGTAATTTCCAATATGGTATCATTTCTCGTTTTTACTGAAGAGTTATTTTTACCTTCTAATTCATGGCAAGGAATAATTACTCAATTAAGATTAGAGATCAGAAAGTTGAGGCTGTGCAGGCCTTCGCTCAGTTGACCTTTGAAAAAATGCCTCAGAAATTACATATTTAATCAAGCCTGTTCTCACTTCCACGTTTGCCCTAATCCCATTGGCCTAGACATCCAGAGATCTGAAGATGTTTTTATTGTCATTCGGGATTTTCTGTACTCCTAACTGTGTACATACATACTTACATTCTATATAGCCTATATATGTGTGTGTGTGTCTGTGTTTATGTACTTGTGTGTGCGTTTCTCCGAGCATACACATGCACGTGTATAAATAAATTTGTTTGAGCAAATGCATAATAGAGTTCATTTATGTAAAAATAATCTAGAGTAGACTGTTAGCAGCAAGACACTAACCCTGCTTAGCCTTCGAAAATTATATGTATTTATTATTTACGTGTTGTGAGCTTGATAAAATAGTATCCTGTACCGGTTGGGGTATGCGTAAATGCAGTCCCTCTTAGTTTTTGTACCGTTTTAATGTCATAATATTTTTTTTTTGTCCTCTGCTATTATGCTTGTTTATTCCTCATTAAACCGTATCGCTAATTAACATAACTTCATTGAGGCTATGTTCTCAGAATTTTGTCAGACACTGAATACCAAATGAGGAGTGCCCCAAGAGTTTACTTTTGTTTACAGTAGGTCTTTTTTGTGTGCTTAAAGAATGCCTCCTTTCATTGCCTCGATCGTAAAACGAGATCATTGATTTGCCTTCAGCCGGAGGCACCTCATTCCAGTTGCTACCGCAACCGTTAGTCTTCTGAACAGTTTCCAGACCACATCCTTGCCGATCTCAGTAAGTCTACCTGCTTCTCCTGAGCTCCCGAGGGCACACCACAGGGCAAGAATCGCGTCTGGGGGCCTGGGAAGGGATAGAAGGATGGCTCTCCAGGAGGGATAGGGGTGACCAAGGCGACCCCGATGACCAGGCGTGGCCGGGCGCCCTTGGACAAAATTCACTTCTTGTAGTCCAGCGCTGAAGTTTCATCCGGGGGAAGTTTCTTGTCCGCCCCATCATCGCCACCGTCAAGGATGTTGCTGCCGGGGCAGGTAAATGTCAAAGGTAAAACGATGTCCCAGCGATGTCTTTGGGGATGATGTGCTCCAGTTCTTCCTTACTAGGATCTCATGAGGATAAGGTCAAAGTCAAGCTCTTTAAAAGCGACGATTTTTGAATAAGAAAAACTGGCTTATTCCCACTTCTTGAGAATGATGATGCATGATGTCTCCGTGCTGATGTCCTTGAGGTGGCGTTCACAATACTTTAGGCCGTGTTATTCATTTCTTTTTTGTTCAGGTCTGTCGTCTTATTCACTGTCCGTATGATTATTCCATCGGATAGCGTTGATGATTAAGCCGAAAGGTTAAATTTGATACTTTTATTAAAACATTTATTGGGTGGAACAAAAAATGGGAAGATGAAATTTGATATTTTTATTAAAACATTTTTTGGGTAGAACAAAATAATAATAGGAAGATCAAATTTGATACTTTTATGAAAAATTTTTTTGGGTAGAACTGAATGGATCTCTACAAAGTTGTATATCTGGCAATTATTTCTGTTCTCGGATGGAGTATTGATCACTTTGCTCTTTGAAAGATGACGTAGCCAATTTGAAGTACAATGCCTTTTCAAGAAAAAGTAATAAAACTAATTATTTTTCATATCCTTTACGGAACTCTTGTGTTCGCCCTGTCATTTTGTATTTCTTAATTTAATCCATCTTTAATATCTTGATAAACGATGAGGAAGAACAGAACTGGAAATTGAGCTTCCATTTTGATGTCTTTTAGTTTTCTGTAAAAGAAAACTATTGTTCCGGCTTCGTCTGTCCGGCCGCACTTTATTCTGTCCGCACGTTTTTCTGTCTTCACTTTTTCTGCCCGCCCTCAGATCTTGAAAACTACTGAGGCTAGAGGGCTGCAAATTGGTATGTTGATCATCCACCCTTCAACCATCAAACATACCAAATTGCAGCCCTGTAGCCTCAGTAGTTTGTATTTTTTTAAAGGTTAAAGTTAACCATAATCGTGCTTCTGGCAACGATATAGGATAGGCCACCACCGGGCCGTGTTTAAAGCTTCATGAGCCGCGGCTCGTACAGCGTTTTACCGAGATCACCGAAAGATACCTCTATTTCCGGTGGCCTTGCTTTACGCTGTAGCGGAAGTACAGAAAACTCGATTGCTTCGAAGAAACTTCGGGGCATTTTTTGCTTGTTTATATTTCTTTCACTTATTTACATTTAAATCGGAATTTTCTCTCCAGTTTAATCTTCCTTTAAGTATATCTTGAAATAAAGAACCTTTACTAATCATTTACTGTTTTCCATCTCTTTACAGCCTACTCAGTATGCTTACTTACTTGTATTAAACTTCTATTACTCGTACATGCGCATTGTATATTTGTATACATATCGTGATTATGTTTGGTTGTATTGTGGAAATGTTAGAGCAAGTGTATGTTATGTGCGTCGGCATACATATTTATTTATATGTGTTTATTGTAAATGTTCGTAACTTTTTACGAAAAATGCGGGTATGTTAGATAGCCCTGCTCCTCTGTTTCGGACTTATAAAACATCTCTCTCTCTCTCTCTCTCTCTCTCTCTCTCTCTCTCTCTCTCTCTCTCTCTCTCTCTCACATACTGTAATGAACAAGGGTTAGACTGGGGCACCAGTCGAGATGTGTGTGACAAAGAGAGCTAGAGTGATGTGTATTAGGGGAGAGATGAATGGGGCACACCTACCTGTTTCATTTCTGGCATCTTAGGTTTTGGTTTTTAAGTTTGCGCAGAAGATAGGACTAAGATTCAGTCAGTGACATGTGTATGTATATATATATATATATATATATATATATATATATATATATATATATATATATATATATATATATATATATATATATATATATGTGTGTGTGTGTGTGTGTGTGTGTGTGTGTGTGTGTGTTTGTCGATATGTCCTTCTGTACGCTTGCAAGCAGCATGCTTATATTCATACATACCTAAACAGTGTTTGGACGAAATACAAAAACATATGCATCCATATAAAAATTTATACATCCCTACAAAAATATGCACATGCTACACAAGCAGGAATTTATCTGATCATATTACTTTCCCTCTCACATCCAGCGCCTACAACACGCAATATCTCATTGCACCGGCAAGAACAACCATTACTTTATTAAAAAAAATCCCCAACATATGCTTTTTGTATTTTTTTTTTTTTTTACACAGCCCAGCTAGTAAAAAAATCTTACGTTGCTATACTTCTCAAGGTCGACTTTCGATTTTCCTTTTTCTTTTTTAATTTTTTACTGACACCCAGTTTAGGCATGATGACAGTTTAGTCGACAGACATTGCAATGCGGACTCAAGTCTGTTTATAGAAACATGCTCACGGAAATATACAAACGCATGTGTTTTGAAGACCTTGGTTTTAATTATACTATGTGTATATTTAGGTTATACACGCATTATGTATATATATGGTAATTTATGTGTGTTTTCCTAATGCGCAGTAAAAGCACAACTCCGAACAAAAGAAATTCTGAACATAAAACGAAAAAAATATTTGCCCCACTGTAATGCCATAAGCAATGTATAGCCCGTTTACACTTATTGAAAAAGCTGCCAGATAGTTATTGAAAAAGCTGCCTGATATTTAAAATGGTATGAAGAAATCGACAAATGATGGTTTTCCCTTAGTCTTAAGTATATTATAATGGTCGACAGCTGCTTAGCCGAGTGTCCAGTGAGCAAACCTCATCCTTAGTGTCGACCTTGAGAATAATGCGATCATCTGAAGAAAAACTAGGCCCGAGATCGGAGGACGAACATTCCGAAGGACGAATATCCAAATGCAATGTCAAGGTGGTATAGTCATCATTGCGTTTCCTTACTCATTTCCTTCATCTCTGCTAAGTGGATTTACTTGTCGAATAAGAGGTGGGATTGTGATTAACTTTTATCTTTTATTTCTCATCGTTTAGCTCTTGATTTCCTTGTGATGAAATGAGGATTTTGCTGTGCAGTATTTTTTGCTTCTAGTGGTTATTGTAGTGACGAGGATATATATAGCTCTTTTAGCGTTTTCTCTTCTTGACGTTACTGTCATGAGAATAGGTCTCGCTAATGAAGCATTTGCTTTTGGTATTGTCGTGAGATCAGGATTTTGGTATTTAAGTTCACCCCTTGTTGATTGGTCCCTTAGATCCGGATTTTGCTGTTGCTATTTTTACTGCGATGACAAGGAATTGATGAAAAAAACCCTGGAAAGGCGTTTCACTAGCCTCCTTAGATTAGCAGTGGAATGCTTTGCGATGCAAATCGCTTTTGCTGGCATCCTGCTCATTTGAATATTGTCGCCGTAACTGGTTCCAAGTCAGCTACATTGGAACGTAGCCTTGAAGCTTTAAGATTTAAAAACATTTACCTTTAAATGCGGTTCCAGTGGATCCTGAACCTCTCTCTCTCTCTCTCTCTCTCTCTCTCTCTCTCTCTCTCTCTCTCTCTCTCTCTCTCTCTCTCTCTCTCTCTCTCTCTCGGCAACAAAGGAGTTATTTTAGAAACCAATGTCACGGCCTGACTCAGACTCATCTGGTGGTCCTTATGCCGAATGTCACAGGTCTCCTCGGCGATATTTCGTTGTGACCTCCCAGAAAATAATCACCATCATCATCGGATAAAGACTCGTCATTTCGAAGCCCTTTTGATGAAGTCCTTCCAAGTCAACAGGTGTGACTGATACCCGCTGGAAAGTCAAGGGGAGGAAGAATGAAATTTGCTGACTCAGCATAATCCATGTTTTTTGTATCTGTTTTTATTTACGTTGAAGATTGACAAGGGCGATATTATCTCCCTTTCTGTCTTAACACTCCCCTTGAGAACAACTAAATCGCAAACAAGTGCAAGATTTGCTATTCTCTCTCTCTCTCTCTCTCTCTCTCTCTCTCTCTCTCTCTCTCTCTCTCTCTCTCTCTCTCTCTCTCTCTCTCTCATTAAAACAAGCAGGTCGTAAACAAGAACAAGCACAGGATTTGCCATTACTCCATCCCTTCTCCAGTTCAAACATACGACAATGAAAATTGAAAGTATTAATCTTTTGTTACGGTAGTCCATTTTTTCCACATTACTATGGATATCGTCCTCCTTATTAAGAAAGATGACTGGGCTGAATCTCCTCCAGAATGCGAGAGAAAACGAGAAAAGACATAAAACGGAGGAAAGGCATAAAACAGCTTTGGTTACGATCGTTTGCAAATAAGGACAAAGTTGTCGGTCGAGTCGGTGTCTCACTGTAGAGGCCAAATTAGACTCTGTGTTTTATACGTTTAGAATCGTGAACTGGCGTTACGACAACAGTGGTCATTGACGCCGAATGGAGTTTACGCTGAAGATTCCTCCATAAAATTGTTAGGAAGATAGGTTCGCTTTTCTTCTTCCTTTTATAACAGAGCGCCTGTTTACGATTGTTCTTAGCGCTCTTGTATTTTTCTAAGGTTCTGTTAGGTGAGCCTTAACACTTACCGTTATGGCTTTACCTTCTCCTTCTGCTGTAACTTTCTTTGAAGTCGTTAATATAACATTGCTTTTTATTTTTTGCTTAACGCACATCATTTGGACCTGATCAATTTTACTCTTTTGTGGGGGTGGGGGCGCCCCAGTTAGTGGTTGTGGAAGGGCATCATTATTCTTTTTGTGGCAGTTGGTTACTACTACTATCTTAGTGATCTCAAATTTTGCCCGTAATCGCCCGCCAGGTAGGCTCTGTCACCATGGTCTTACCTTCTTTCTTTCCATTACTCTTTGTGACGCCAGTTTATCAGGTAGATTAATTACACAATCAATATTACTTCAAAAGTTCCCTAGAAGTTATTACTCTTTTAGTTAGGTAATAAGGTTGCTGTAACTTCAGTGACGTTTGGGATAATCAGTAATGCATCTATTACCTATCATTGTTGTCGCCTAGGAAATTGAATTACAAAGTATGACGCAGCTAATTCCGAGGGAGAAAGACAGGAGTACTTTTCGTGTAGGATAAAAAAGAAAAAAAAAAAGAGTCGTAGGTGTGGATAGTTCTCAAACATTCGATTTAGTAATATAAAGACTATTCATATAATTAATATTTGAAAGTTGACAAAATTTTTTTATCAGCATTATGATGACGATTGTGTTTTTGCTTATTATTATTATTATTATTATTATTATTATTATTATTATTATTATTATTATTATTATTATTATTATTATTATTAATGTGCGGAAGTTAACACTTTTCCAGGGTTCTCTGAGAGGATGTTGCATACAAATGAGTTGGCAGTATTCGATTTAATAAGGAAACTGGTTGGCTGAGTGAATTGATTTATTGTCAGTAATATAATTTTTTCATAGGATTTAATAAAAATTTTTAAATTGGCCAAGATTTTACTTTGATTATTTTTTCTCTTCTAATCCAAAGTATTTATAAAAAAAAATTTCAGTGCCAATTACCACAGTTGTTTTTATGCTAGATTACATAATCTAATCCACTGAATAAATAGTAGTCTAATAGCATCGGCAGTAGTTCATTTGCTATTAGCATTACTAATGCTTTTGTTTTGTTTTGATCACGACCAGACGTGTAGAACGTCATAACATCTTCGGAGTTGGGCTGGGTTGATGGGTACGTAGCAGGAGGAGAAGGGCCAGGAGGAATGGACAGGTAGGAAAGAGGGGGTCGGGGGGTTGAGGCAGCAAAAGTGCGCTACTGAATGGGGGAAATTCCCGAGGGAGCCGGTTATCAAGGTCACTGGTGCAACGGAACGGCGTCCCTGTCATTCCTCTTTTTTTGTGAGAGGGCCGGGTAATGATGATGATGGGCAGGACGTGGGAAACGTAATGGCGCAAGGGTATGGGGCATCATATTTGATGTGGCATGAATGATAACGCCAATGGTGAGTGTGGTTACGCAAAGTGGAGTAAATTTCTTCGTGAAGTAACTATAATATGCAGTATAAAGATTGACAGACATACCATGGAGATGAATATTGCAAAGAATTGTTGTAGAGGATTCCAGATGTAACTGGGATAAAATAAGGTGACTGCAGATGTAAAATTGCTTAAATCTAGTTATTTCCTGGGCATCTCGGATCATGCGAAAATTCCAACTAGCTGTAAATTCTTGACGGTAACAAATTGGTGTTTCTGAAGATGATAGTAAGATAACTGAGATGCTGAATCATAATATATATATATACATATATATATACACACACACACACACATATATATATATATATATATATATATATATGACTGTCATTATATATACATACATATATATATATATATATATATATATATATATATATATATATATATATATATATATATATATATATATATATATATACACACACACACATATATACTTACATACATACATACATACATACATACATACATACATACATACATACATACATACATACAAACACACGCACAGCTCTATCCATTAGTCGTTCCGAAATGAAGCGCCTGATTTTGATGAAGAGGGGTTCATTCTTGAGTCATCAGTTAAAGGAGGAATTTGACATTGACTAGAGTCCTTTTTCTCTCTCTCTCTCGAATCACGTTCATTAGCATACGCACACACACAAACACGTGCGTGTATTTGTATATATGCGTATGTATGCATGTACGTACATGTATGTATGAGCCTATTTCATTAAGGTCAGTTACCCTCCTTTGCTCCCTCACTCTCTTTCTATACTGTATATATATATATATATATATATATATATATATATATATATATATATATATATATATATATATATATATATATATATAAAGAGAGTGAGAGAGCAAAGGAGTCTAACTGACCTTAATTAAATAGGCTCATACACACACATTATATATATATATATATATATATATATATATATATATATATATATATATATATATATATATATATGTGTGTGTGTGTGTGTGTGTGTGTGTGTGTGTGTGTGTATGTATATATGTGTATGTGTGTATGTATAAGGCATTAATCAAGACATTCTGACAATGCTGAGAATTGTTTTCATTGGTATGAAAGCAGCACCAGAAGGGAAGTTTTCTGTCGGCCTCCTTCGATTTATTTTGTTGTGATTTTATTGTGACGATCATTGTCGGAGGTCAAATAATAAGTAGGATCCACTGTTATTATGATTTGAGTTTGTTTAGGTTTTATTGATTGAGTGATTTATTTATTTTCTTTCTCTGATTTTTCTTTCTCACATTTTTGGTTCTTTTTGGAAGTACGCATTGCAATGCAAGGGGCATTCTTGCTTCTTCCACATAAATGTTAGCCCATTTAGATTAGCAATATTAATATGTGTGGATTCTATCATAGGAAACTACGGAGCCGTTCAGACTACGAATAGCAAGTAATAAATTACGGAACATCAAGAAATCAGAAATGTTCCTTATTAATAAACTGATATGTTAAAAGATCCACAATACAAAAGAAATTGAAGCTACTGAATTTTGATAATAAAATGACCGGAATACATAGAGTAGAGCTCGTATAGCTTTAGAAGAACAAGTTTAATTTTTTCCACCGCGAAAAAGCCTTGAAGTAATTGAAGACAGGTAACAAGAGCGCGTAGGAATTTGGGAAAAATACTTCGACAAGTCGAGACATAAAATCAGGTTTTTGTTCTCTAGTGGACTCTGTTGGGGACCGAGCTCAAGTTTCAATTTATTTAGGAAGCGATAAAAAGAAAATCATCCCTGAGCGATAATAAAGAGCCTCTGGATAAAAATTAAAGTGGCTGGATATCATGAATTACATTAGGACAACGACACTATTTTATTATAATTCACTATAATCAAAACAGATTACGCAAGCAGTATAAGAAAAAGCAGTTTACCTGTCAATATAATAGGAAAAGAACAGCGAGAAACAGTTTACAATGAGAAAATGCACACACACACACACACACGCACGCACACACAAAGATGATTATATTAATGTCAGATGGCCATTGAGAATGCATATACACACTCACAAGGAAAAATATGCAAGTAAGAGACCAATGGGAAAATACACACACACACACACACAAACGCAAAGAAAAATGCAATAAAAGCAGATGTCCTGTGAGAACATTCACAGACAAGAAAAATTATACATTTTTTTCCCGAAGAACAAGGGTTGGTATTGTAAATATTATCGAGTCCACTGGTAAGTCTTCAAGAAGGGAACGTTTTGTTTTTAAGTAATAATGCAAAAAGGCAGTTTGTAAACTTCACGGATAAGTATTCCAGTCTTTTAAAATGTTTGTAGTTGTTTAGGAGACACGCCCTTGGCCGTTCGACTGAAATTGTTGTCACTGAAAAAGAAATTCACGACATATTTGGAAAATTTTTAAGCATTTATATGTATGTATGTATGTATATATATATATATATATATATATATATATATATATATATATATATATATATATATATATATATATATATATATATGCGCGCGCGCACACACACACACACACAAAGAGTCGGGCTAGAAGACTGAGCACGAGCGAACATAGAAACCTTCATGTAGCAAAAATTTCCTGACAAACACTGGTTGATAATGTTGCGCATCTAACAGTATTATATATACGGTGTATATATATATATATGTGTGTGTGTGTGTGTGTGTGTATATGGGCCTATGTATGTACTGTATGTATCTGAGTGTGTGTATTTATGTACGTGTGATATCCTTTTTACTCTGTTAGGGGGTTGCACCTTTAAGGCATAGACTTCTGGTTTATCAACAATTCTCTAGGCGTAACGGTACTAGCTCCACAGCCTTTTCTTGACTCCAACACACGTGGATACCCATTTGCAACTGGGTGGGCTCTTGGGTAGGAGACTGATCGCTGCGTCATTCAGCCATTGTGGCCATTTGGCTGATTGCACCTTCCAGATATCAGCGGATACTCGTAGTTATAGGTTAGGACATTTGCCTCCGTATGGAAAGGTCCAAGATCATGTAACGCTTAAGCTGGTTCTTTTAAATTGCTTTTTGCCTCTAATAACCTGAGCTGTTAATTATGTATTCGGTAGTACGCTGTCTTTTTTCGGTGGTTTCCTGGCTGTAGGTCATGAGGCTTGTAACCTCATCCCAAAGGCTTGAGTGTTAAGAACCGATAATGTAACACCTGGAGGTACTCTTAACAGTTGTGAGGCCGAGACTGGAATATTACATTTTCATAAACCGTGCGGGAGTTGAAGCAACTAAGAAGCTATATAGCAGGATTTCTGAAAAGTTTTTGAAGGACGTTCTTTGCAAACCCCTACTTTATTTTTTACATGTGGGTGATTTGATGCTTTCTATGCTTGTATCACTATGGCCTGTCAACAAACAACTTTCCCAGAGCGAGACAGAGAAACTTTTTTGGTTGGGGGTTAGGGAAATGGGCGGAGATAATGGGTCATCACGCTAAAAGAAAAAAAAAAAAAAATCTAGTCTCCTTCAAAATTAAAACTGACAGAAATTTTGGCCCGATGGACACTCCAGGCTTGGTCTCGAACGATTTAGGCATTTCTGGAAGTAAGTCCAATTTCTCCCCTGAATAAGTCGATTTTGATATTGTTACGTAATGTTGGCCTTGCAACACACTGTAAGGTCATTCAGAATGATTTACACACATGCAAGTAAGCGATTAGAAAATTTTATGCCAGTCGAAATGCATACAAAACTACAGAGAAACAAAAATAGCCAGTTTGAAACGAATGGAAGCCACTAGTAGACCCGAAAGGGGCACCCTGACACTTGCAGACTTCTCCAGGAAGGACATGAACAGGTCCCATTGGATAAGCAGGGTCTCTGTGCTCCAGGAATAAGCCTGCAAAGAGGCCCTCTTTGTGTAACAAAGCCTTTAGACAGAATGCAGTGACCTGTGTTGTATTTGTTTCTTGACTCGAAAGTTGCGTGTACTTTATGCTAGAAAAAAATGAATAAGCTGTTTTCTTTTAAAACAAATTCATATTTAAAAAGATATTCGTACTTGTATATTGCTAAACTGGTGCAAAAAATGGTTAAAAGAAAATTTATTTTACCGCCTGCTTTCAAACAAAACTCACTAAGTAAGTGGCCTCCCGTCCCATCGACGTGAATTTCATCAGTGCGTTTATTTCCCATGTTCATTCATCACCATGATGTTCAAAAGCACAGTGGAAGAAACGAAATTAACAAAATTATTGTGTGGAATTTATATTTCCATCTGAAAGAGGCAAACAAGGCAAACAAGCAGCATGGATAATTCAATAAAACAGACACACGCACAACTTACATATAAATATACATGTACATATATATATATATATATATATATATATATATATATATATATATATATTATATAGCCTATATATATAATTTATATATATATATATATATATATATTATATATATATATATATATATATATATATATATATATATATATATATATATATATATATATATATATATATATGTATGTCACAAGCTCATTATTTATTTTGGCATTGAATGCATTGTGCGATACAGAAAAGTTGCATGTGAAAGGACAACAATTATATAAGCTAAAATAAATAATGAGCCTGTGACAAAGCAGTGGGAGGGCGGCTTGCACAGATGAACTGGGTCTCTAAATCAAACCTAGTAGACTGGACAATATAGAGAGTGCATGAAGCACAACTTAAGGCGCCTCCGTCTGGAGCGCACATGAGCTGAAGAAAAAGCGGTGGAAGGGAGGAGAAGGGCGCTCCATATGGAGCCCAAATGAGCTCAAGATAAAGGAAAGGGTAGGAGTAGAAGGAGAAGGGAGCGCTCATTATATTCGATGAAACAAATGCTTAGACTAGGTTTGATAAATGGAAGGTTTTTAGGCCGACCTGATTAATTCTTGGGTGAAAGTAAATTACCTTCATTGCATAAGATATAATACTGTAGTCTTTGGTTGCGTTTACCAGACGAGCATGTAGAGTCCTCCCAAGAAAGACAGACAAACATAAGTAGAGAGAAAATCATTAATAATAATAGTAATAATACTTCATTCCACGAGAGAAGGGGAACCACTAATAATGGTAATACTTTGTTCCATTAAATAGCTGTGGGTTGCCGTTTTACATTTTCATATAAATTAACAGGAGTACAGTCTTTCGAAAAACTTTAATGTAACAAATTACAAATCAGTACAGCAAGTGAGGCACAGGATACAAAATCAAAATAGTGGATAATGCGATAGACACAAAAATACGAGGCAATAAGAAGTGAGACAGTGAGTGGACAACAATACAAGCATAATGAAATTCGACGAAAACTTTCAAGCTACGTCAGAAACGATGATAGCATGGTATAGATGAGCCGGCTTTATGCCAGCAAGGGATTCTATCCTAAGTGGTATAATGTGTAAAAGGGCAGTAGGAGGGCTGGTGTAGACCTCCGGACTATACCCAGGCAAAGACGCACCAGAAACAAACGTCTCGAGAGATGTAAAATGTCATTTAATTTTTTTGTACATAAAACTTTCAAACCAGATTTCCAATGAGGATTTTGATTTGATTCATTAGACGTCCCAACAGAGCAAATTAGAGACGATTGTGTCATTTAACCATGAAATCGAGTATTTCACATGCAACAATGATCTGCTCGAAGGGTATTCCTTTAAGACCGCGATGAATGCTTGCATAAGAACCTATAAAATATGTTGGAAGAGGCATGTTTATTAGTGTTGTTATCCAAAAATAGATAGGTTAAGGGACAGCGTAGGCAGATTAATTCACTAATGTCAAGATCCGTCCGTTCATTTATGCATCCATTTAATTTAAAGCTTTCTAAGGAAAAAATACTTGAATTAAGAAAAATATTTTGAATTTACTGTTTAGCATGGCGCACAGAACCATATATATTCACACGAAAAGTTTATATATATATATATATATATATATATATATATATATATATATATAATGTATAAATTATATATAATATATATACAGTATATATATAAAATGAGCGAAACCTCACTGTTTTATATTTCATCCATTAACGTGAATATAATGTTAGGCCTTTTACAAATATATATATATATATATATATATATATATATATATATATATATATATATATATATATATACAGTATATATATATATGTATATATATATATATTACGTACTTATACACAGAAATCGAAGGTGAGAAAAATTCACACATTTATTGCCTTGCTTAAGATAATATATACCTAGTACTGCAACGTACTTTCGTACCCAATTTCTTCGGAATTCGCCGAACGACTGAATCCTAACGTGAAAATAATGTCGTACAGGACAACTGATTTGCTGCGCTTCACGCCTTGTTATCATGCTTTTGGCATCTCAAGCGTACTCCCAAGATTATAGCCGGTATTGCAAGCAGTATTACAGATTGCGTTTTTTTTTGTTTTGTTTTTTGTTTCTTATATTCATTTTTTTTATTTGGTTCTATAGTTTTTTGAAAAAATTTTCGAAGGAGAATGTACCGTACGCAGGAAATAACGGTTAAAGCGAAGGCGGTATTCTTAATGAAGAATCAATTAAAATTTAGGAAGATTTCCTCAAAGGATTAGCTTAAAATCGAAGGCAGCCATTAATAAAGCAACGAAAGTAGGCGGAATTTAATGATCAGTTCAGAAAAATAATATTGCTTTTGCAAAGATTGTGAGGACGATTAAGACTGACACGGATGTCTGGAAAGTTGACAAATGTGTCATCAAGCGGTGATGGTGACAAATCGGCAATAACTACGGTATAATGGCCTGTTTTTCTCAGCGTCAATGACAGGAAATGGAGAGAAATAATGGTGATGATGATGATGAAAAGAGTAGACGGGTAACAATGTCTGTATGAAAACGAATGAATGACATTGGCAGTGAGTGTCTCCAGGATCATAATGATTCCTTACGGTGACTGGTAGCGATGCCATTTATGGTAGCTGAAGTTCTTTTTACTTAACTATTTTTGGTAAACAGGCAGAGCTACTCAAATCAAGCCTGTTCACTGCAAGGAAAGCGTGTTTTTGTATCGTACTTTTTTAATGGCGACAAAACCGTGTTTTGAAAACTAGTTGTATCATCAGTTTTCCTATTGTTTATCTTATAGGTTAACCACGGTATATTCCCTTGTAAATTGTAAAGGTCATATTGTACAAAGCATGGCAGCCAGGAGTAATAAATATTTTAGGAAACAGAGAAAATCAGAGAATTCTACGATGTAGAAAATTAACGGTTTGGATAACTTATCAATCAGTCGATTGACTCGATTTCACGGGGGTGCGAAAGCTACAGTGGCAATAACAGCAGGCAGTGTAGATGAAGGTGGCATACTGTTAAGAAGATACCGAGAGCTGTGCCCAAAGGTGTTACAAATTTCGATGATTATTGAGGGCTTCATTTACTAACGAGAGTTGTGAAGTAGCGATTTCGTAGCTAGGCTAATGTCTTTTCGTTTCTTTCCCGTATCACCTACTCATGGCCGTGTCTGATGCTCTCCAAAAGCGAAAGCTTTTTCTTTTAGCCGAAGTGCTAAAGAATATCAGCATGAGGGTGTAGTTTTGATCTAAATTACGGATTTTTACTTTTTTTTTTGTCATCAAATCTTTTCCGCTTTGTCCCATGTCTTTGTGATTTTCTTGTTGCTATACCATCATAATTCTATTCAATATTCCAAAATGAAATAAGATGCCTAAATTAAATTTGCTTCCTTGGTCACAAACACAGCTTGGCTCTGTTTCTCTCGATGGTCATAAGAACAGTGCTAACTCAACAACTTGCGAAAGAATAACTAAAACGATTCAAAAATCCGTTTTGGCGCATGCCTCAAGTACACGTAGAAACAGGCCTTCCTGTAACCCCGTGGATGTTTAAATTTCCTGGTGCTTCCATAAGTACTGACTGTATAACAAAGTAGCCCCCTCTAACGAAAACACCTTTAAATGGAAACAGGATTTTCATCTCATCGAGGTTCTCCTTTTTTTTGTTTTATTTGTAGACAGATGTTACAGAGTAGACCTATCTTTACTGACAATTCGTCCATAGCACTCCAGTTATTTGTCTGAATATATTAGTTATGTAGTACTTTTTTGTACAGTTTTGTGAGGTG
>JANJGK010000030.1:27935658-27965658 GCA_039081455.1 Macrobrachium rosenbergii
TCTGGTCATAATTATATCCTTTAAGCTCCCTGTTCCATTTCATTCTTTTTCCTTAAATCTCTTAATTGCCCTCCTTACATCCTCAGAAGCACTGCCACAAGCATTCTCAGATTTAGCGTAAGCCCTTTCACCTCAGCATCATTCAGATTTACCTTTCTTCTTTCCTATACGATCCATTTTTTAAGTTTTCATTCTGTTGCCAAAGGACTGCGTGCAGTTCGGAATCGTCTCTATGAGCATTTTTTTTATTTTAAGAATCATGTGACACACAAGGTCGCTGAGCATTCAAGGAGTAAGTAAAATTTCAATTAAAATAGTTGTTGACAACCGGAAGGGACAAAATCATATGTATGTATATATACGCATACGTACACACACATACATACATACATACAGGTAAACAGAACTCAAATGTGTATATACTTTATAAAGTGCATAGGCCATGTGAATTTGAGACCACACATTTGCTTAATATGTACAGACAAATACAAAAAGTAAATTATAAATCTCTCCCCCTCTTTCTTTCTCTCCCTCATCACTGTCATTATTAGTTGTTCATTCATAATTAAATTCAGCCGCAATAAGAAGTATATGTAATTATAACAGTAATTTCTTTCACCTTTACTCTTTTAGCAACAGACAACTAATCGTCTCTCTTCCACCCTTTCAGAGATCCTTCAGTCTATTATTCTTGACACGCCCTTACCAACCACTTGAAGTTGGAATGAAAGTTCTTTTTGCAGTCTTATTTAGTTATGTCGCGTTTGTATTCTTGTACTTTTAAGGTTTTATGCGTCTTTCCATGTAAGTTATTTAGCAGATCTCAGAATTATTAATATTAAAACTACGTTTCTGATATTCAGTTCCACCCATCTTACGTGATAAGAAACCAGCATCTCTTCATTATAAAGTAAGTTGATATTTTGTCAACTGTATTTTCTTTAACCGTTCAAAATGTTATCATATTCCATTCATACTAGTGCACATGTCTTCAGATGCTAATCACGTTCTTCCCAAACCTTTTAACATTTGTATTTTCTTTCTTTTCAGTCCTTTCTTTCTAATTTATCACTAACATTATCTCATGTTTTCCCATTTCTACTTCTCAATTGACTCTCTAATAACTTTTCATTCTTCATCAGACACATGATTATTTCAAAATTTTCTAGGGATTCCTTTTACTCGCCCCCATTTTTCTGCAACATACCTACCCACGTTTGCAAACCAACCAAGAATTCATTAGAAAGATTTAAAACTCCAACTAACCATATATTCTCTCCGTCTTTAAACCTGTGTCCATTTTTATGATTATCTCCTCCATCTTTTTACCTTCGCAGAATCAATAAGGAAGCCTGAAAGGCTGCTCTAAGTTTACTATAATCAGGTGCGGTATCCTTCGCATTACGTTCTCGTCTCATTATTTATTTTCAATGACTGTTCCCGAATCAACTGATTCTTTCTTTATACTTCTAGACGTATTCTCTCGCGTATTATTCCCCTATTTCATATTTATTAGACATATATTCTCTCGCGTATTATTCCCCTATTTCATATTTATTAGACATATCCTCTCGCATATTTTCCCCCGTATTTCATATTTCGCATAATTATTTCATCTTCTCTTTTATTTGAGAAATTCTTTCATTTCGCTGGCTTTTTGTAAACATTTAGAACTATTCTTTTCATTGATTTTTTTTTACTTTGTCTACGTGCCATCATACCAAAGATTTTGTGGCAGTATGGCCCTGGCTGTGTGACTTCCAGAAAATTACTGGAATATTAGCTTGGTTCTTGAGCAAAGTTGTGTTTATATTATTATTGTTGTTGATCTTATTACCAATAAAAATGAGATCATGTTTAGATCTTATTTATATATGTGTGTATGTGTCTGATAGAAGGTTGCGTAAAAACTAACAAAGATTTTTACGAATTTTTTGGTTAATGTTCACGATGTTTCATGAAACATTTGATTAGGTTCGGGTGAGGATCCAAGTATGTATCAGACACCAGGATGTTTTTATTATCATGCCTTTTATAGTAATTTTCACTGATATACCATTAAAGAAAACAGAGGCTTCCTGCTCTTTGTGATGCAAAACGTTACTTTATTTATTGAAGGTAATTTTGCTCTCTGTGAAGCAAAGCGTAAACTTTGGTGACTAGTTACCACATTGGCAGGAATTTGCTTTTCTCGGATTGTCATAGTTAGTTATTCTGTGCTTTAGCCCGTCATTCATGTTGGAATTTCTGTTTTTTCAACTTTTATCGATGGATGAATGGAAAATAAATTGCCTCTTCAATATTCATGTAATTAAAGTTCAGCGACATCTCTCGTTGACCTAATTATAATACTGTAAATTCGTCGCGGCTGGAGAAGGGTTGGATAGGTTTCTGTGCCTAGTTGAAGTCCTTAAAACAACACATGCCCCGAAGAATTATCACCTTGTATGATTTATGCACGCATTTATATCTGTAGGCTCAATTAATTATGATTAATAGTTAGGTAATTTAATGCAGGTGCGGGAGCCATGTAATGTGCATAATTGACCGTTGCTGAATGTCTGTCCTTTGATTTATGTCCTTACTTTGGGACGTCCGCGTTTAGTTTTAACACTTATTTTACATATATAATATTTGATAATTTTGGGATTTTGCTTTGTCAACAAAATAAGCTTTCATTGTTTTTTGTGTTGATATATATATATATATATATATATATATATATATATATATATATATATATATATATATATATATATATATAAAGAAAGAGAGAAAGAGGTAGACAAAGATATAACTGTTTTTCTCCCGTAGTGGTATTAACTAAAAATGGTTAGTTCTACGTTCTGAGGAAATAATATTCTAGAATGAAGTGGGCTAGCTCCGAGCTCTGCTTCAAGTGAGCTTTTTATTATTATTTTTGTTAATAATATTATTATTGTAGATGCTATTTCTTTTGTCATTTTACTTGAAGGGTGCTTATGGAATGCTACCTAAATCCCCGTATCTTGGTTTATCTTGGTTTAAACATATCACGGTCCAAGGTTTTTGTTGTCAGACATTAAATAGATTGAATAGGAAATATTTCATGAAACAAATCCTCAGATTTGTGTGTGCGAGTCCCAGCGACAGAATAATCGTAACGTATGTACATCGCCAGAGCTTTTTAATACCCTGTTACAGGGGTCACAGAGTTCGCCAGGAATCTCCAGTATATCATGGTAGGGCAAGCGATTGTGTAATTAACATACATAGGTAATTAACATACGTAGGCAGATAACCTGCAATTGCGTAAAAGTTTCGAAGCATCTTCCATGCTTATTTTTCTGCGTTTATGCAAACGGAATAATGATAGAAAATAAGTGTTCCTCTTCTAAAATGAAGTCAGATTTTAGTCACATGTATTGTCGGGATGCAAAGGCAACCACGCATGCCATGTTTAATCAAGATTTAATACGGGTTGTAAAGGATTATTTAAAATTTATAGCTTACTGTCTATCGAGGGCGTAGCTCCGGAAAAAGGACAATTTTTTTCCCCTTCGTTTCTTCAACATGTAAACGTTAATGCAAATCTTAGAGCAGTTGTATTTCCCGGAGTTGCGCCTCTGCATTTAGGCTAAGCCAGAAAATAGTAAACTTTAGGTTCTGTAAATATAATAATAATGATATAAATAATTGTTATCATACTTATTTTCTGTGTATGTAACAGTAATGTATTTGATAATTTATTTTGTTTGATGCAAATGCAAAATTATTGATTGCTGTCATCTTGGACAGGACAGGTATTATTATTATTATTATTATTATTATTATTATTATTATTATTATTATTATTATTATTATTATTATTATTATTATTGTTGTTGTTGTTGTTGTTGTTATTATGTAGAGCTGTAACTGGTTCTTTTGTTGTTATTATTTTCATTGCGATTACAATTGTTAGGTGATTAAACATTTACGAGGAAGTAGCTAGCAAATAAAAGGGAAACAAAACTCAAGCATTCATCAGGAAAATAAATTACGGTAAAAAAATTATTTTATATGAACATGCTGTTATAGAAATTTTGCCATTATCTTTTAATCGTATTAATTTCAATTGTATATACCAATGGGAAGGGTACACCAGTGTCCTTATCTAGCCCTGGTCCGATGTAACGGGAAAGTCGGATTTTCTAGAACTTTAAACAATAAGTCAGGTAAAACAAAAGTAAGAAGAGTTCCTAAACAAAAGCAAGAAGAGTTCCTAAGTTTGGCAGTAAGGGAAAAGACGCTAGAATGTGTAATATCTCCTTGGTTTGAAGAAAGGTTTTCCTTAGTTCTGAAACAATGTCACTTTATGGATGGCATTGTTTTCATATTTTTTTGTGTGCGCAATGCAAATGGTTTACGGGCAATAAATTTTGACCCTCTCATATTGGCATAGTTCTTGACATTACTAATACATTGGTTTTAAACTTGGCTTTAGCTCGATTTATAAGACAAAGACTACTTCGATGGTAATTTTGTTTGCCTTTGTTTCAGGTATCCAAAAAAGATAAAATGAAGAGAAAATTTGTTATGGTTTTGTCCAACGGCAATTCAGAACTCACTCAGTATTATTCTCTTGTAAAACATAATGCAGATTTACGTTTTTGGTATAATGAATCATAAATTTGATTGTAACAGGTTTTAAGGTTATACACACGCACACACACACACACACACACACACACACACACACACATATATATATATATATATATTATATATATATATATATATATATATATATATATATATATATATGTGTGTGTGTGTGTGTGTGTGTGTGTGTGTGTGGTGTGTATGTGTATGTGT
The DNA here is from genome assembly GCA_039081455.1 of Macrobrachium rosenbergii. NCBI lineage: Eukaryota > Metazoa > Arthropoda > Malacostraca > Decapoda > Palaemonidae > Macrobrachium > Macrobrachium rosenbergii. Next base: position 27,940,495 of record JANJGK010000030.1, read on the forward strand.
ACCAGATAAAATGGCAAATGAAGACCCAGTTTCCACATTTCCTAGTACGCGGAAAAAATAGTGTACTCTCAGTGCAGAGGAATTTTGTGGGAAAAGACACAAAAACAACCTAATTACGGCACATAATCTAATCTTAATATTTGAGCGAATGTAAAGAACAAAAAATACTGCGTCGCGTGACAGCAGCTCATTTATAATCAGGTGCCACTTCAAGATGAATCTCATGGCCACTGCGGTTGCGGTCACATGCCAGGTTTGGCGGGGACCAGGATAAACAAACCCCGTCGAAGATTACATGGTCACACTCATTTTCTTGCTTTAAAGACCATTTGGGGGTTTTCCACGTCTTTTGTATCTATTGTCTCAGCGGTTTTCATTGTCAGTTGGGATGTATCCCGACTGACAAGACGAGTTTTATCCTATTCAGTCACTCTGACAACCGTGGCACTCCGTATATCCTAACATCGCATTAAAGCCGTTTTGCTTGTCACCTGTGTCACATAATATAGCGCTTTACACAAAAGCAAACATACAAAATCATTTACAATCAGTCATTTGACGCGTAACTCAGTTTTTGTCCATAACCTTGTCCTTAAACTCATTCCCCACCACAAAGTTTCCTTCCTTTGTTATGCGCTAGATATTACGCTGTGAGGAAAATGCAAGGTACTTGCAATTAATGTTTGAAAACTATCTGTTTCGTACTTTTGATGCAAGATATAATGCAAATATGATTCTATTTCATACTGTTGGATTATGAAATAATATATTCATGGTAATGTTTACCAACATAAGAAGTACGAAACAACGCTGTCCACAGGGGCTGGACGAATGCTTGGAAAGCTTATTGCATGCATAGAAAATATATAGTTTTTCGGCATTGGTGACGATTTATTTCTTATACCGATAATCATTTAAATTCATCAACCTTAGGTACGAATACAAATAAATAAGGCAGCACTCTCTACAATTATGTTCGTTGTTTTTCTGTCTGAGGGGAAAAAATCATATTAATTACCATAGTTCCTTTGACCGTTTTGGAGAGAGAGAGAGAGAGAGAGAGAGATGAAAAAAAAAGGTCTGCATTTTCGTTAGCAGCCTCGTTGTAAACTAAATGAACAAACCCGGATCTGGTCCTATAAGATATTCCTACTCAGAAAATTATGATGGTAGCAAAGACTAATTTGCCATTACCGGGGATTAGATTTATGATTACCCCATCCCTGTGACATAAATTTACTGTCGTGTAGTTTAAACAGATACATGTGCATGTCAGTGCATAACAGAATATGTAAATAACTATAACTCCACACCCATAAACAGTGCATACATCCATATACCCCTATATAAATATATATATATATATATATAAATATATATATATATATATATATATATATATATATATATATATATATATATATAATATATATATATATATATATATATATATATATATGTGTGTGTGTGTGTGTGTGTGTGTGTGTGTGTGTGTGTTGATGTATGTATATATGTATGTATACTTACTTCTACACGTGACGTATAAATGATTTATTTGCACGTTTCTCATTGGTTGACACTTACACAAAGGAAACGTCCTACTCATCCATCTTCAGTATCTCGACATTTATAAACGTCTTTGTATCCTTTAGGCATTACCTCAGTTTTCTTTAAAAGAAAAATGAATATCTTTGACAGTTGCTTATTCAGCCCTTCAAGGTTACTGGTTATAGTTTGCAAAAATATAGTGTGAAGCTGCTACTCTACAAATAACATCTTTGTCTGTTGTTTGAGGTTTCGCTCTTTAACTTGTTTATTTCACTGCAGTGTGGCCTTCAGTGTAATTTTATGTTCTGCGTGCCTCCTCACTATTCTTGTTCCAAATGCAGTATTTTTTTCATAATGACATTCTGTCCTTTGGAAGGCTGCTCAAGAAGTTAATTGTCATTTCGCCTTGTTCCGTAATTTGACATGAGTCATTTAATGAGTAAATCCTAATTCTCCAAGTCCATTTTCACCTTTAATGATTTTGACATTATGCCTTAATCCAAATTAAACTTCATATATATATGATGTTTAATTTGGATTAAGGCATAATGTCAAACTCTTTAAGGGTGAAAATGAACAAGATTATATTTGATTAGGATTATGTTTACTAAAGGTTTTGTGAATTACTGACCCATTATTGAGCTTGATTACAGGATGGGTTACGAAGACACATCAAGAGAAGTTTTTGTCTCTGACTAACATTCAGACGTTCCAAGAACACTGGAGGCAGAGGCATTCTCTGCTCATTCAGGAGAGAGTAGCTGTAAATCAGAGAAGCTGAAAATACAGGTATGGATACTGAAGAGCAAAGACCAGTGGGGATGCCCAAAAAATCACGGAGATCATAAATGGCGATTTGAAACTCCCTCCTGGAGTTCTGCAGAACAGTAATCGAAAAGGACAAATATAGAGAAGAAAGGGAAGCCATCTTACGACGGAAAGGAAAGGGATTGAGAAATGAGGCGAGAATGGAGTCATTGATCAAACGAATTGCCCTAGATTCAGTCATATCGAGGAGGGAGACAAAAGAAGCATCCAAGTATCAGAACAGTACCCAAAACGGCGACATGGAGCGTTGAAGTACAGCACATATATGGCAGAGATTAACTGGAGAAGGTCATTTAATAGGTAAGAGGAATTTTAACGCCTTCTTTCTAAAAATTGGCCACTTCTAACTTAGTATGACCCAATGCTCTTTATTTCTTTGCCTTCTGTTACCTGACTGATTTCTTTTGTGTACCACGAGGAAAACTGGGAAAGAGCAAGATTGCAGCAATATCGCATTCATTAAAGTAACTACAGAACTAGCAACAGTAACACGGTAACAGGAGGAGCAAGGAACTCAAAGGCATCGTGCATACATGTAGACCTGATGTGAGGACATTGTGGGTTAAACTGAGTGTAGAGACGTGCAACCTTTCCCACCACATGCAGCCCCAACAACCCCGACAACTTTTATCAGTAAAGAATCAGTACAGTGAAAGTACAATTAAGGCGGGGATAATGAGGAATTACAAATGGGCGAATACCTTGCGTATGTAATTATTTTGCAGTTAGGAATGCAGGAATAACAAAAGACCGTGTCACGTGGGCATCTGTAAGGCAAACTTCATATAAGTAGTTGATTAACCATTATTTAATAGTAGAATTTAAATAACTACTCTATTTTATTAATGGATATATTGCTATTTATAACACTTCAGTCAGCCCACTGTACTACTGCTTTTGGGTTGAGTTAATAATATACCAGTCAGTAAGGCCAAAACCTTCAGAATAGATAATGTACAGATATTTACGAGACCAATATGTAAATCATTTAAATGAAAAGCCTAGTAACAAGGGACATTTCAATTAACACGCATTAAAAAGTTAATTTCTCAATGAAAGTTGGATTATTTTTACAGGACATGATATTTTACATTCGGGTTTATTCACAAGTTATATAAGCAGCCACGTAGGAAATCCATAATTAATCGAATAGTTGCAGTGCAGTTGACAAATAATACCCAAAGTCATATTAATTGGTGTACAGAACTATGATCTCTCCTTTTGTTGTAAACTTTGTAAAAAAAATTTTTATTAACTTTTAGTATCAGTATGTAAAATCAGCCTGTTTAATAACTATAACAAGTACTGTAAGGTACATAGAACTAACATCAAGTAATATGACCCTATCGTTGAGTGATTGTAGATCAGTGAAATTAAAGGTGCAACTGTAGTTTAAATTTCCATCAATATTACAAATAGTTGAACATTTATTTTTATGCACACATACATATATATATATTATATAAATATGTATATATATATTATGTATATACATATATATGTACATATAATATATAAATATACATACGTATGTATATATTTGTGTCTTATGTAGTAAACGGTAAATTTTAGTACGATTTGTTTGAAACAACAATTTGCAAAAATATAAATCTATATCATTGCACATGTTTGGATATATATATATATATATATATATATATATATATATATATATATATATATATATATATATATATATTTATACACACACACACACAGTACATATGTGTGTATGTATGTGTATTTATATATAACTTAAAATTTAACTATCTTTGTTGCTATTTTGGAAAATAAACCAGACAGAAGAATGTTGTAATGAGTGATAAGTCGTCATGCGATTCCGACTGTGCAAACTCGCAGGTCGTAAAGAGGGAAAAATGGCAGTACGCTGGCCGGTCTGAAACGAGATTTATCCCCGTAAGTTTTCTTACTGATCCTCGTTTAATATCGTCGATGGAAGATTTCACTTTCGGAGGCGCAATTTGAGGCAAGGAAATGCCCGCCCTTCAATTGCCATGCGTCTGGTTTAGTGCCCACTTGCTCGTTGAAATTTCATCTCCGTCGGCAGCGAAAGGGCGTGGCCATGAAGATTACAAAGATAACAGTCCTCGTGCTCTGCACACACATACACACCACACACACACAAACACACGTACGTTTTATTTTATTTACTGAGCACACACCGATAAGAAGCTTATCCGTGGGCACAAGGGTCAAGGGAGACCAAATACGAGAATTAAAGAGTTATTTTTGAATCCGTTCCTTTGTGTTTGCTGTTGAGGCCGCTATGGTAACAGACTTGAAACCTGAAGTTATATTTTTGTTTTGATTAAACCGGGCTTTGAAAACGCATCAAATGTTTTACAGAAGATCGTCTGGCAATTTAATATGACCGTACTAGATAATTAAGGCTTTTTCATGTAGGTAAATGCATTACCTTTTTTTATATAAATTCAGTACACATCTTTGTCTCCGAAGCGTTGTCGACCTAAAATTAATGCTCCATTCTGGAACGGCCATAAAAGAAATTTCCAAAAGAAAATGTAAAATAAGTTATTACCGATTATATCTCTTTTGGTCGATGCATGCTTTGAAAATCTTCAGAAAATTCCAGGCAGTCTCCAGCATTATCTTTTGAGAAAATATATATATTACTAATCATTTTCAAACGATAAGAACTATTTTTCTACCTGAATAATTCATCCGAGTTTTCCCGAGGCTGATTTCAACACAGCCTTTATCAACTTTCCAACGAACTCGATCCAATATTCCGTTTAAGAAAATACACACATATAAATCTCTGATCGTCATTAATCAGGCCGGTTAATGGGAGGACCCTTAAGAAGCTCAACACAGAAGTTTTTAAGATAGTTAAAAGAAGTTATGAGGGGTGGGACCTCTTCCCTAATGACCGCCATGAAGTCCATCTTTCTAATTATCCCTTTCATTGTACAAGCTACTGCTGGAGGGTGTGTGTGTGTGTGTGTGTATGTGCGATGCAGATCTGATTTAAGTCTCTCTCTCTCTCTCTCTCTCTCTCCAGAGAAATTTATGTTATCTCCCCTGATTGTATATTTTGCGGGGCAAATAAGGGACAGTGCGTACCCGTGCTCCTAATAGGGGTGACTATTCCGCCCCCTTCTGGTTATTTATATTTTTGTGTCTGAAGTCCTCTAATGTTAAGTGTATGTTTTGAAATGTATGTTCTTCTTGAGTGCATTAGTCTTACAGCGGTCCGGTTATCTGAGTTTATTCAACTTACAAACTGACGCGGGCACGCATGCACACTCATGCGTATGTCTATATATACTGTATGTATATGTATGTATATATATATTATATAGACAGAGATATATATATATATATATATATATATATATATAATATATATATATATATATATATATATATACATACATATATATATATATATATGTATATTATATATATATATATTATCTGTGTATATATGTATATATATTATATATATATATATCACATATATACATACATAAAGAGAGAGAGAGAGAGAGTGACCGTCTCTTTCTAAAGCGCATATATCCCAGAGACGAAGGTGTTTTGGAAATTCATGTTACGAGTCCACATAACATTAAAGCGTTAAAGAAGAGTTGGCATTCGATTTTCTTGAGCATTTATTGTGCGTTAAGCTGTTGCTGCTTTCGTTTGCGAATTGGTTTTCGTTTTGTTGTTTTCACTGCTGTGTTCGTTGGTACTTCACCGGTTTTGGAGGTCCTAAATCCATTTTCTGTACTTTATTGATAAATGTCCTTTTTCCAACCTTTTAAACTTTTTAGGCCCTGTCACAGGAGTACCATGGTGCAAAACTGCGCTACCATTTTTCCTCCCCCCCCCCTCCGAAATTGAAAGAACGTATGCTCATAAAGTTCATGTGACATAGAACGAATACGTTGGAGTTCAGTTTTGTAACCAATTTATGCTATTCGGTACACCGTTTGGCAGCAAGCTGTTAATATATGCCGGAAAATTTGCTTGTGTAAAACCATATTTATCCTGCGCCAACATTTAAGGCTTTGTGCCAAATACAATGTATTCATTTGCCTCACAACCTTCCTTGACTTAAATGTCCTCTTTATGAAGAAGGAGAATGTTGAAAATTTATCTTTTTATTCATGATACTATTTTCATCTATTTATTAGTTTAAGACTGAGTCTGTTGTTAAAAATAATTCCCGCTTGAAAGTTGTTCAGGAGACTCTGGCTGTCATTCATGACTGCCCTGGTACAAACGGAGAATTTGAATTCTATTCCAGATTAATACCAGCTCAACTTTTCCACATTCTGTGGTAATGTTTCAAGCGAGCGCTTTTCATAATGCTCATCTTTCTGTGTGGTTAATGGGAGCATTTGAGTCGCTATTCCTGGTAGCTGCGTCGTAGCAGGTGTCATACAACCAGCTTTCTTAAACCTTTTAGATTGAGGTCACAGTCATGTATATTCGTTTTTCCCGCTTTTGATAATTTTGGCGATAGATTATCTTAGTGAATTTATGGACGACTCAGTGCAATTCTAGAATGCCAAGTGTCAGGTGATGATGGTGATGCTTATGAATAGGTAGTTTAGTATTCAGGTCTTGCATTTATGCATTTTCAACTAACGTTCAACGTATTAACCATTCATTCTCCTTTTGATTTTCATACCTTTTTTTTGTAAATTACGTAACTACATCTCTGTTTTACGTTTTTCTACATTTGTGTGTGCGTTACTTAACGAGGTAAGTTTCAATATAAAGTGGCCTGCAAGGAAGCATGGCGCCGATATTTTCAGACAGCTGGTCTTTTCTGCAGTGTCCAGAATACTTAGTATTGTTCACAATGTAATGCTTGGAGTCTGTCTGTAATTATATTCATTTCGTCGAAGTAGTGGTTTTATTTTAATTATGTAGTTATGGCTCTCTCGTTATTCTCAAGAAATAAAAACAAATGGTTATACAAGAGTGAGGTTGTTTTTGCAGCTTTTCCATCGCATCAGGTGACATGAGCAGTTCCTACATAAGTGAAATTTCATTAACTAAGCCAAAGTAACGCTTGATCACAATAAGAGAATTAACCTATACATCCTGTCAAAAGCTGTTCAAGGTTGTGGGCAGCTTAATGTTTGATCCAGCATCAGTAACAGGAACAAAACAAAGCATCAAGCATTCACCAATCGTATTCCATCAGTCAGTTGATCGGCTAACAGGTCAGGCAGTAACTTAATTTTATTACCGTGCATCTGATCGATGGCGAAGAAACTTTCTCGTAGAATAAACAGTGTTCTTTTGTGTTTAGTTTTTATGCATTGCTTCCTTGTTTCAGCATTATTATTTTCGACTCAAAGCAGCCAGTCCTTTAAATCCATTTTATCGAGGTTCGCTTGAAGTTTTTGTTCAGTCTCTCTGCTGTGAACAATATTGAAGTAGCAAAAATAGTAACAGTTTTATAACTCTTATAGTAAATCTAGGTTTCTTAATATGTTGCATTATTTTGCCAGGTTTCCACCACATTTAATATTCATCGTCGCTTCAGTGTCAAATTTTTTCGTAATTTTGCGTACTCAGGGTAGTTCTGTGTTTTCTCTTAAACAAGAGTCCTCAAAATCTTCTTCGAAGCAGAACCTGCGCTCCATAATCTGAGCAGTGCGAATTTTCGCCATGTTGCCCAGAATACTGCTCATCGCCTTATCTGCCTGTCGTAAACAAGAAAGCACTAACCACATTTTATAACATTTTCGAAGAGCAAATGCGCACATCAAAGGTGAGCCTTCCACGCATAACCAAGCATGGCGTTGCTGGTAACAAATTGAGGTCTTTAAAGCGCGCTCATCAATAACGTTTTATTCTTTTATTTTATGGGCACTTGCCGATACCTGTAAAAACGCCGTGGGATGTCGGACATTGGCTCAACATCCGACGCAAATTTACTCATGAGATATTACCGACATTCATGAGACATTAGCATTTTATTGGATCATTATGATATCCAAGGGGCCATCTTCCATACGGAGTCATAAGAAATGTTTCCCTCCATTGGGATACAGTACCGGAACTGGCCTCAGTTCGCAGCCTGCAATTGGACGAGAGCGGAAGAGCCAGCAATCAGAGGCGAGTTTTGAGAGGCCAGAGGCGCATTTCTTAGATGTGGAAAGAGAACCCTCTCGGTGCTTTTGTAAAGCATCAGCGCTAATCATTCCAGGATATATATAGTCCATTTAGATAAGAATTTGTTTCGCACCGAGAATAATCGTTCATCTCACTTCCAGTCGAAGGAGCATTGGGAGAGGCGTTGGCTCCTCCGTGAAAGGTTCTTTTTGTTCTCTTGCACTAACTTAACCCCTTCAGAAGTGAATTGAAATTAAAGACCATTGTAATCCCTTTGCAGAGTTTGGTCTTTTGTTCATATGATATAGTGTAAACTCATTGTTCCTCTTAGCTTTTTTTTTTCTTTGATAGAGGCGTGCGAAGACTAGAATCATTGTGAAGTTTTCATCTGCGTAAATTAATTTTTATCCTTCCAGTATCTCAAAATATTCTTGAGAACCAACTGTACGTCTATCACATAAGTATTTTGTGATTAGAACAACGTACATATACTAATATTTTTGTTTAAGTCAAGATTTTTGTTTTAAGATATGGAAAACATTAGTCGGTTAAACATGATTACTGTATTAGCGGAAGCCAAATATACAAAGATCTCATCCAGAGAAGCCAGCCCTCACCGCCACATAAAAAAGATCCATTCATTCTGTGGATGAATAACCCGAAAGACCAGTCTAAATACCAGGTAGAAACGCACCTGGGAACACTGTTATTCATTTTAGACATATGATGTTAAAATATACAGTAAAATAAAATAATATAATAATTTTTGGGGTACATGGTAAACCTGTCATCCTACCGAAAAAAAAGTCAAATAAGACAAACAAGCAAACAAACTAATCTGTGCCGTGAGGCAGAACATCGCCAATGATGGCAATTAACTGAATGATTGATTGATTGATTTTGCAAAGATGTTTGGCATTGCAACAGCTAAGGTTAACAAACATACGAAGTGAACAGTATTTTATAAAGTAAACAACATGAATGAGCTAACCAACCAAGATACAATCCATTCACCAATAACGACAGAGTAATTCCGCAACCTCTCTCTCTCTCTCTCTCTCTCTCTCTCTCTCTCTCTCTCTCTCTCTCTCTCTCTCTCTCTCTCTCTACAAGGCCCCCCTCGCTCTACACGCTGCTTCCATCAGCGCAACCTCATCATTTATGTGGAATGATACACGACCGCATCTATTTATTTTCCCAAACCTTTTCAGAGCCAGCGCCAGTGAAGTGCAGGATCTGATCGCACCGCCCCGCCCTTCTCTAATTCCAGACTCCTTGGCCCTCTTCAAATCACTATGCTTAAGATTAAGAGGGTGAGGTGGTGTTGGGAGAGGGGGGAGGTAGAGGGTGGGGAGGGGGTGGCGGGTCTGGAGAATTGGCTACGGAAGTGAAAGAAAAGAATCAAGAATCTCTCTCTCTCTCTCTCTCTCTCTCTCTCTCTCTCTCCTCTCTCTCTCTCTCTCTCGTTTCCTCTTTCAGTGGGCTCCTAAAATTGCATGTATTTATGTGTGTTGTACATTTTTGCATGAGTTCATCTTAGTCATTCATATACGTGAATCATACGTTGCTCTTGTAGCAATCTTCAGTAGATAATCTTCTCTCTCTCTCTCTCTCTCTCTCCTCTCTCTCTCTCTCTCTCTCTCTCTCTCTCTCTCTCTCTCTCTCTGGCTTATTCCTAAAATTGCATGTATGTATAATTTGTGTTTTTGTACGAGCTGATTTTCCTTATCCATATAGTACGAGTGTCTCATATGTTGATATGTTACGATTTTAACCAGCCTCAACAAGTAATCTCTCTCTCTCTCTCTCTCTCTCTCTCTCTCTCTCTCTCTCTCTCTCTCTCTCTCTCTCTCTCTCTCTCTCTCTCTCTCGGCGCCTGCGGTTTAATGACTACTTCGAACTGTAATTTAGTCCCTTGCCACTTTCCGTACATCCGTTCTTCCTGTTCACGACCTTCGTCACTTGACTCTTATTTCACGTCGTAATCTTTCAAACCTCACGAACTTTGTTTCCTTTTTGAGGAAGTTTGACGCTATTTTTTGTGTTCCCGAGATATCCCGCATAGGATTTCAGCAAGAAAAAAAAAATATATATATATACAGTATATATATATATATATATATATATATATATATATATATATATATATATATATATATATATAAATATATATATATAGATATATATATATAAATAAAAATGCGCTGAAGTTTCCTCGGCGCATTCGAGTTTTCTGTACACGTTTAATCAAGGCCACCGAAAATAGATCTACCTGTCGGTTGTCTCGGTATAATGCTGTATGAACCGCGGCCCATGAAACTTTAAACACGGCCCGGTAGTGGCCTATCCGATATCGTTGCCAGAAGCACGATTATGGCTAACTTTAACCTTAAATAAAAACTACTAAGGCTAGAGGGCTGCAATGTGCTGTGTTTGATGATTGGAGGGTGGATGATCAACATGCCAATATGCAGCCCTCTAGCCTCAGTAGTTTTTAAGATTTGAGGGCGGACAGAAAAAAGTGCGGACGGACAGACAAAGCCGGCACAATATTTTTTTTTTTTTTTTTTTTTGCAGAAAACTAAAAAGAGTGATTTCCGGGTTTTATTCCGAGTCGACATACTTTCGTTTTGGTCGACTATTTCTCTGCCCTTACACAAGGTAACTGAGAAACGAAGTGCTGTCAGGTTAGTTGTTTGTTCTGTTAATGATTATGGATAAGTTTTATCTCAGTTCGGTGTCTGAAGTGATTGTTCTTTGATGTTCGACTTCAGATTGAACATAAACATAAGGCAAATGGAGTACAATTTTTGGTTTATTCACCTTAGAGCGAAAGGAAGTCTTATTGATGAACCTTGCAGTTATAAAAATATGCCGTAATGCGCTTTGTCTTTACGACTGTATTAATATACAAATCTTGTATGTATATTTATAAATGTACCGTGCATATATATATATATATATATATATATATATGTATGTATATATATATATGTATATATGTATAAGTATATATTATATGCACACACACATACATATATATATATGTGCGTGTACGTGTGTGTATGTATAAATAAATATATATATTATATATATATATATATATATATATATATATATATATATATATATATATATATATATATATATATATAACCTTAAATCGGGCTAGCGGGTGTTGGGGCGCTGATGGCCTATCTCTGTTCCACGGCACGCGAATTACCTTCCTAGTAGGCAGTTGCAGGTATCACCCAAGGTGTAGAGGGCTTGGAGCCAGTAATCTCATCCCAAATAAGACTTGCTGAGAAGCCGGAAGGTTAACAGACTCTCGGCCCACCCCCTGTAAGGGGTAAGAGGCTTATGATTGAAAAATAACGCTCAGACACACTTGTATATGTATCTGTCTCTCTTTCTATCTATCTACCTATATATCTGTGTACACATGTATATAGCCTATATATATGTAGGCTATAACACGCAGACACACGCTTGTATATGTCCCTATCTCTCTTTCTATCTATCTACCTATCTCTATGTGTACATATGTAAATTTATATATATACATATATTTATATATGTATATATATATATGTATATATATATATATATATATATATATATATGTATATATATATATATATATATATATATATTTATATATATACATATGTACACAGATAGATAGGCAGACTTTCTGTCTATCTACCTATCTATCTGTGTACATATGTATATATACATATATACATATGTACACAGATAGATAGGTAGATAGATAGAAAGAGAGATAGGGACATATACAAGTGTGTGTCTGCGTGTTATTTTTTATCCATATCCCTCTTACCTCTTAAAGGGGATGGGTCATGGTCATGAGTCTGTTAACCTTATATATATATATATATATATATATATATATATATATATATATATATATATATATATATATATATATATATATATGATATACATATATATATATATATATATATATATATATATATAATATGTTTCCCATTTAAAGTCATATCCTTTTTCTTTTTCTAGTAAATTAATCATTTGTCTGTTTTTAATGACCGAAATAAAGAGAAATTGGGATATTCTTTTGCAATTTTTAAAATAATTTAAGTATCATCTCTCTCTCTCTCTCTCTCTCTCTCTCTCTCTCTCTCTCTGTATATGTATATATATACACACATACGTACGCATACACACATATATACATCTATATATATATATATATATATATATATATTATATATATATATATATATATATATATATATATAGAGAGAGAGAGAGAGAGAGAGAGAGAGAGAGAGAGAGAGAGAGAGAGAGAGAGAGAGAGAGAGAGATCATTGATGAATATTTAAAACATGGCGAACGAATGTTCCAAGTTCTTCTTATTTCGGTGATTAAGAAATCAGACAAAGGGTTTAATTCACTAAAAAAAAAAAAAAAAAAAAGCTTGGGCCTTTGTATGGGAAAGATTAAATCGAAAGGTAAAATGTTGGTGATATCTGCCATTAGTAGCGTGCACCCAATCATTAAATTAGTGACATAATTATCAAAATTAAAAGTGAATAAATACATCGATTCGTCTGATGTACATGTGCATATATATTTCAGATATTTTTCGTATAAATGAATTCTTAAGTCAAAAACTGAAGTAATAAAACCTTACTTAGATTTAGCAACAGGTGTCTTTAGGGTCGCCTCGTTTACCTTATAAAGAGTTTCCTTCTGTTTATGGGGTATTTTAGTATGAAGAAATGAAATTTACTAGACTCATTTATCTTCATTTTTTATGCGTTATCTCTGTCGGTGTGTTATTGTATTTCTCTTCGCTTGGCGTTGCTTGTCTCATTTTTCAAAAGTGGGCGTTCATTTCTTTAAGGACCCTGCCTTGAGAATTATTGACCTTGTTGATCTGTTCAGTATTAATTTTTGCATAATAATAATAATAATAATAATAATAATAATAATAATAATAATAATAATAATAATAATAAATTCAATAGATTTCACTAATCGTAATATCAGCGCATATGCCCTCAGTTTATTTTTGCATGTAAATCAGAAATGGTTTATGATATCGCTTTTGTCCTTCGAGCTCCTAATTCCTGTTCTACGTCTTTGTGCCCATGGTTTCAGGATATTTTGTTCCTTTAACAGTTTCATCTGCAGTGACATCAATCTCCCAAGACCTTTTCAGTCGGTTGAGAAATTGGAAAATTAAAGTGTTTTCTGGGCATTTCCGGTTGTAATATAATAATAATAATAATAATAATAATAATAATAATAATAATAATAATAATAATAATAATAATAATAATAGTTTAAATGGCTTTGACAAGCATACTCGTTTTCTTGTTAATTGAATTGTATTCTTTCGATCACGTTTATCCTTTTTTAATGTTTAAATGGCTATGGCATATACTTAAAGTTGACAGTCAACAAACCGTTATATCCAATACGAAGGATCAATGGGGAGAGATTCTCTCTCTCTCTCTCTCTCTCTCTCTCTCTCTCTCTCTGTCTACCAGTAATCACAGACACAACAGACAAACAAGGAATGCCTGGTACAAGCACTTCTATTTTCTTTCCACACCATTCACTTGTACTCCATTGCAATCAAGATCAGGATCGTATAATTTGGTGTAGGAAGTGCAAACTCGCCCGTCAGGGATTCAGAAGCTAGTGGAATGAATCGATTAGCAAGGGAAGTCTCACTCCCTTCAGCATCATTGCTGTAGGCTAGTTTAAGCTGGCACATCACCACAGGCTCATGCCCCTTGGGCACCCCGTAAGATCTTCAGCATTTTGGCAATTTAAATCTTTTTAACTTACTGGGTTTCGAGAATCTTTGGGACCCAGTGTGTTGTCTCTTCCATGTTTTTATTTTTATTTTCCATAAGGTATTAGACATACATTCATCCCCTACTCTTTCCTGCAGTTTTAGTTCTAGTATAAGTGGGATGGGGGGTGGGTGGGCACCCCCTTTCTGTTTCCAAACGGGAAGAATAACCTTCCAAACCTTGATAACGGCCTTTTCACTTTCATCTTGGGTTTTGTAGATGTGTCGTTATCGTTATTATAATGAAAATTTTACAGTCGTTGTTGTTAGGTTTCTATAAAATATTTGGTGTGGAAATGTCTCCAGCGATTAAGTCTTTGACTTGCTATCTTGACATGGCCGCTGGGAAAGCTGAAGCTTCTAATATGCATGTGACTATGCGGATTTCAGTAACGCCAGTATTCGAACATCCAGAGTAATGCCTGTAGAAAATTGTAGAAGGAGGGAGTTAATGGTTAGTTCCATTTTTTTAATTAATTTGGTTAATTCTGCACTATCTGCCATATCTGAACGTTGAAAACTAAGTCTTGGAACACTACTGATGATCATGTAAATTCGACATGCAAGTGGAGAAGAATTACTGAAAATGATTCCAGTATGTATCTAGGGAGCCTCTGGAGTTTCAGTGGTACCTATTGCTGAGCACACCACACCCCTAATAACTATTGAAATCCCTAGGAACGCATTCTTAATCACTTAATAAAAGAAAATGAAGACATGTAAATTCCACATGCAAGTGGAGAAGAATTACTGAAAATGCTTCCGGTATGTATCTAAAGAGCCTCTGGAGTTTCAGTGGTACCTGTTGCTGAGCACACCAAACCCCTAAAAACTATTGAAAGCCCCAGGAACGCATTCATCATCACTTAATAAAAGAAAATGAAGAGATGAACTTAAGTATGACTCGTCCAAAAATAGCGTTAAACAAGTGACAGTCCAAAGAAACTTCTATCACGCAACTCAGATTTTAGTCCGCATTGGTTGTATCTTAAGACACGCCCTCACTTCCTGAAACTAAAAGTGAATGGGTAAGTAAGCATAAGTAAGTTTTTGAGGATAGAATATTTAATCTTTTAGTCGTCTTTTATTAAAGTCAGCTTTGTACGACATGTATTTTGTTGTATTCATTATATTTCTGCATGGAAAAATACCCATTTTCTTCATCATTGCATCAGTTCACTCATATTTCTTTCCGCATCCCTCTCATTCTTCTCCTTTTCTTTCCTTGACGTCTCACTTGTTCTTTATATTGTCTCATCAACTTACTGCACCTACTGTGCCTTGAAGGACAACTTGGCAATGCAGCCAACAAATCCTTAAGCGAAAAAGACATCTTTATTGTTTATCTTCGACGACGTTCTCATTCTTTTAGCGGATCAACACTCGCCCATTCTTCAGGATAATCATCGAGACAGCGCGGCGGTGTTTTTCTCTTTAGGTGTCTCGTACGCGTTTTATATGTGTACGCAGTGTAATTTATGTTCATGTAAAGAAATGTGAGATCGTTTTCAGTAAAGAAAGTTGTTTTATGTAGGTGATATCATTAAATGTGAAAATATGCAATAAAAAAAGTAAGAAATGTCTGAATAAATGAAGGGAAGTGCGTACAACGGAGTGCTTTAAAATAATTTTACCATCTCTTCTGAATGTATCTTCTTGTTTGCATTGTTCTCTTATTTTAAGACAGTGATGTAGTGTTTTGTGGTAGGACATTATTGAGCTTGCGTACCCGTACATTAAAAGATGATGGTAATATAAGTGAAGGTCGGGACGCCAAATCCAAGTTGTAGGGCCGTTAATTTTGTTCCAAAGCCCAGACCAGGGTGCCATCATTCTGGAGCCAATGGTGAGAGAGTCTAGTCCTGGACTGGAGGACGCCAAGTCTCAACGTGGATTGACTTACAGTAGATTATCGTTGTTAAAACACTATGGATGTACAATGCGTGTTATTATTTAGAGATAAAAGAATAGGAATTTCCTATTTCATCTTTTTTTTTTTTAATTTAATATTCAGTCCTTGGTTCCCTTTGCTCACGTAGGTTTCACTGAGCTGCGGAACTTTTTTCGTTGCCGTTCTTGTCTGGGACGCCTTTGGGTGTTTCTGGGATCTCTTAATGTTTCTTTGCATTGCTATTACTAGAGGAAGAAACCCTGAAGCTTTTTTGTCGTTATTTTGTCCCTCGTGTACCGGCCAAACTGTATTTTGATCTCCTCCCTCCCCCACACTCATCTTTTTTTTTTTTCTTTTAACAGAACAACCACGAAATTCTTTCTCTTAGTTTTGTCTCTTTTTCATGGCGTGATTTGGCAGGTGCGTAATTATTTATGTATTGACTGATTGATTTATTTATTTACTTATTGATTTTTCTATTTATATGTTTACTTATTTATTTACGTATTTTAAAGGATAGGGAATGGTTGACCTCACTCGGTTTCGCCAACAGAAAAAATGAAAACACATGAGTGTTTTGCCAATCACTTGTGTATGCGTGTGCGTGCGTTTGTACACGTGTTTCATTTTAATTTGATGTGAGTTTTTGTTCTCTTGTCTGGTTCGGATTTGCATTTCTACAAGATAATGTAAATAAATGAATAAGATATTTGTTAAAAGGCATAGTTTTTCTATTTAGTAAATTATAATTTTCTTTTTGGTAAGCAAGAGTTTTTCCAGGTTTCCGTTTTTTTGGGGAGGGAGTGGGGTGGGGGTTTGTGTTAATCTGTTCATGAATTATAGGACATCTACCGCAGGCAATCAAGCATATATTTAACGAATATAATCAAACTGTCAGGTAAGCTGATAAGACACGAAGAAATCCAAGCAGACAACTGGGACTATAATGATGGTGTTTTCCTTTAAAAAGCATCATCACATTATAAGTTTCTCTTTAGAATTCTAATCCATTAGGTTAATTCGGAAAATGGAATGGAAAAATCCATAATGGTCGCAGCTGATAACAAAGGCCATCAGATCACATGACACCTATGGACTTCGTTGAGATGAAAGACATGTCCCTTCTGACGTGATGCCGGCCATGGGGCAATTTATGTTCGCTTTGATGTTTGATCAGAATATGATAGATGAAGGACTCTCTCGCAAATCTGGGTTTGCATATTGATGCTGGAATGGTGACGTCACGAGTACTGGCTTTGTCTATGCGATTGCCTGTTTTGCAATTCATAGAATCTTGGAAAATGTCTGTATGAGTTTGCCGGTTTGTTGGTACCGCATAAGAGAATAACTACAAGTAATTTCACCATTATAATTCTTTATTAATTTTCACTGAATTCAGACGGTAATGATGATGATGATGATGATGGCATCACTATGGTAATTAGTTGATGTTCAAGCTGACGAGCAAGATTTTCTTTAAACCTGTCTCTTGAACATCGTCAAATGAAGAGCAACAAATTTAAAAGCAGAGGAGGCAAGGGAATAATTTTGGGACTGACTCCAGACTGGCTTCAAAATTGTTGTTTTGCTTTATCCATTCAAGTTTTGACTCTTGAACCACGGTCAGGTACTCGCTGACAGTTTGACAGGGAAATCACCCATTAGAGTTATTCGAACTGAAGGCCCCGATAATTATCTATGTTAATGAAGCCTGCATCATTTTGAGATCAATTTTCTAGAAAGAACTGCTGCATTCTCCTTAAATGAATTCTGTATCTAGTTATCACTTCTCCATCAAAGAACTTCATGCACCTTGACAGCACCCACATTTTACTTTTTTTTTTTCTAAGGTGTTCGAGTCAAGAGAAGAACAATGGCTATGATATGGCTGTTTAAAAAGCAGTATGTTAGAAGTTACTTTGATTCTGCAGGGATGTATACATTTCTTTTTCTGCGTTGGAAATCGACAATAACCATGAAATAATGGAATCAGTATGATTTACGGATGATGTGATTTCTATAATTGCTCATATAACAAAAACGCAAAGATTCACGAAGATTTGATCATAATTATTAAGAAAGCGCTAATAAACGTATTCATGGATGTTAAATTCTTAATAAATCAAATTGAAAATTAAGAAAAATAAAAAAAGAATAAAAATAGAACAAGATAAATGCAAAAAAATTAATAAGAATAAATAGTTAATAAATGGAAATAAGAGAAAACTAGAATTATAATATATAAATATATATATATATATATATATATATATATATATATATATATATATATATATATATATATATATATATATATATATATATATAACCTATGAATAAAAACACAAACTCGAAAATTTATGAATACCAGAAAGGCGCCTTTACGTAAATGGATGGCAGTTACAGAAAGGCGTTGCTTTACAATTCTTTCCAAAAGCTAGTCACCAGTTCGCAAAAAATAACTGCGAATAAAATGGAGAAATTAACAGAAATGATCGCCTGAAAGCCTTTGCGCTTTAGATGCCTTTGAGATAACGATGAAATATCTGTTGCATTATGGTAATTGCGCCAGTACCCTGGATCCTTTTACAGGAGAAAAATGAATGAGATCCAGCATCATTGGTCTCTTCCCGGCATCAGAGACCGCCTTTCACTTGCGTTAATCTTCATTCATCTCGTCCGTTAAGCATCGGGCTGTAATGATGGTGTTTGATCCTTTTCGTCGCCTTTAAGGAGTCTCATCCCATTATAATTTTCACCTTTGAATTTTCATGTTGTTTATGGATGAGATATATATATATATATATATATATATATATATATATATATATATATATATATATATATATATATATATATATATATATATATATATGTAGAGTATATGTGCGCGTGTGATGCAGGCGGGTTCATGTACATGGACGTATGTTGTCACCCGAAAAACCAAGAATCATAAACAAGAAATTCCTGTTATCATTACTGATAACATTGTAACAGTCGTCATCAGTGCCATATGAAAAAGAACTAATTTGTACTTGACCAATGAAAGGGTGATCCTTTTTACTTAAGAGGCTTAATGATATCTTTCGTTTGTCTTTAGAACCACTGCAAAGTGATCTTGTACCCAAGTGCCCTATTCAGTACCTTTCCCTTTCTGGCTTAGTTCGTTCGTTGCTCGATGTCGGCTGTCGGCCTCGATGTTGTTCTTTAGGTTAGCCATGCTATTGCAAAGCGGCGATTTACGAGAATCGAAGAAGCGTCTATTTTCCTTCAGAGGACCTGGCTGGTACCTGGCCAGGCGAAGGTTCCGCCCCCTCCGTTCTTGTGGCCGGGTGGAGGACACTGAACCGGCGCTAAGACTACTGAAGAGGCCTTTCAGACAGATGTTAATGGGGTCTTCAACGCTCTCAGTTCAAAGGGAGGGCTACAGGGCTAAAGCAGACTTCTTCAAGAAATGATTCTTCAGAATGAAAGCTACCCCGTAACTGAAGAGCGGGTGTGCTGCGGCCTTCATCGGGCAATAAATACAGAACTCTGAAGATGTGAAAGTGTTGTGGAGGCCGAAATAAGGGTCATCTCTCCCTCTTTTTCTTCTTCTGCTGTTGTACTTGCTGAGTGCTCCTTGTGATTTCATGTACTTGCCCGACGGATAAATTTTTTCGGTAAAAGAAAAGAATTAGAAGGTAAAATGTGATGAGGTCTTGTTTTTCTCTTATCCGCTCCAATATAAGAAAAAGAAACATAAAAGAAGCATATTTATGTATATATATACTGTATATGTATATGTATACATGTATATATACACTATATATATATATATATATATATATATATATATATATATATATAAATATATATATATATATATATATATATATATATATATATATATATATATATATATATATATATATATATATATATATATATATATATATATATATATATATATATATATATATATATGGGGACTACAGACTTATATTCTCTAAAGAAAAATACTTACTGTCGCTGCCATTATCCCATATTCGACGGTGTTGTTAACCAGATTTTGTTGCTAATGAGCGTCTACAAAGTACAAAATTGTGGATTTATGAGAGTAGCCACAAATCTCAAAAGTTTGATTATGTAAATTTTTATTTCTAAAACAGCCTGTAATATCACGTATACCATAACACTGCATTAATTGCATAGCTATATTGTTCTTATTCTTCTCGGCACTTCGACCTAAATAACTTTGACAGTTTCGAAGGCGAATAAGCTCATGACCCTTTAGGTGGTTATGCCGTCATTGCAGCTCACTTGGTGCCCTGCAGACATTGCTAAAGGGTATTCGCAACTGTCTTTGGGACCCTAAATGCACCCACTTTTTATCCCTTTTACTATACCTCCATTCCCGCTTTTCTTCAGTCTTGCTCTCCAACTTCTCTAAGTATTACTTCTTAGTGCAGTTTCACCTTTAGAATCTTGTACTTCATCTCCTTTATTTTCTGGATCTCTTTATTTTGCTGTCCAACCACTCTAGCTCCATCTGTTCACTCTCCCAAGCTCTGAATGGCCGGAGGTGCCCCAGTGATTGGCGTGACACCATAAATTTCGTTAAATTAAAATCAAATCAAATAGGATCATGATGGGAAAGTGAAAGTGCCAAAGTGCCTGTGTGTCACTGCACTTGGTCTCCCCGTTGCAGAAGAAATGTATATAGGCTACACCCGTCAAGCAAATGCTAGTGAATGCATTGCTTTCAGTTTTTGTCGCTATACCTTGAGTTTAGAAATTTCCATCAGACCATTAATTTGACAATAAGTGTTTTAATTTAAGGTTCAAAAAGAAAAATTAAATTCCCTGAATCTTTGTTGTACGTTTCTCTCCAGAATATTTGAAAGATTCAGCATTTCAAAGTACCGCATATAGCTAGAATTCCTAGTATGTAGTATTGCCGTCTATGAGTATGAATAAATAAATTTTAGAAAAATTCCGGAGAAGTCGTGTCCAAAGTAAATGGAACTGGGCACAAAACTTTGCCAAATCGTCCAAAATAGTCTTGATTCGAGTCCTTTCAGTCATCTTGTAACGTTTAAAGGTAAAAGGTTCTCCGTGCCTTCGGTGTTCATGTTCCTTGTGACTTTCGTCCTTTGAAGAGGCGGATCTGTCGCCCGTTTTTCGTTCTCTTTTTCTAATTTTTTCCTCTTATTTTGGTAAGTCGAATTTGTTCATCCTGTCATCTTAACTTTAAGGTTCTCTTTCATGCTGTAATGAAGTAGCTTGTACACAAATTTTACTGGAAATTCGCCAGATATGCCAAATGTTAAAAGGAATTAATTAGAAATTTACTAAACATTTCAAATGATTTGTTTCATTCATGAAACAGAAGAATACAGAAGAGAGAGAGAGAGAGAGAGAGAGAGAGAGAGAGAGAGAGAGAGAGAGAGAGAGAGAGAGAGAGAGAGAGAGAGAGAGATTTCATTCCCTATTCATAACGCTAGCTTTATGAGGAGTGCCACCGTAGCTGAATTACTCTGTGGGCACGAAGACAGAATTAATGTGTGAGGAAAGCCTCTTTCATTCCTAAATTGAAATTGTAGACCTTTTGCAACGGTCCTTTATTGTTTTCATCTGTTGAAATATCGACCATACGTATTCAGCGATCCTATAGCAATTGTCAGACAGCTGAATGAACTGATACCTCTTAGGTACACGGAATTCATTCACACTCAGACAGTACAAGAGAAAGTCATAAATAGCTCTTGGTGCTAAGAGAGAATAGAAAATACCAAGGCTCTCCCCCACCATAAAAGGGCAAAAGTAACACGGCCATGCTCATATATAACACTGCTCTTTCAATATCCAAAACATCAAGTTAATGAAATGCATTTGCTGTATGTCAACCTGTCTGTAGGGAACATTTTATCCTCGAGACGGGTATTGGGGTAAAACGTATTACATTACTTGATTATCTTTCCTTTTTTTGTAACCGGAAGACATGCCGAGAACCCAGTTATATGTTACCTTCTCAAGGGAAGTTAATTATTTTAGAGGATATTAAGTACAAATATACTAGGTAATATTTGTTATTATATAACCGTCTTAACTTTCTTACCTCCATAGTCACAAAACTTGTTTAGAGCCCAAGTCATTTGGGCTGGGAAGCAGTAACGTGTTGTATAATTATCCTTAAAAACTTTCCGCATTTATTAATGAACCATTAGGCTCTTATTAATCAGTCTGTCAAAGGCTTATAAGGTAGCCCGGTATTGTTCGCATGTAATACTTGTCATGTAGTGCAGAAATTATCAATATGAACTCCGGTATCCTGATATAGTTAAAGAGCGGTTTCTGTATGTTATGGGCTGTTTTGCAATTAACTGCCTCATTAAGTGATTAACATTTTTTTTTATGCTGAACAGAAGAGGGATATAGTTGATAAGTTCTCCAACGAAAATTATAACTCCTCTTGTACTGACGGAGGAACAAGTTCTTGACCAAAGGATGATTTTTAGTTGGTTGCCTCGTGTCAGGAGCTCGACAATTAAGACTTTAGGAGGAGAAATGAAAGCTGTCAGTTTTTTCCTTGGGAAACATAGTGATTGATACTGTCAAAAATGTTTCTTTTACACGTGAGAACATTACTGAATTTCCTCAAGGGATTCCCCTAGTCGACTGGTTTTACAGGTTTGCAGCCCGTGGTTCTATCCAACATATGTTGTTCGACGGAGACGATAGGACCCAGCAAATTCTTAATAAATTGGTATAGAAATCACTGTATTTTTTGCAGATGTTGCGAGTCGTCAGCTGGAAACTTTATTTTATTTGGTGTTGCTTGTGTAACCTAGGAATAAGTTGTTAGACTGGGAGTAAATTGTTAGATATACTCAACATTTAAAGCTATAGCTGTCTTCATGATCCATGAGAAATAAGAGTTATCGTTGGATTTATTAAGCGGGAAGGTTAGAATGGATTCAGGTAATGGGAGTTGAAATTTATGTGATTAGCTCTGCCTTTTTTTCTATTTTGAAATTACCTTTGTATTTAAATTTCAGGGTTTGAGGCAATGATTGGTAAAAAGAAGGTTATACATATTTATGCGTTTATATATATATATATATATATATATATATATATATATATATATATATATATACATACACACACACACACACACACACACACACACACACACACACACAAAATGTAATCTGTACCAGATGTCTTCGAATTGTCTTTTTATGTCTCGAGAATCTAAGCTTTCACCCTTTCAACCAACTTGGTAGATATAACAGGCAGATAACATTTTGAAAAATGCTTTTGCAGATGATGGCATCGTAAAATAACACCTTCGCCTAGAAAACTACGACTGCTGCACTATGATTTGTAAATCATATCACACTGAATCGCTCTCAGGAGTTATCAAAGACCAAGCGGCAAAGTACTTACCAACTCCGTTATCAGTCAGATGAATCACTCAGTAAAACCTATTGCCCATCCATTATGGGTAATTATAGCTTTCTCACCCTGAAAATCTGATGGAAGAAATGCCTCGTCAAGCTCACTTTTAAAAATTATAATTTTTTTTACTGACAATGTGCTTCCCTTCTGGTGGAATAACACTTGCTTTATTTATTTGATTCGTAAGTTTCCAGGTAAGAAGATTCCCGTTTGTAAAAACCGAACAAACATATGTCTTTTACACCAGATTGCTAAGGTTTTTTTTGTAGGTTTTAATAGCTCTTTTTTTTACAAGGCAGTGATGTTAACACTTCGCTTCGCTTCGCTTTCAGCCCTACAGTTAAAAATCAGCCCTCCCGATTTAGAGCTATCATTGTTATAGAGTTTCTGTTAGTTTAATAGTTAATTCTGTGTTGTTTATAGGCTTTCTATTTTTTACAGCTTTTTATAGTTTATATACAAAGTTGTTATAACTTCTTAAGACATAATCTTTAATTTCTTTACTGTGTAAAAATCCGTTTCTGTGAAAGAAGTGTCTATCATATATATATTGTTATAAAGAAATATACAATTAACAGTTCATCTTATTGGAATCTGGATCCGCTTCAATAATTTATCGTGAGATTATGACCCATCCAATCCACAGTTCCTGAGATGCCCTCATAACTTCATAAAATAAAATAAAAAAAACATAAAGAACTGAAACAACGAGAAGAAAATAACGTCAAGTAACAACATAACAAAGTACTAAAGGTGTTCTGCTATAGCCAGAGAAAGTGATTTGTTTGCAAAGGGTTACCCGGTGAATGAATTCACAATATTTCATAAAAATCTGCACATCCATTTTCGAAGTGTTTTATCAGCACAGAGATTGTTTTCTCTCAATCATTAACGAAGGTAATAAACAACGAAGCAGGGAAGCAAGCAACATATTCCCTAATTTCTTTGCAGGTGATATGTAACAATATTCAGAAAAACAACGCAAATACAGTGAATAAAACGGAGAGAAAAGCAAACTGTAAAATACAGACGGAAAGAAAACGATAAATGGGTAAGTCAGAAGAGAAGAAAAGTTCAAGGTAATTATTTTATTGCCGGAGATAGCAAACACCGTGATGTATGATGCAGATTTTTTTTTTTTATATCTTGAACGACAGTTTCGGGAAAGGAAGTAGTGTGTAAGTATTTTCAATTTCCAAGCCGTCAGACGATTGAAACTAGCCTATCTATCTATCTATCTATCTATCTCTCTGTTTAATTATGTATGTATTTATGAATCTATCTATATATTTATACATTTACCCACACACACAGTACGAGGGTACCAGTCCCGCCTCCCAGACACCTGTCAGGTGTGGATTTGTAGTCTCCTATTGTCTGTACGTTTATCGGTATTGTTCCTTGAGATTATATTGTGATTTATTCCCAAAATGAGGGTTGAAGCCACTCCTACCTTGACACCTGTCAGTGGGGGATCTGTAGT
>JANJGK010000030.1:27973158-27988158 GCA_039081455.1 Macrobrachium rosenbergii
TTAATTTCTGTCTGTACCCTTTATCAGTCTCAGAATGTCTCTCCTGGACAAAGTCATCTCTCCCATATACTCTGTTCCTTAATCATTCCGTTGTGATACACTTTTTCCACTGTTCCCTCATTGTTTCTGAATTTTCTCAGTCATTGTATAGATGGCTATTTGTAACCCTTTCCGGTATATACTTCTATACTGAATAATTATATGATATTACTAGTTTCTTATGCTTAGACATTTTCTGTCTTTTAGGGTGTCTTTTCTATTATTTTTTTTCGGCATATAGGATACCGAAGGAATCATCGGGTTTGCGTATATTCATTTATGACTGAGTGCGAGTACGAAAGTATACATACCCATATATATTATATATATACATATATATAATTATATGTAAAATGTTTATGTATATGTTCCCTGCTGTTCCTTCGGTTACCTCTAGTACCCACGACTTTAGTAGTAAAATATCTTTCTTCATGTTATAATTTCATAGAGTGACAGGACCTCGAAAACTCTGAAGGTAAAGGGTCACTGCTACAGCTATGCACTAATCTCTGTCCAAGGGGGATATAAAGGTATTTAATATATAATTTGTCGTGGTAATTATTACAGTATTTACATTGACGCTGCAACCGATTGAACATTACCGGACACGCGATTCGTGCAATGACTGTCGTTTTATTTTGCCAAACCCAGTTTTTGTGGAGGTTATTCTGCGATAAGTAAGGTCACAGATTAAAAACCGTCGCCTTTATGACCTGGCTTAACCGAGCACAGTTTAGTGTTCGTGAATCCTCAGCTTGTTAGATTCCCGGATGTCGTAGGTTTTATCTGGAAGGGCTCTGTCGTATGTATAATTAGAAGTCTCTCTCTCCCTCTCTCTGGTCCCTATGGCTGACAAAGGTTAGCACTCGACTCACAACCAAGAAACCTTGTACCATCCTCCTCTTAGGGCAATTAAGAAGACGGTTTCGGCGGGCGTGGTTCTGTTAAAATACATGCAACTCTCGAGCTCTTAGTAGTGATATATATAAGTGGTTGTAATTCCACTGTTGTGTGTCGCACCTGGAGTGGATAGTGATGGAGGAGGGAAGAGAAAGAAATAAATGACGTGAGTGATTAGCGATCTGTCATATTATATTTACACCAGCATGTAACTAAGAATGAGAGGTACTCTCCATCCACCCGAAGTAAAACTATTCATGAGGTCATCAAATATTGTCTTTTCATTAAAAAAAAAAACTAAATATAACTAAAAAAGACTTAGAATCGCATTTGGCAAAATTAACTCTCTCTTGCTCTCTGTTAACAGTAATAAGATATGGGAAACTTTAAATGAAAAGAAGCCACCGTAGTCTGTCTACCTGTTTACTTCAACAGCAACTAGGCTTAGGGAAGGGTTAGTATGTCAAAAGGCAACATGGCTCCTCCCACCTCCGACCTCTCTCTCTCTCTCTCTCTCTCTCTCTCTCTCTCTCTCTCTCTCTCTCGCTAACAGCGACTAGGATATAACATTCGGCTATCTGATGAAACCATTAAACAGCTGCAGACAATCCACCCAACCACCTGTGGTCCCTTTAAATTTATTACCGTGATCCTAGCGATGGTTGTCTTGATATCTTATCCCGTTGACTCTACATCATATGTAATACTATAAATATACATCGTATATTACTATAAATAATTAAAGGATTCGTCATCTGAGGAATATTTCCGCACAGAATTCGAAAAGCATCATTGCGAAAGGAGAAAATAAGTCATGAAATCATTTTGGGAAAGGGAGAATAACTGAAAGGGAAGGAAGTAATTGAAAATATGTTAAACAGGAAACTATTTCGTAAGGATTTTGAAAAGGCAAACGATGCCGTCTCGGTTGAATTTACAGCCAAAAAAATGAGAGGCATCTATGATCCGTCGCCTTTATCGTCTTTCATCTGCTCTGGGCGAACTCAAACCCAGCCGCAGTAAACACGACGAGTACTAATTATCCTCCTTTGAGATCGTTCGTCTTGATACTGCTAATGAGATTTTTGAGCGTCGAGGACGACCGAGAAGAGCCAATTTCCACTTCTAAGCTTTTGCTCTTGTTTCTTAGATTATTTCCTCTCTCTCTCTCTCTCTCTCTCTCTCTCTCTCTCTCTCTCTCTCTCTCTCTCTCTAGCCCAAAGAAATAACTAATTATGAAATCTTATTTGTTATTGAATTCTGTGGGCACTGATACCATCATAAATATGCTTCGGTTTTTGTCCTCATTGGCATAATGCAAACCTTTGAACCTCGAGGTTAAAGGTTTGGTATGTATCGATTTTTAATTAGTTTTCCGATGTGATGATAGTGTCAATCAAGAGAGTTTGCGCAATGTTCTTTTAAGATGTGACGATATGTCCGATGACAATTAGAGAGTGTGAGAGAGGGCGAGAAACTTAGGTATTAATATTATATATATGTATGTGTATATATATATACAAATATATAACATATATATATACATATATAAATAAATGTTATATATTATTATATATGATATATGTATATATATATATGTATATATGTATGTATATATATTCATTAACAAAAACAATTGCAAATATGCGTTGGATTATAAAGGGAATTTGACATTTTACATGATGTGACAAGGAGGCTTGTATGTTGCATAAGGGAATGTATAGAGGCACGTTTGCAGTGTTCCAAACTGGTCTGGCAGCCTTCATTGTCATCTGAATGACGAAGGAGATGCAACAAATTAAAATATCAAAATCCTTGACTAAAAGGAGAAGTTTACAGTTAAGTAATTGGAGAAGAAATGACGAACTCGTGAAAATAAACTGTTGCAACTGGCAAAGAATTTGACGAACAAATATTCATCTTTAACGATAGTATGGAGACTGTAAACTGCAAGACATATTGGGCAATATGAGAAACTGCAAAACGTATTATTATTATTATTATTATTATTATTATTATTATTATTATTATTATTATTATTATTATTATCATTGGCGAAGCAAATCCACAGTTATGTATATGTACATATATTTAAAGATAAATCTGTACAGATTTATCTTTAAATATATGCACATATACATAACTGTGGAGTTGTGTCTCCATTTTAAGACTCATGCTACTATTATTATTATTATTATTATTATTATTATTATTATTATTATTATTATTATTATTATTATTATTATTATTATTATTATTATTATTATTATTCAGAAAATGAACCCTGTTCATATGGAATAAGCCCATAGGGGCCATTGACTTGAAATTCAAGTTTCCAAAGAATATGGAGTTCATTCGAAATTATGAGAAACTTCAAACTGCGGAACGCCTTGTACCGTACTGCTGGCCCAAGTTAATCATGATTATACATTGCTCTTTTTTTTCACCTGATCTTTTCTTTTATTTCATAGGTTTTACCGGAGATGTCAAACCAACAATGGATAACGATTATCCGTACCTGCCTTTCGGTTCATGCTGTCTAATGAGAATAATGCATGAAAATGCTGTG
Organism: Macrobrachium rosenbergii; assembly: GCA_039081455.1. Taxonomy (NCBI): domain Eukaryota; kingdom Metazoa; phylum Arthropoda; class Malacostraca; order Decapoda; family Palaemonidae; genus Macrobrachium; species Macrobrachium rosenbergii. Next base: position 27,976,667 of record JANJGK010000030.1, read on the forward strand.
AGATTCGAGGGCTTTCACTTCTCTCTCACCTTAATAATTCCTGAGATTGATTATTTCAGTTTAAACGAATTCTGAACAATAGCGAGACTTCCGAGACGAATGGTTGTTTTGGAAAATGCAAAGAAGCGAAATGGAATATCGGAGATAAATAGCATGAAGTTATCAGTGAAAAACGAGAATGATCATTTTTGGAAAGTGCAGAGAGGCGAAATGGAATATCGGAGATAAATAGCATGAAGTTATCAGTGATGAATAGGATTCTTAACGCTGAAGGAAAATGAGTTATGGCACATGCGGCAGCGACTTCTTCGGAGTCCTGACATTAATTTAGCGTCCAGGAAACCGGGAAGACTGAGGGACTTTGCAAAGGTCATTAATTATTGTGAGCTGTGGATAGTCCACGATGGTCGGTTCCGTCATGTAATGGATAGTTTCTGTTCAGTGATCGCCTTTTCTGAGCAGTAAAGAATTACACTAGGGAGCTTGTCCTCGTCAGGCTGTGGATAGTCTGCCATCCTTATCGTTCTTTTCTGGAAACTTGTCAAGATAGACCAAATGGTATATCTTTTTACTTAAGGCAAACTTCGGGTTTTGAATAATCTATGATGTGCTGTGTGCTGGGGGATCCACGTTAGCGTACTGAGATGGCACCAAAAAGATTGGTGTTGTTGCTGTTGTTTTAGACTGCTAGCATCACACGGGCACGGGCTCTTACTTCTAGAGCCTTTGTAAGTGATGTGAGTGAGCGAGGACGAGTTGATGTTGCAGTCATCTAGTGATCACTCTTCATTTGCAGTTGTCGGTTAGGAGAGCTCATTTCTTCAGCTGATAGGTGTAGTGGCTTGTCTTGGATGCTTTTAGTTCATCGACCAATGGGTGGCATAAAACGCTCCTCGTTTTCGGATAGTGCAGTAGTAGTTCCTGGATTTGAAGGCACTTCCTTTTCAACATCTCTTCTGCCTTATGTAGCCAGTAATATCTTGGACATCTTAAACAACGCTTTGAAATTATACGGTCTTTTTACCCAATTATTGACCCTCTTGCTCTCCGTGTTTAAACCATCTCAAAACACTCTGATTCTTTCTTTCATCCTTGGTAGCCCTTTTACTTCCATTTCAGCATTTTCCATCCTTCATTTCTGCATAATCCCTCGTAAACTATCAAATGTAGTATTCACTAAGGTAGTGGAGCGTCTCGTGAAGGGCTGTGAATTCCCTGGAAGGAGGAAATTCCCCCACAAATAACAAATGAACCTCTACTGGGGTCGACGGTAACCACACTTTTACTCTTGTAGGATGTCTCACTAAATTGGATTTGTATCCAGCAATAATTATTTTCTTGTTGGAAATAAATGAATAGAAGCTTTATATATATACATAAATTTATATTATATATATATATGTATATATATAATATATATATATATATATTATATATATGGCACCGTGCTTACCCCATATAAAAATGGGAATAAAAGCACGTTAAAACGAAGAAGTAAGTATATGTATGTATATGTATATATATATATATATATATATATATATATATATATATATATATATATATATATATATATATATGATTATAATCACTTAGCACGTGATTCGTTTCTCACACATTACCACAGGTGAAAAAATGAAAAAGAGGAGACGGGTAATGCGTGATAATATATATATATATATATATATATATATACATATATATATATATATATATATATATATATACACACACACACATATATATATATATATATATATATATATATATATATATATATATATATATATATATATATATATATATATATATATATATAAAACGTTGACACAAAGTTACTGAAGTGAATTCATTAATATAGTGGAAGTAATTTCTTTGTCTATCTCTATGGATAATGAATTCAGTAACTTTGTATCGAAAGACTCACTTCAGAATTGGAATTTTAAACCCCCAAAAAGAGCAGTAGAATAAAGGACCCTGAAATCCGCGACTGATTTACGTCCAGCTAATATTGTTTAAGCGTCCTGTAACATTCGTTGGCTCAAGTGAATATGAAAGGAAAATTAATGTCTCCTTGAGTTATTAATAAAAAAAGAAGTCAAGGACAGATTGAACATGTAAGCCTGCTTGAAGGATATTGACGAGTGCTTACAAAAAATAGTTCTTCGGGAAATAAAGGGTGCTTAAGTAATCAGGAAGTCTGATCCCAAAGCACCAAAAGGAAACAAAAGTCATGGCCATCAAGTCTAGGGCTGCTGTCAGTCGAGTAGGAGTAGAAGGATTAATATTTTTCCCCTTCCACATGGTCGACGCCGTATGAAATTTCCCCTTTTCATACGGCGTCTTCTTTTCCGTTTCCAAGTGGGAGGTCCTCTCCCACGATCAGAAATCACCTGAAAATTCGTTTTCCATCCATTCAATGTTAAAAAACATTTTCGCAAATCGTATTTATATTTCTCGTTTCAGCTGGTCCGCGCATTAGTGACTCACCAAGTTAATAACCGAACAAGAAAGCCCTACGCCCACAGGTCCTCTCCTCCGTGGCGCCAACGAGTCAGGCCCATCTGCACATGGGCGTATCTGTTCTTGTCCTGGAGGTACTTAAAGGGCGGGTTGGGGGTCACACCAACCAAAAATGCCCGTCTCATCAAGCAGGACATCTTGTTTATTTTGCCTTCATAATGTGATGCAGTTTTTTTGCGATGAAATTGGCTTTTGGCGCGGCGAGAATTATGCTTCATGAAAACTGCAGAGGTGTGAGAGGAATCGTTCTTCACAATGAAGCCATGATTCAGGTTTATGCAAAAATTATTTGACGGTGGCTAAGATAAGCGTTTAGAGGTTATGGCTCAAGTCTCCGTCGGATGCGAAAGTGTATTTTGGATGCAGATGGGAGGAGAGATAGGGTAGGTTTTATCAACAAAGTTTCCTCGTTATAGAATGCTCTCGAATTTGCTTTATCCTGTTTGCCTTGTCCCTTTTCATTATTCCTTTGGAAACCTGTCGGATTTTTACGTCAAAACTAATATAGAGAGCCCGAATTAAAGAAAAAATAGCCTAGAAAGCTTTGAAAACTTATTTCACTATAGTCCTTGAAGAAATAGTTGGCCTACCTTGTATATATATTTAGTGGATATTTAACAGGACAGTGGCTACATGTTATTGCATCACTGGAGATTTAATAGTGTATAATTAGATTAGTCAAGTGACAAACATCTGTATATATATATACAGTATATATATGTATATGTATATATATATATATATATATATATATATATATATATATATATATATATATATATATATATATATATATATATATATATACCCTTGATTTTTCATTATAGTCAAGAAGAAAATATTTACATATAATTTTACACAAAGGAATAAAAAGAATAAAAAAAAGGACACGTGCGTTCAAATGTCTCCAGTCAGACCAAATAAGCACCGCCTTATTTTCCATTAAACTTAGATTAATTCTCGATCAAGACGAGAGAGTCTGACTGACCGAACGCTAGTTTTTGTTTTTCGTTTGCCTGCTGATTGAGAGAAGGCACAGCGGGTTATCTTGTAACCGGATCTTTCTTGCCAGTCTGGGGAACTGTACCATTGTGTGGTGAGTCTCCAAATTTGTTTGAATGCAGGATTTCTTGATTGAAGATGCGAGTCCTCCAACGATTAGCCAGACGTGATGAGGATGGAGATGGTAAAAGAAATTATTTTTGTCTATCAAGCATATGATACATACTGACAATAATTACGTATATATATGTGTGTGTGTGTGTTTGTGTGTATAATATATATATATATATATATATATATATATATATATATATATATATATATATACTCGTATATGTGTGTGTGTGTATATATATATATATATATATATATATATATATATATATATATATATATATATATAGAGAGAGAGAGAGAGAGAGAGAGAGAGAGAGAGAGAGAGAGAGAGAGAGAGCTATTAATTTCTTGATGTCTACGTGTGTTTTTCGAAATACTTACCCTTACCTCTGCAGACCTTGAATCTGAATGGTAAATGAATAAAGAAACTTTTCTGTCCATGGTGGGATTCTAACCCACGCCCGCTAGTAAGAGCGAGGTTGCCCTTAAACACCGTGTTACGAAAAAGACGAAAGGGGTTCCTCTTTATTCCCCATTTCAACATATGTAATCAAGTCTTTTCACCATCGAGGAGTAGCATCAGAACCTGCTACTCTTCCGATTTTTGTGTAAGTATATGCATGTGACCTTGTACGTAGACTCGAGTGAGGAACATGAAAATGAGTGCAAGAAAAGCGCATGAAGATTTTTCGTCTTCAAACTGTAAAGAACACAGTACCCGAACAGATGAAGAACAGTGACTGATAATCATATGCAAGGAAATATAACATTTACTTCTTTTATCAGATTGTTTCTGCATGCAGTTTTTTAGTAAAAAACAAGGCCCTTTCTCGTCGTATTTGACCTCAAAGTGAAATTTTATTATATATATATATATATATATATATATATATATATATATATATATACAACAGATATATATGTGTGTATATATATATATATATATATATATATATATATATATATATATATATATATATATATATATAATATATATAAAGGTAAAAGCAGTGCAGTTTGATACTGAAGAACGGTAAATGAGATAGATAATATTTACCTCCAAATCATTAGTTCATCGAACCATTTAAATTATCTTGAATGTATACCCGCAATTCGCTTGAAAACAGGACAGTCCACCTGAAAATGGTTATTACAGTCATGCATTGAATTTACTTGTCCTCTCGAGAACCATAAGCCATGCCCATTTTTTACCTCCAATTACCTCGTAAAATTCAATTACTCTGCCCAACCCCATGGTTCTCACATTCAATCGGGCATCCACCCCCTAGGGGCCTACCCCTTGTATCCCCCTCAAGACCCGCCTGTCTACCCGTTAACTAATGATACTCATTTTCTAATTACAAATAGAAAGAAAACGTCATAAAGATCATCTCCGTTACTTTGTGTTCTTCGTCCGCGGAAGAAAATAAGATTTACAGCAACAATGGTTCTTTCACATCAAAGACACCGACGACCAATTCCTCCGGTCGCTAATTGTTTCAGCTAACTGGCTAAGTACTCCTTGGTGCTGATAAATGAGGGGAAAAGTCTTGCTGCGGAGCCGGCGTGTCAGGGATACACCCGAACTAATAATGGCTCGTATGGACCATTCTTGTTTAAAGTTCGATAAATGCCTTTGACGTGAAATCTCGCTGGGATGTGATCTGACCGGTTGTCAAAATTCAGGTTTGTTGGGATTTCGATTTTGCCCGTTTTGTGCATTCGAAAATTCCTCGAAGTAAAAAGACGTACACCATTTCGAATGCCTTGGGTAAGGAACCTTGTACGGCTGTCAGAAACTATAAAGCAAATCAGAATTTTTCATGACTCAGCTGGTTACTTGAGACGTTATCCGCACTTTGGATTTTTAAATATTCGCTTAGTTTAAGAGAAGGATTTAGTTTCTTGAGCATATTTTATAACTGCAAGGAGTAAGTCTCTGTCATATGGGTGAGATTTACTTTAGGAAATAATGAGTGACTTGGAATTTACAATATAAAAGAAAGCTCTTGTAAGTTTGGCAGCGAAAAGTTAGATGTATAAACCTGTCATACAGTTATTATATTTCAGCATAAAACACTCATGTTACAGGAGAATATTAACTCCCACCAATTTCTTTCTTTTCTCTCTCTCTCTCTCTCTCTCTCTCTCTCTCTCTCTCTCTCTCTCTCTCTCTCTCTCTCTCTCACACACACACACAACTGAGTAACCCGGCATAGGCTTATTCCTAAAAAATCACTGTCAGTTGACATAGGTATTTGGGGTTGGGGAGCGTGGAACAACTCAGATGTGAGTAACTAGTGCTTCGTCAAAAAATAATATACTCTCATATCATCACTTAAAAACTAGAGGTCCTCGCAGACATGATCTTTTCCTGCCGGGATGATACTATTCATTAGCTAATTTCTTTTGTTTAACATGAGATCCCTTATCTAGTTGTACTTCGTTTGATCTTCAAAGGTGTTTCTGAAGGCTGTGCTCTGTCGTCAACTGAGTGGCTTCGTTTAATCAACGCTTTTGCGAATTTACACCCGTGTGGGAACTACGTGAACTCACCAAATGTTTCGTTTGTAGTTTTCTTTAGAAGACCTTCTTTTACAATGATATTCTGGATGGTATCTTCGTAGGAAATAAATAAAATAAGTTCATATCTACCAATTCTGTGTAGACCGTGTAACATGCATTAGTCTCGTGCTAATGATAAACCAATTATTATATAAAATCGAGAAATTGGCCGTTCTTCCTGTTGTCTAGTGTTGATAATTGAGGCACTTACCAGAGTAAATCAAAGAAATTTAAAGGGAAACTTAGATAAATCTAGCAGGTTTGTACTGTAGATAGAGGCTAGTAAAACGTCGTTACTGAGGGCCCTCCCACTCATTGATACTGTAATATGACGTACTTTACTAGACACCCCGCCCATATACTTTATGAATGAAGACTCAGATGTTGGTAGTAGTAGTAATAGTAGCAGTTTCAACTCGGCTAAAGATTGTACAGATAAAAATGTTTAGATTATCACCCATTTATAGTATATTATCATACAGTTTCGATAATTATCGCATATCCTACTCAAGGCATTGCTTATTGTACAATAGGGTCAAATATTTGTGTTTCTACGATCATCATCATACTACTAGGAACCCTGCTATTACGTCTGATGGCATAGTTTACGTCACAACTAACCTCTCTCTGGGTGCTTACTAAATTTAGCTAAGTTTCCCTTTAAATTTCTTTGATTTACTCTGAGTGCCTTAATTATCCACGTCAGACATCACTGCATATTTTTGCCAATTAGGCTGTGGCTTCAAATAGCGATTTCCAAAATGCGATCCATATCCGATGCTTTGTAAGGATTTTATCGACGAAAATCTGTTGGACACGGCGGTGAAATGCACAGTAATAGCGCATTTCGTCAGAGAGAGAGAGAGAGAGAGAGAGAGAGAGAGAGAGAGAGAGAGAGAGAGAGAGAGAGAGAGAGAGAGAGAGAGAGAGAATGTGTTAATACTTTTCAAGGTTTCATTGACTTCCCAATAATTTAGAGTTTCCATTTTGGGAACCTAAGTATAATTTGCATGATGATTTAGCGTGACAAATCTTAGTTGCAAATAGATTTTTTAGCATATTATAATCTTTTGACTAGAAGAATATCATTACTGAGGTAGAGCTTCAAAGGAAACGACAAAATAACTAGTTGACACTCGTGGGGAACGTACCGTTTCTTCGATTTATTGCACACTTTTAGAATAGGTGTATGCCATGTTTCTTCAGTTTATAACAGAGCTGCCACGTAGATAAACATCAGTATTAGGACATTGGGTATAAAAGGGGAGGTGAAGAGACTTAGAAACAAATAAAAGGGGAGGGGCCGTTGTTTAGGGCTTTTATAAGGAGAGTGTAAGAGTCTAGGATTTTGTTGGTCAAGTAAAAACAACTAACAGAATTTATTCATCTCGGAAAGATGATCTAATATTTGTATTTGGCAATTTTCTTCAAAATCTGCTCACCAGCTCTTAAGATATGCTTGCTGCTAAAAGATATTCTGCTAACACACATAAGCAAGCAAAAGCACCCTATGGACGAAGGTGATCAAACTTATATGTATTATATGGAAGTTGTGTATAATTACCTAAGCAGTCATCACCGTAAAGAAAATCGTATTCATGTTAAGTCATATTAAACCTTCTGTCATTTTGGGCAAAAAATCAGTTTTGAGAAAACCCAGCGTTGTTCAGAAGTTCACAAGGTTTTAAAAGGAAGTGAAATTATCTTGGTCCATCTGGAAAGTCATAAAGGGTATATGAAAACAACGCATCAGTACTCTTATCAGATGTTGTGTACAAGACAGAAACCAAATATTACTCCCAAGTAAATTAACATGCTTAATCAATTCCCAGTAGGTTACAGCCATGCTAGCTTCTGTTTACCTGCGCACACCCTTGCCTCCACATACAACCCTCATATGCAAATGCCATTTAGAAAGCAGCGTGATAAAATAGCCCGCGGAAGGATCCTGGTTTGAAATGAAAGGCTCTTACAGGGCGCTCCATCTATGGCCAGCCTCCAAAATAACTCTATTACCTCCGTTATTCTATTGTCTTAGCATTTGCATCTCGGAGTATATCATTGCCAGAGACGGTTACAGGCTGACGGCAATTGAAGGCAATAGCAATCTTACTCGCCTTATTGAGCCGCTGGGTTGTTTTTGTACAGAGGCTAAAGCATTCTTTATGGTCGTGTATTTTGAAATTCAGGCTGATGCTGGCTCCGAATGGGTTGCTTGGGCAATCAAGATTAAGGCTGGAAGAGATTGGAAAAGGGCTGCTGTCTGTCTTTTACCGGGCTTCTATTGTATGTCTTGAAGTTACTGTGTATATATGTATATGTATATGTATATATATATATATATATATATATATATATATATATATATATATATATATATATATCTGTATATATACATATATATATATGCATATACACACACGCATATATATATATAATTTATATATATACTGTATATATACATACACATATTACATATATGTATACCTGCTCGCCCCTATGAGTAGACACAGAAGAGAAAAGTTAAAGCGCAAATAAAACGAAACCAATACAAAAACAAAAACAGGGACCCAAATATAATATCAAATAAAAGGAGACGACAATTAGCGGAAAGAGAGACGTCGAAAGAAACAATTTACAACCAGAATAAATTTTCGTATGATGGTATCAGTTAATCGAAACAGCTGATAAGTTATTGAAATTGAATGTAAATTTGAGTCTGATGTGAAATACTGCTGACTTATTCATGTTTATGTTCGCTATTTCAAAGTCTTGTGAGGCTTTCCTCTCCCTGCATTATATCTTTCCCCTTGGAAGTCAAACTTATAATATAACCGCTTTTTTTTTTTCACAGGAGATATCCAGCCTTGTTGTCTGAGATGCATCAGCAAATTTTCTGCTTTGAAATTTCAGATTGTCTGAGATGCATCAGCGGATTTTCTGCTTTGAAGTTTCAGATTATTTAGGATTTGAAACTCCAGTTAGCCGAATGGGCTAAGAGACTGTTAGCCTTGTAATTTTAAATTGATTTTTTATCATGTCTGTGTCCTTCTGATTCTAACGTTAAGAGGCATCGCTTTGCAATCCTTGTATCACCTCAAGTATAATGTTTCAATTTCGTAATCATTTACACTTTTATTTATTCAGCCATAAATTCTACATGATTTTCAGGTCTAACTTTATAAGGGTTTCACCTCTAATGCTTGAGGCTTTAGTTAAGTATGTTAAATATGTTTAGATAACCTTGGGGATTAATGGTTGTACAAAGGTTTGCCATTTAAAATGACACACCTTTGTTCATCCATTTCGTAAACTTATGCATTAGTATTACAAAATTCAGTTGCTTTTATTTTTTTTATTTCTAATTTTTTAGTTTTGTTCGTTTAATTTTTCTGTTAATTAAGGTTTGGCTGCTAAACATTTATGAGGTCTGGCTGCTAAACATTTATGAGGTCTAAGTATTGAAGTATTTTCGACATCCAGGTTTAAAATCGTAATTTTACATTCTATAAAATGATTCATCCAGTTAAGTATTCCCAGTTCTGAATCCCTCAAGGTTTTATCGGAATACTCTCATGAAGAGCAAAACATCCATTTCCAAGCATTCTGTAACAAGCACTCTAATACCGTTATCTGTCACGGGTCAAAGAGGACTTTTTCTTTAAACTGGGTTTAATGCAATAATGTGGGTCGTTTCTCCGGCAAGTAATTGCGGTATTGTTGTTTATCAAAATTTTGTTGCCACATGCTTCCTGTAAAGATGGTATCAGGATTTCTCTTTCATTGTCGTAATAATCATGCTTATTGTTGGAGGCCTCCTATTGGCCCTCACTTGGTGTTGATGTCCATGAATTTTGCAATCCCAGTTTACGAAACCCAATCAATCAGTGTCATATCTGACAGAAACTAGTGAAATATGGAAAGTGAAGTCTAACCGAAGGAAACGAAAGGGCCAACTTATGGCATATGTTCGTCTATGTTGAATGTAAACAAAATGGGAAGAAAGAGCTGGGTGCAACTCAGAAATAAAGAAAGATCTGCTTCTTAAAAGATGGAAGACTAAGAATCTGTATTCAGGAGCTTTCTATTAAGGTTTTTGTGGTGAGTCTCCAACTACCCTATCATTTTCCTTGCAGAGACAGTGGTGACAGTTTAGATGTGCGAAAACTGTAGAAAGCATAGGTCCATGGCTGCCATAGAGCAGTATAGGTACATGTCATCCTTAGAACACTGTAGGATGAAGAACAATAAGAGCCTGGCAACAATAAAACAGTTTGGGTGAGTGGCAGCCATCGAACATTTTAGATGCACAGCAGCTTGATAACAGTTTATGTTTACAGCTACTAAAGGATAGTTTAGTAACCCAGCAATTTTAGAACTACCTAGATGAAATACACAGATGGTTAGTTTAGGTACATAGCTACCCCATGATAAATTAGGTACCCTGTGGCTCCTCCAATCACTTCACAGTTGCAGTTACAAACTTCGATTTTGAGAAAAATATCTCCAGAATTCGCAAGTCAGTCAACGCTAATTGATCGAGAAAGTTGTTGGATATTATTCAGATGATCTACCTTGATTTCCTTATGTTATGGCGCTTTGTTTGAGAGTTAGGTAGCCAGTTAAGGATTTCAAGTTATCTAAATGTTCATTGATAGCGAGTAAGGTGACCTTTGGAGCTCCAAAACCGAAATAATTTACCTGGACAAGGACAGTCTTTGTTTCGTCCCCTTCTTGTTTTATACGCAGTTCTTTCGCCAATGGATGCTTTTACTTTTGGAATTTATGACCATCCCTTTTCTTCCCTTCTCTAGAGGAATAATTGGCCAGTGAAATTCTAATCTTGAATACGAAGTTTTTTGGTTACAAAATTATACTTCATGATGAAGATTAAAATATTTATTGATAAAAAAAGATTATGATTGGAAAGAAAAATATTTATTAATAAAGGAACTGAAGATTATCAATGGAAAGATAAAAAGTCATCTATGATGTGCAAGTTTGGTGTTCTCAAGATTTTTGTGTATCCTAACTTGAGTCCAAACTAGTGTCCTTGAGTCCAACCTAGTGTCGTTACACACTAATGCACAAATTATATTTAACTCAACTTTTTAAGTTTGTTTTATATGCAACCCTGTTTTTCAAATCTCTAAGTCTGACGAAGCTGGAATTTTCTGAGCCGTTTTATTAAGACTTGTGCAGGTTTGCCACGTGGATGGTGGATGTAAATGTAGAGGCCGCTGAGATTTAGTGTTACTGTACGTGCCCCGTAGGGAGGTAGTGCC
>JANJGK010000030.1:27990658-27998158 GCA_039081455.1 Macrobrachium rosenbergii
TGTGTGTATACTGTACATATAATTATTGTTACTTTTTCCTCAAAATTTTATTATTTCCATAATCTTTAATTTTGTTCCCATTTTTATATTTCTCATTTATGTTATTATTATCTAAATCTTCAATATTATTATTTTGTCATTTTTCATGGGGGCCATGTGCCCAGGTCCCCCCCCCCCTGATCAGCTAGTGGCCGTGGCCTTGCCTCATATGCATCCGGTTCAAGTATATTCCTCGTGGAAATGTATAGATTTAACCCAAGTTCAAATAGTCTTTCAGATACGTCCATTTGTTCGCCACAATAATGTGCTTAAATGATGATGGTACTGGAGTCTTTTTTTGGCAGAACCTTCATACCCGAATGACGATACCCAGTTAAGATAATGATCTTTTTCTTTTATTTTTGTATATGTAATCTTTTCCAGCTGTAAATTTAATATGCGAAGCTTCGTTTCAAATGAGTATCAAATTGAAAATTGGAAATTTTAATGGAAAAAAGAATCTTATATAAAGAAAAGTGCCATTCGTCATTGATATTCCTTTCCCGTTAAAAATGTTATATTTAAAATTTGTTTAAGCAAATTATAGATTTTGACACCGTACAGTACGTTAGATTTTGAACGCCGTATTCCTTTCTTTTGAATGACAGCCGTGCGAAATTATCCCACAAGGCTTTCAGTTGTTTCCGCATTGCAAGGGAACAAGTTAGCATTCCCCTTGTATATATTACTGAGAAACACCTGTGATAGTTGGTAGGTTTAGTATGATTATCAAGGGGAAATTGATCAAAACAACGGGTTTTTTTGGTGTGTAATTACACGGTTGCCATGTCACATTATTGAAGGATTTCATGGTAATGTTAACGTAAAAATGATATCACACGAGAAGAAACTTAAGGTAATCTACGAAAAGTGTCTGACAAACCTTTAAGGTACTCCTAAATGATTGAAATACTAAATTCGTTAAAACGAGGCCTTTAAACAATCAGTTTCTAAACGGTCTGTTTCTCAAACACCCTGATGTTGTGACTGAAAGCGAAGACGTCTTAGGTAAATAGAATTGTTAACGATGTCTGAATATCGATCAAGACATTAAGAGCAGTTAAGTAATTTAGGCAGCTAGTTTGTTAATGAAACCGTATTTAAACAATGTCACGCGACCATCATTCCACCTCTTGCCTCTCCGTGTCAAATTCCCGGTCACTTCCATAGTACTGATTTGCTCATTTGCCGCCGCGATGTCTTCTTGGGTTGTTGTGATAAGTAGTGTCAATAATTCTTCGGAAAGTCTTCCTTTCGTGTGCAAATGCAGAACGACGTAGGTTGGGCAGTTGAAGTTATCGAAGGTACGGTGATTAATACAGATAATTGCCCTTTGTTAAAATCTGCCGTTTAACAATAACAGTTGTTTATTTTATCGGCTTGTAAAGCTGTTGGTCGGGTTGTCATAAGATCTCTCTCTCTCTCTCTCTCTCTCTCTCTCTCTCTCTCTCACACACACACACAACTGAGTAACCCGGCATAGGCTTATTCCTAAAAAATCACTGTCAGTTGACATAGGTATTTGGGGTTGGGGAGCGTGGAACAACTCAGATGTGAGTAACTAGTGCTTCGTCAAAAAATAATATACTCTCATATCATCACTTAAAAACTAGAGGTCCTCGCAGACATGATCTTTTCCTGCCGGGATGATACTATTCATTAGCTAATTTCTTTTGTTTAACATGAGATCCCTTATCTAGTTGTACTTCGTTTGATCTTCAAAGGTGTTTCTGAAGGCTGTGCTCTGTCGTCAACTGAGTGGCTTCGTTTAATCAACGCTTTTGCGAATTTACACCCGTGTGGGAACTACGTGAACTCACCAAATGTTTCGTTTGTAGTTTTCTTTAGAAGACCTTCTTTTACAATGATATTCTGGATGGTATCTTCGTAGGAAATAAATAAAATAAGTTCATATCTACCAATTCTGTGTAGACCGTGTAACATGCATTAGTCTCGTGCTAATGATAAACCAATTATTATATAAAATCGAGAAATTGGCCGTTCTTCCTGTTGTCTAGTGTTGATAATTGAGGCACTTACCAGAGTAAATCAAAGAAATTTAAAGGGAAACTTAGATAAATCTAGCAGGTTTGTACTGTAGATAGAGGCTAGTAAAACGTCGTTACTGAGGGCCCTCCCACTCATTGATACTGTAATATGACGTACTTTACTAGACACCCCGCCCATATACTTTATGAATGAAGACTCAGATGTTGGTAGTAGTAGTAATAGTAGCAGTTTCAACTCGGCTAAAGATTGTACAGATAAAAATGTTTAGATTATCACCCATTTATAGTATATTATCATACAGTTTCGATAATTATCGCATATCCTACTCAAGGCATTGCTTATTGTACAATAGGGTCAAATATTTGTGTTTCTACGATCATCATCATACTACTAGGAACCCTGCTATTACGTCTGATGGCATAGTTTACGTCACAACTAACCTCTCTCTGGGTGCTTACTAAATTTAGCTAAGTTTCCCTTTAAATTTCTTTGATTTACTCTGAGTGCCTTAATTATCCACGTCAGACATCACTGCATATTTTTGCCAATTAGGCTGTGGCTTCAAATAGCGATTTCCAAAATGCGATCCATATCCGATGCTTTGTAAGGATTTTATCGACGAAAATCTGTTGGACACGGCGGTGAAATGCACAGTAATAGCGCATTTCGTCAGAGAGAGAGAGAGAGAGAGAGAGAGAGAGAGAGAGAGAGAGAGAGAGAGAGAGAGAGAGAGAGAGAGAGAGAGAGAATGTGTTAATACTTTTCAAGGTTTCATTGACTTCCCAATAATTTAGAGTTTCCATTTTGGGAACCTAAGTATAATTTGCATGATGATTTAGCGTGACAAATCTTAGTTGCAAATAGATTTTTTAGCATATTATAATCTTTTGACTAGAAGAATATCATTACTGAGGTAGAGCTTCAAAGGAAACGACAAAATAACTAGTTGACACTCGTGGGGAACGTACCGTTTCTTCGATTTATTGCACACTTTTAGAATAGGTGTATGCCATGTTTCTTCAGTTTATAACAGAGCTGCCACGTAGATAAACATCAGTATTAGGACATTGGGTATAAAAGGGGAGGTGAAGAGACTTAGAAACAAATAAAAGGGGAGGGGCCGTTGTTTAGGGCTTTTATAAGGAGAGTGTAAGAGTCTAGGATTTTGTTGGTCAAGTAAAAACAACTAACAGAATTTATTCATCTCGGAAAGATGATCTAATATTTGTATTTGGCAATTTTCTTCAAAATCTGCTCACCAGCTCTTAAGATATGCTTGCTGCTAAAAGATATTCTGCTAACACACATAAGCAAGCAAAAGCACCCTATGGACGAAGGTGATCAAACTTATATGTATTATATGGAAGTTGTGTATAATTACCTAAGCAGTCATCACCGTAAAGAAAATCGTATTCATGTTAAGTCATATTAAACCTTCTGTCATTTTGGGCAAAAAATCAGTTTTGAGAAAACCCAGCGTTGTTCAGAAGTTCACAAGGTTTTAAAAGGAAGTGAAATTATCTTGGTCCATCTGGAAAGTCATAAAGGGTATATGAAAACAACGCATCAGTACTCTTATCAGATGTTGTGTACAAGACAGAAACCAAATATTACTCCCAAGTAAATTAACATGCTTAATCAATTCCCAGTAGGTTACAGCCATGCTAGCTTCTGTTTACCTGCGCACACCCTTGCCTCCACATACAACCCTCATATGCAAATGCCATTTAGAAAGCAGCGTGATAAAATAGCCCGCGGAAGGATCCTGGTTTGAAATGAAAGGCTCTTACAGGGCGCTCCATCTATGGCCAGCCTCCAAAATAACTCTATTACCTCCGTTATTCTATTGTCTTAGCATTTGCATCTCGGAGTATATCATTGCCAGAGACGGTTACAGGCTGACGGCAATTGAAGGCAATAGCAATCTTACTCGCCTTATTGAGCCGCTGGGTTGTTTTTGTACAGAGGCTAAAGCATTCTTTATGGTCGTGTATTTTGAAATTCAGGCTGATGCTGGCTCCGAATGGGTTGCTTGGGCAATCAAGATTAAGGCTGGAAGAGATTGGAAAAGGGCTGCTGTCTGTCTTTTACCGGGCTTCTATTGTATGTCTTGAAGTTACTGTGTATATATGTATATGTATATGTATATATATATATATATATATATATATATATATATATATATATATATATCTGTATATATACATATATATATATGCATATACACACACGCATATATATATATAATTTATATATATACTGTATATATACATACACATATTACATATATGTATACCTGCTCGCCCCTATGAGTAGACACAGAAGAGAAAAGTTAAAGCGCAAATAAAACGAAACCAATACAAAAACAAAAACAGGGACCCAAATATAATATCAAATAAAAGGAGACGACAATTAGCGGAAAGAGAGACGTCGAAAGAAACAATTTACAACCAGAATAAATTTTCGTATGATGGTATCAGTTAATCGAAACAGCTGATAAGTTATTGAAATTGAATGTAAATTTGAGTCTGATGTGAAATACTGCTGACTTATTCATGTTTATGTTCGCTATTTCAAAGTCTTGTGAGGCTTTCCTCTCCCTGCATTATATCTTTCCCCTTGGAAGTCAAACTTATAATATAACCGCTTTTTTTTTTTCACAGGAGATATCCAGCCTTGTTGTCTGAGATGCATCAGCAAATTTTCTGCTTTGAAATTTCAGATTGTCTGAGATGCATCAGCGGATTTTCTGCTTTGAAGTTTCAGATTATTTAGGATTTGAAACTCCAGTTAGCCGAATGGGCTAAGAGACTGTTAGCCTTGTAATTTTAAATTGATTTTTTATCATGTCTGTGTCCTTCTGATTCTAACGTTAAGAGGCATCGCTTTGCAATCCTTGTATCACCTCAAGTATAATGTTTCAATTTCGTAATCATTTACACTTTTATTTATTCAGCCATAAATTCTACATGATTTTCAGGTCTAACTTTATAAGGGTTTCACCTCTAATGCTTGAGGCTTTAGTTAAGTATGTTAAATATGTTTAGATAACCTTGGGGATTAATGGTTGTACAAAGGTTTGCCATTTAAAATGACACACCTTTGTTCATCCATTTCGTAAACTTATGCATTAGTATTACAAAATTCAGTTGCTTTTATTTTTTTTATTTCTAATTTTTTAGTTTTGTTCGTTTAATTTTTCTGTTAATTAAGGTTTGGCTGCTAAACATTTATGAGGTCTGGCTGCTAAACATTTATGAGGTCTAAGTATTGAAGTATTTTCGACATCCAGGTTTAAAATCGTAATTTTACATTCTATAAAATGATTCATCCAGTTAAGTATTCCCAGTTCTGAATCCCTCAAGGTTTTATCGGAATACTCTCATGAAGAGCAAAACATCCATTTCCAAGCATTCTGTAACAAGCACTCTAATACCGTTATCTGTCACGGGTCAAAGAGGACTTTTTCTTTAAACTGGGTTTAATGCAATAATGTGGGTCGTTTCTCCGGCAAGTAATTGCGGTATTGTTGTTTATCAAAATTTTGTTGCCACATGCTTCCTGTAAAGATGGTATCAGGATTTCTCTTTCATTGTCGTAATAATCATGCTTATTGTTGGAGGCCTCCTATTGGCCCTCACTTGGTGTTGATGTCCATGAATTTTGCAATCCCAGTTTACGAAACCCAATCAATCAGTGTCATATCTGACAGAAACTAGTGAAATATGGAAAGTGAAGTCTAACCGAAGGAAACGAAAGGGCCAACTTATGGCATATGTTCGTCTATGTTGAATGTAAACAAAATGGGAAGAAAGAGCTGGGTGCAACTCAGAAATAAAGAAAGATCTGCTTCTTAAAAGATGGAAGACTAAGAATCTGTATTCAGGAGCTTTCTATTAAGGTTTTTGTGGTGAGTCTCCAACTACCCTATCATTTTCCTTGCAGAGACAGTGGTGACAGTTTAGATGTGCGAAAACTGTAGAAAGCATAGGTCCATGGCTGCCATAGAGCAGTATAGGTACATGTCATCCTTAGAACACTGTAGGATGAAGAACAATAAGAGCCTGGCAACAATAAAACAGTTTGGGTGAGTGGCAGCCATCGAACATTTTAGATGCACAGCAGCTTGATAACAGTTTATGTTTACAGCTACTAAAGGATAGTTTAGTAACCCAGCAATTTTAGAACTACCTAGATGAAATACACAGATGGTTAGTTTAGGTACATAGCTACCCCATGATAAATTAGGTACCCTGTGGCTCCTCCAATCACTTCACAGTTGCAGTTACAAACTTCGATTTTGAGAAAAATATCTCCAGAATTCGCAAGTCAGTCAACGCTAATTGATCGAGAAAGTTGTTGGATATTATTCAGATGATCTACCTTGATTTCCTTATGTTATGGCGCTTTGTTTGAGAGTTAGGTAGCCAGTTAAGGATTTCAAGTTATCTAAATGTTCATTGATAGCGAGTAAGGTGACCTTTGGAGCTCCAAAACCGAAATAATTTACCTGGACAAGGACAGTCTTTGTTTCGTCCCCTTCTTGTTTTATACGCAGTTCTTTCGCCAATGGATGCTTTTACTTTTGGAATTTATGACCATCCCTTTTCTTCCCTTCTCTAGAGGAATAATTGGCCAGTGAAATTCTAATCTTGAATACGAAGTTTTTTGGTTACAAAATTATACTTCATGATGAAGATTAAAATATTTATTGATAAAAAAAGATTATGATTGGAAAGAAAAATATTTATTAATAAAGGAACTGAAGATTATCAATGGAAAGATAAAAAGTCATCTATGATGTGCAAGTTTGGTGTTCTCAAGATTTTTGTGTATCCTAACTTGAGTCCAAACTAGTGTCCTTGAGTCCAACCTAGTGTCGTTACACACTAATGCACAAATTATATTTAACTCAACTTTTTAAGTTTGTTTTATATGCAACCCTGTTTTTCAAATCTCTAAGTCTGACGAAGCTGGAATTTTCTGAGCCGTTTTATTAAGACTTGTGCAGGTTTGCCACGTGGATGGTGGATGTAAATGTAGAGGCCGCTGAGATTTAGTGTTACTGTACGTGCCCCGTAGGGAGGTAGTGCCGTCAGTGCACCTCATGTGGTGCACTGTAGGCATTACTTAGGGATCTTTGCAGCGTGCCTTCGGCCCCTAGCTGCAACCCCTTTCGTTCCTTTTACTCTACCTCCTTTCATATTCTCTTTCTTCCATCTTACTTTCCACCCACTCCTAGAAATTGATTCATAGCGCAACTGCTTTGAGGTTTTCCTCCTGTTACACCTTTCAGACCTTTTATTGTCAATTTCCATTTCAGCGCTGAATGACCCCGTAGGTCCCAGTGCCTGGCCTAAATTCTATATTCATTTCGGTTCAACTTGCTGTACGTGGAGCAGGAATGGTTGTAATGCTGAGAAATGTAAGGATACAAAGATGTGGAGTAGT
>JANJGK010000030.1:28010658-28024278 GCA_039081455.1 Macrobrachium rosenbergii
TGTATGTATATGTGTGTGTGTATGTGTATGTGATTGTAATAGCCACAATGCCCTCTTAACTTTTAGAATTCTCACACTTTCTAGATACCCTTGTCACTACAAAGCCTTACATCCAAATTCAAAAATATGAAGTAATCTGGAAGTGCGTTAGTAGGAATCGAACCCTCATTCCGAGTACTCAGAACGAGGTCACGTTTCCGACCTAACGTGAACCCGTTCTGGTTACTCGACACCTGCTACCGGACACCAGAATTACTTTATATTCCTTGCATTTAGATCTTTGTAGTGATAAGCGTATCCAAAACGTGTGAAGAATTCGAAGAGTTAAGAGGGCATTATGGGTACTGCAAATACATACGTATCTGGTAAAAAGTGACCTGAAGTTCTACACACACGCACACACACACACACACACATATATATATATATATATATATTATAAAGGATAATATAATAATTTTAATCCATGCAAATGCCAATTCATCGGGTGAAGAACTGCTATCTAGGATTAATTCAGGTACTGGATTAGGCTAATTAGGAGAGGCAGTGGCCATTAAGAAGGATTACAAGGATTCTTTAGTTTCTCATATGAATGGCCTTCAAACAACTTGCGGTGAATGGGTCAAAAATTAAATGGCCTAACAAGTAAGGAATTAAACGTCAGAATAAACTGACATTAATAATCAGTTACAGCTTGTCAAAGACCATTGGTCGTTTTGTGCACCTAAGTGAAAAAATCACGTCGATTTTGTTGGTCCCACAGAAATACAATAAGATGGAAGAATATTGTTTACAGGAATCTCTTAGAATCCATAATGATAGAGCTGATAGCTGAAAATGATTTGAGTTCAGGTCTATATATTCTTGACCTCATTATGCGCAAGATATTTGAGGGAGATTTATAAGAGAAACTCAAGAATCTAGTAATCCTTGTTAATACCCTCTGCCTTGCCTTGGTGAACACCAAGGCTTTGGTAACATAACACCTTATTAAGGTAATCCTGGACACCCGTTTCTCATCTGAAGAGCTGCCTTAAATGTAATGGTCTTTTTATGCGTAAAAATAACTAATAATCTTTTCATCTTTGATTTTGATTGTAAAACTAGAGTCTTTTTCAACTTTTTTTCCATTGTATATATTTTGCTTTCGAAATGCCTTTAAAGTAAAATAAAAAGAGCTTGCCCTCTTACTGTTTCACTTTCTTCGTGGCCACATACTCTCTAATATATATGTATACACATACATATATACATTCACAAATACATACAGAGTGCGTGCATGATTATAATGTCTTCTTTTTGAAACTGGAACATCACCATGGCGAAAGATCTTGTGAATGTACTAAGAAAATAAGGGGTGAGAAGTAGTGGAACGGCACTTTATCATTTTCAGCCAACCACAAGAGTGAGAGAGAGAGAGAGAGAGAGAGAGAGAGAGAGAGAAAGGAGAGAAAGAGAACTGTGTTGCAAGAGTCTGGATGGGATAACTCCGACCTCGTCTTCTTGGGGGAGGCCGATATGACTGACCTATGCCGAGGCAACGCCGGGGCACGATAGAATACCATCAGTGCCCATTTTCGCTTGGCATTATGAACTTGTTTTTCATTGAGATAGGAACCCCTTTCATCTTTGCCGGGTCCCAAAGAATTGTTATTAGTGTTGCTCTAATAGAGAATTATTGTTCTCATGGAGCGGCTGAATTAGGAATTATATCCCCATTGTCTGGAGGATGTTTGTTAGAACCGCCGATTTTCTGCAGAGAGAGAGAGGATTGTTCTTCCGTGTCGACTTTCCATTATAATACCTTCGGCTGTGCTCTCTCTTGCGGCCCAGAAACGGAGATATCAGTATCAATAACTGCCGATTATAATCTCTCGTACTTGGCAATTTACAGACTGACATGTGGAAACTATCACTTAGCGGCTTGGCGATCTCACCCTCCGACTAGCAATTGTAATGTACAAGGAGATATTTATTACCAGGACTTGTCTGTGCTGATATAAGGGGCGCTATGCATTTTTTTTTTATAATGGTAAAGAGGTGGAATCAAGATCTTTGCGCAGATGATTCGAGAGCTCTTCCAAGTTTATTATAGTTTGGTTTGTTATGTTTGTTCTGGTCATTCATTTTATACTTGGGAAATTGTTGTTCCTTAAGCTTTAAATTGCATTTACAGGTCCACCTTTGGTAGCCAGTAGTGAGAGTATGAGAGTTTCGTTAGGTTACGAACCGTGATTTCCTGAACCAGACCAATTTTACACAAGCGTGCTGTGGAAGGAAAGTAGGCGTTCTTTGGGCAAGAAATTCGGGTGGATTGAAATTTTCGGTGATGTTCATTTCACCTGAGAACACTCCAATTTCGTTTGCAGGTGTATTAGTTGATTTCATGGTTTGTAAAAATAATAATTCTCTCTCTCTCTCTCTCTCTCTCTCTCTCTCTCTCTCCGATTGTCTGTCTGTTCAGATACGTACTAGTTCAGAAACGTTTCGATTAGTTGTGGAACAATATCCGTACCTTATAAGGCAAGATAGCTTATAAGTAAATTTTATGTATTTATGTATGTGCAAGTATCTCATCACGGAGAATTTTTTTTTTTTAATCACGGAATTGGAAGTTTGTGTTTCAGAATTTTTTCTCGTCAAATTGTACGGTAATGAACTTCGTTTGTTGCTTCGTCGTACGTGTACAGAGTTCTTGTAATAGTACAGACAGTAATTATATGACCTAGGTACATAAATATTTCATAGCCGCATTTAGATGTAAAATTTTAATATAAGAAAACAGGAGCAAAAAATTAATTAGAATGAAAAAAAAAAATGTAGCCGACAAGCCAAAGGAAATGATAAACCAGTCTCAAAAAACGATGTCGGTCATATTAGTTTTTTTTCTCGATTTCTGTTTGAAGGCTGATTTCTTGTATTTAAGTAAATGTTACTTTTGATATTGAGGGTTCCATTTTCATTTTTCCACTGTATTTTTTAAACTGACGGGTGATGTAAAATATTTTTGTAGGTGTTTTACGATAGGTATAGGAGATTTCTTATTGCTGAATTGCGTGCAAGTTATCCATTAAAACTTATGGTCTATTCGAACAATGTTTTAAAGAATTTTTTTTTTCTTCAAGCATTAGCATAAAGCTATAAAAGTCTCCAGTTTGGACCATTTAACTTAATCCCTTTATTTCGAACCTTCTTTGCATTTCTCCATTATTTGGCTGTTTAAGAGCAGAACTTATAAGCATAGCGCACACTTTTTTTTAATGAAGACTATGCTGATTCTTTCATCACGCATAAAATTGTCTCCTACCTTCTTTGTATGTGCGTAAGTGGGCTAGAGGTATAAGATTCCATAGTTTTTGCACTACTACTACTACTACTACTACTACTACTACTACTACTACTAATAATAATAATAATAATAATAATAATAATAATAATAATAATAATAATAATAATAATAATAATACACTTCCCACAGAAGCAAAATATAGTTTTTTTTTTGCTCTTATGTGATTACGAAAATTTACCGAGGTGGTTAATTTATAATGATCAAAAGTCTCACTCGTCTAGATTTAATATTTTACCATATTTATAGTTACTTTTACGGATATTATTATCATTATTGTTTTTATCATTATTGTCCTTGTTGCTGGTGGTGCTGATAAAGTTAGCTGTTGCGATTATGTTTGTGTTAAGGTTTCGTGACTCTTTATTATTATTTTGGTAATATATCATCTTGATTTCTCCCGTAACTTTGTATTTCCTTCGTTTTTCCTCCCAGGGAGGAAAACTGACCGTCTGTCTGTACGTCCATCCCATGTAAAGAACCTGCTCTAAGTAAACTGCTCGTTAGATGTGGTGTCAAGGGGATATAAACGAATTGTTTTTTTCATCTTTGTATCCAGCTGATGTTAAAACGTGGTCCAGTTGTTTGTGCAAGAATCTGTCTGCTTAAACAAATGACAGGAGAAAACTGGATTTGGCAGGGCGCTCTGGGTGTCATGTTTGATCAGTAGATTCTCTCTCTCTCTCTCTCTCTCTCACATACTGCTATGAAAACTGTTGCTACACACAAATTCTCAATAGGATTTTTAGTCGCTGCTAAAGTTTCTGTGTGTGTGTGTGTGTGTGTCCACAAGGAGCAATTAGTATTCGGCTTATTACCAATATACCCAGGCTTGATCCTTTATTAGGACCATGAAAAAGCACGGTATGAGCTCATTTTCAGGAAAGTCAAGAGAGTCATTTTTAATCCAAGCTTATTGTTAGGCACCTTATTGATAGTCGATTTCTGTGGCTTGCAGATGACGAAGAGAGTCTTAAGAACAGAGACAAAATAAATCCTTCTTTAAGAATACTTACTCCTGCGGGGCGAAACCATTCTCCAGATCTCTCTCTCTCTCTCTCTCTCTCTCTCATAAGCAGCCCTGAATTTTCGGTTTAGATGCTCCCTCTCTCATAGGGTGCACTACTTTCTCTCTCTCTCTCTCTCTCTCTCATATGCAGCCCTGAATTTTCGGTTTAAAAGCTCCCTCTCATAAGATGTACCACTTCCCATCTCTCTCTCTCTCTCTCTCTCTCTCTCATATGCAGCCCTGAATTTCGGTTTAAATGCTCCCTCTCTCATAAGATGCACCACTTCCCATATATCTCTCTCTCTCTCATAAGCAGCCCTGAATTTTCGGTTTAAATGCTCCCTCTCTCATAGGATGCACCACTTCCCATCTCTCTCTCTCTCTCTCTCTCTCTCTCATAAGCAGCCCTGAATTTTCGATTTAAATGCTCCCTCTCTCATAGGATGCACCACTTCCCATCTCTCTCTCTCTCTCTCTCTCTCTCTCTCTCTCCTTAAGAGGACATGAGTTTGTCTACATTGGAAATACTTCATTCCAGTGGTGTGTCCGAACTGAACACACTCGCGCATGTTGTCTTGGATAGCCCCAAACCTTTTCCTTCTTTGCTAACTAATGAGAACTTCGTCACCATGTACTGAACAAAAGCAGAGAACTGGATTGAAACTTAGGGCGAAGTTTGACACAACGTGTTACGACTCTCTCTCAACAAGAACATTAATCCTCAGGGCTTTAAAATCTTTTTCACAGATAAATAGCTCTTATTTTTTTTTTCAAGATGAATATACTGCCAAATAAAGACTGAGCTGTCCAGTCAGAGAACTTTTTCCTTCTTGACGTGGGTTAATAATTCAAGGACTCAGTAAAACGTAGATGAGATGTTCTCTCTCTCTCTCTCTCTCTCTCTCTCTCTCTAAGTTGCATTGTCATTCTGCTTCATCATTGTTTGATAACATGTGCCTGAGAAAATCGATATTGTCTCCGCACCTCCCGTGTCTTTGCCTGAAAAGGAAAACATCTTTTTTCATCTCTTCTTGTGTACTTTATGTCTTTTATGTTTTGTTTTCGTTAGACAGTGATATATTAATGTTCCGAAACAGGTTTTATTGGCTGAAAACCAACAGAATTTTGACATGTAAAAAACCTCCAGATAAAATCTTTTTCGATAATGGGAGTAAATCAGTTTTTTTTTTTAAGTCCCCTCGTCCATTTTTTATAATGAAGTGTGAGACACTCTTATTGATTATTATTAAATGCGTTTTATATAAATTATAAAATTATTTCTCTTAAAGAATTTTTGTATTACCTAATACAACTCGTATACTGCATAGCGTTATTTATGAGATACGAGTCATTAAGCATGGCAAGAGCATCTTTATAAAAATGAATTACAAGCATTATGGAAGCGAAATTTAAGCTAGTAAGCCAACAGAAGGTTTTTCTTTCTCGTTTTAGGAGACCCGTTGGAATTTAACCTGGCTGTCACTTTCTAACAAAGTGGTAGGATGATGCATTGACTGTCTTCTTTTTGAGAAGTATTTGTTGTGATTTTTTTTTTGCAGTTTTTTCTTGGTCAAATGACAGCTGTTTACTCTAGAAATTTAATATTGGAAACACTTGATATTTTATCTCCTTTTCAAAAATTATTAAACTACAGTCACCATAAAGGGATTATAAAGTATAATGGGTTTTATTTTGAGTTTTCAAATTTTTATTTTACTGGTAACTCCTAGAAAACGGATGTTTTTTCTGAATTTCTTAAGAAATTGCATTATGCTTGGATTGATAATCATGCTGATATTCATGCCATCAGTCAGTCATGAATGGGCTTCAGGTAGAAGCTTCTGAATTAGACGCTTGTTAGGTTTGGTTTCGTCATCCCTTTCCGACGTGATAAAGGAAACGGTTGCAGCGCAATGAGGAAATGGTCTCGCTTTGTTCGCTCAGGTGGAGCTGAAGTGGTAGCATTTGTTCAGAATAGCGATGGTTGTGAAATTCAAGTGACGTCTTTGTTTCTGCCTTACAAGAGTAGTGCATGCTATAGCAAAGCTGTAAAAGCAATTTAAATTTTTGTAGAATAATGTTCGTTACATATGAAGAATGACTTGCTAGTGATGTTGATGGACTAAAGGAAGATGAGTTGGACCGTGATTTTAGAGTTTACAGGAGCAAAGCTTATGTGGTAACTTCGTGTTTTCGATTTTCCAGTCCAAGTAATGAGGTGATAGTTTTCTACGTTCGAAAGTAAAGCTAAGGAGTATTCTATTTATTGTTTTCATTTTCTACAGTGATTTTACCTAGATTAAGTTAAGCGAAAGGGGCGACTGTTATCATGTCCAAAAGCGACCAGATATTGTTAAATATGGTACTTGTCGTGTATCTTGTCTCTGTTCGAGTAAATAGGCGATAGTTTTTCTACGCTTGTAAGTAAAGCTAGGAAGTAACTTTTTTCTTGCCATTTTCCACAGTGATTTTGCCTAGAATAAGTAAAGGAAAGGAGCATGTCAAAAAGCGACTAGATATTGTTGTCGTGTAATTAGTCTCTGGTTAAAGTAATATTTATTTAGTTTTCTGTATTGTCATTTTCGGTATGTATAAAGATTAACACTTCTGTTCTCTACGAGGCCTCTATTTACGAAAAGGTTACATTTTTACACTTTCAGTCAGGTATTAAAGGTATGGATTTCAGTTGAATCATTTAGCGTGTAAAGGGGTTGATAGATTACGTCCGTGTACTGATTTATGCTTCGTTCACAAAAGCAGGTTAACAGTTTTTTTCCTCGCTTCCGTTACTTCGTAGGCCTGTAACCATTCATCTTTCAGGAGGCATGTAGCCTATGATAGTAACTGCCGTTATTTTTCTTGTTACCATAAGCTTTCGGCTAGATAGCGTCATTAGGTTGCCGGTCCCATCGGCCTGTGAGTCTAAATAAAAATGATCACCAACTCAGTATGTTGTGGTCACTGTTTTGACGGGATGGATTTCAATTCGACAACTGACTTTGTATTTGAAACTTAGGCTGTTGAGATCTTGTGTTTGTGCGCGTCACGGATGGATAACCAGCTACCCTCCCGATGACCAATTTTGTGATCCTTGTCTGCTATAAATTGTTTTGCGTGCTTCTCTTTGTGTATATTGTACAACGGTTTAGTATTTAAAAAGGGATTCATCTTAATCTCGCTCAGTGGAAGTTCAAATCTTTTGGGTTTAAAGAATGTTTTTGGCCACAAAGTTTCCCACTGGAATGCTTTTCTCACTGAAATTCCTCGAGATTCTGAATCCGTTTTCACCATATCGGTTCGAGGGAGTTCCGTGAACTCTCTCTCTCTCTCTCTCTCCCTCTCTCTCTCTCTCTCTCTCTCTCTCTACGTATTTCACCCTATGACGAAAGCTGGATTGACTAGAATGTTCTGGACAATATTCTCACGATTTCAGTCGCAATTGTCTGTGATTGATACTGTGAAAGTGTTTTGATTCATTTTGGTCACAATACTGTAGTGGACAGCTGACCCAGAAAGAAAACAAAAAGGAAATGAGGAAATATGAAAGGCTCACAGAAAGTAAGCACATATTTATATTTAGGTTTTATTTTTCCTGTGTATCAGATTCAAGAAACAGCTTTTTATGTCCCTTATTTTCAAGTTTCATTTAATGGTATTAGGGAGGTTGTTCATAATGAGACATTGGTTTTTTTTTTGGCGTTAATGTAAGACATGTTGTCTGTGGGGAAAGAGGATGGAGGAGTATATATTGGATGGAGCTGTCAAATGAGACTGACTTCAAAAGCGTTCACGTTTTTTATTTCGGATTTTTGGGAGGCTCAACATTCCTACGTGTAGTATACAGTCAGAAAGAGAGACGAAAAGTTTAACCCTTGTATTGCACGATAATTATTTATTCAATATTCCTTTCGTACCTAATATAAAGTAGTGATTTTCCAATAAGCAAATCCAAGGAAGTTTATGAGTAGAAGTTGAAGTAATCATTAAGACAGGAAAGACTTTGCTTCAGTCCTGACAAAAGAGAACTTCACTCAAAGTTCTCTATCTTATTTGCATGAATTGTAGATATAGTCAG
This sequence comes from Macrobrachium rosenbergii, assembly GCA_039081455.1. NCBI lineage: Eukaryota > Metazoa > Arthropoda > Malacostraca > Decapoda > Palaemonidae > Macrobrachium > Macrobrachium rosenbergii. Next base: position 28,019,089 of record JANJGK010000030.1, read on the forward strand.
GCTGTTATACTCCTCAGTGTATGGGTACGATTTTTATCCCATGAACTGAATTGTACCCTAGAAGAGATTAGATGGGCCTCTTTGAAAGTAATAAAAGAACGTAGGAATAGATTTCTTGTATGCTGCAAGTGACCACTCTAACTTTAGGAATAGACATAGAACTAGCATGGTTGCCTTCATCCCACAGACCTACACTTTAGTGACTTAGAGCCTCATGTCTCATGAAGAGGAACAGTCACAAGGGAAATCAAGAAAAACCCACTCTGTTCTCCCTGGGTACGATCGAAGTTTATGGGCTTACGAGGTGGTTAAGTGGAGTTTTGTGGGCACTTCACAGAGGATTAGCTAGGATGTGAGCCCTTAATAGATTAGGAGATGCATGCTACATGAGTTTACACTTTATATATATATATATATATATATATATAATGTTGTGTCTGCAGGAAAGATAGTAATCAGAAGTATTGAGAACACAATGTTTATTGTTATTATCCATAATTAGTGCGTGATTAATATTATACGTCTGTTTTCTTCCTCGACGTTGGGCAAATGATAAGAAGCATTAAATTGATACCTGGCAAGGACTTGTTTTATTAGATGTGCAATTATAATCTGAGATAAAGAATACATATTCATAACTTCAACAGTATGGGTGTTTATTTTCACTCGTAAAAGCTTTTTTTTTCTTTGGTGAGACAAAGAAATGCTTAATTGAATTTTTAAGTACGGACTCAAAATGTTGCAACCACTGCAAGTAAAAAAATGGTTAATTTTCGCAGAAAGTTTGCACGTTCCCATAGCTATTAAAATGGATGAGCATGCAACAGCCTGAATGTAAAGGAAGTAAAAGAAACGAGTAAGAGAAATTCCTGTTCAGGTCCAGAGAGAAGAGTCTTCTCATACCTTGAAGGCTAATTTCGAGCGAGGGAGAGGCTATTATCTCTGGCAAATGTTCTCATCTAACTGCTGCAGGGAACAGTTGCTTCTCATATTGATATTTCGAATTGCAACCAAGCATGCAGAGTGATGACCCCCATAACACCACAGTGGCATATAGAATGACTCCGGCCCTCTTTGTATAGGTGTGTCTGCGCAAATGTCCACCTTAGATTCATAAGTACAAGCTCTGATCCTGTTATAACTCAATCGTTTCCTTTTGAGATATGGCCCTATTTGAACAAGTGATAGGGGCTGAGCCCGCCGTTGTATTTCATGGAAATTATATAGATCCGTATTGACCTCGGGTACACTCGAACCTTAAAATGGAAGACAGATCTTTGGCGTTCGAAATAAAACTACTGAAAAGCCTTCATTTGACCCCACCGGAGGTGGAAGCTTAATTGCATGTGGGTGATATAAACAGAGGTGCCGCCGATAAAGCAGGTTGTATTTATTTTTGACCGCGATTGTCCGATTATGTCTTTGCTTTTTGTTATTGCAAGCTTTCTTTTTTGCAGCTTTCTGACACGGTGGGCAAGACTATTGCTTGTTGCGTTCAGATAAGGGTCTTTCGATCTCTATGTGGCTTTATTTAATTGCAGACAATTGGCATTGTTGCTCTCAGAGTATCGATTTTCATGTTATATTTTGTTTTCACTTTTCGTTGTTTATCGCAAGAAAGAAACCATATCCGGTGTGAGATAGTCTTGTTCGCAGCGTTTGGTCAAAACAGTTGAAATTACAGGGCAATGACAAACTCCTGAATTACTTATAATCAAGGAGTAATATAGTGCTTAAGAAAATAAGAGACATGGCAAACGTTTCTCAAGAACTTGTGGTTTGTTTATCAAGAAGTTAATGTTTTTGGGCTTGTTCATTGGTTATTTCATGTTTCCAGAAGATAATCGGTAATTGATTTTGTAAGGTGAAGAATAAAATTTTCCTTACCACCAGAGTTAGAGGGGAGGATTTTTTTAATCGTATGCAGGCGTGAGGCATTGAGAGAGATTCATCTCATAAAGTGTTTAGTGTTGAAACCCCATTCCCTTGACCAGTATACCTTTGTTCCAAGAATGACGACGTCTATAAATTAATGTGGAAACAAGTTTTGAGTTCTGACACAAAAAAGATGGTTTAATTGACCCACTGTCTTCAGTTTTCACCGCACATATAATTCTCCCGAAAGTTTAACGTGTCGCAAACCCTCTTCTTCATTTATCTCTTCGAAATATATACAATTTTCTTCCTCCGTCCTCCTCCAGTCACTTAACACACTCGGAGATTATGCTTGACGTGATTGCCTGCAATATTTTCTCGGCGTTTCCTTGTTATTATTATTTATCTTGGGTGCTTTCTTTCTCGCGGTCCAGTATTTTTCGGGACCTTCGCGGTCGGGAACCGTGGCGCTGGAGAGATAATGTTACAATTAATACTATTATTATTTTGCATTTGTCTAGCTTTACGCTTTCCTGATTTTGCATTATCACTTCCACCTATTTTCTCACACTCTCCTTTCCGCCTTCCACTCTGCAAAAGTATAGTCTGGCGCCCTCCACCCCCTGGAGTTTAGTTTCAAAGGAGAACACGTATAGATTTTAGATAATATTTTTAGATAATTCATTTGAAAAAGTCCTTACCTTTGTTGTGAGTGAATGTTTGACACTGGTGTTTGTCGAATGATGTTTTTTTTCTAATTTTTTAGTAAAATATTTGCTTTTGTCATCATTTTCCTAATTGCAAACTTCCACAGCATTAGTGGCTTCATAGGACTACACAGGAGCCCTCTCAGCTGCCACGTTTTACCCTCTTATTAGGTGTTAAGGCTCTTCTATTTATTATCTATTCCACTCCAATTATCCAACACTTCCTTAGTCATCCTCTCCTCCTCCTCCTGCTCAACACTTTCAATTTTCACCTCTTTGTCTGTTTGGCCAAATATCTAAAAACATTTTTATTACTTACAGTTCTCCACATTTTTCACACTTTCATTCCTCCGCTCTCCGCTTATACTGCATAAATAATTCATTTGACAAGCTACAACTTTTTGTCTTTTCATTCTCACTTACAATCCATACTTCCATTCAGTAAAAGAAAGTCGGCTGAACTGTTATTTCATGCATTCCAGTTTTGCCTCCCATTCTTTTGCTTAAACACAGCTGTCCTACCTCCCTTGCTCCACCTCTTCTGTGATTCGCCTCTTCTCTCATCCTACCATTACCCATCACTTTTACTTTCAGTGACCCGTGCGAATCAGTCATTACCAATATTCCATCACCCATATAAATTTTTCATTTTCCTGATTTTCATTTACATTTTTAACCTTATTTTTGCTCTCATTCACTTTCAGCCTGCTCCTCTTTCATCTCCACTTCCCTAATCAACACACCATTATCTACAGACATCAGCCATTCCACACTCGATTCGCGACAATGTTTTCGCTTCCCACAATGTTTTTCGTGGAGGGCAGTACCGTTTGAGCTCCTCACGTGATGCACAGTAAGCATTGCTGAAGGATATTTGTTCAGGCATTACTAAAGGGTGTTTGCACCGTCCCTTCTGCTCCAGCCGCGCCCACTTTTTAGCCATTACTTGATCTTTCCCATTTCTGTTCTTCAATCTTGCTGTCCAGCCTCTCTTAGTATTCCTTGTTAATGCAACTATGGTGTTTTTCCATTTCCACCCTTAGTCCTTGTTCTTCATCTCCTTGATTTTGTGAGTGTCAATCTTGCTGTCCAACCACTCCAACTCCCTCCTTTCACTTTCTTGAGCGCTGAAGTGCCCCAGTGCTTGGAATAACTGCCTAAACTTCATAATATCACAAATTTTCCAACAACACTGCATCTGCATTAACGTCCTTTCTCCTATTTCTCGCATCACTCAGCCCTAAAAGATGGTAAGTAGCCAATGATACATAACTCTACCTTGTCTCGGAACCACTTTTACAGAAAACTACTCGTCATCCCATCTACATGCTCGAACACACGCTACCTTCATCATAAAAAAAAATTTCCTTGGTTTAACACTCACACACACATACAGCATATGTGTGTGTGTGTGTATATATATATATATATATATATATATACGTATAAAATCTAAAATTCTGACGACTTGGTTGTTGCACGTTGCTTGCAGTGGCAGAATAATCAGCAAGCGCAAAGCAAATTCAGTCGTTAGCAAGACAGATAAATTAATCTCATTTCTCATTTTCATGGTGTCTACGCCTTCTACTCCACACTAGCTTCTTTAAGCCTAGTAGTAGTGCATTCCTGCTGTTTATCACGTGCTCCATGGATCATTAGGTATTAGGTTCGTTACTTTTCATTCGTTGTAGGTGAATGTCTTGACTTTTTGGTTGACAGTTATTATGTTATTATAAATAATTAGTAGGGATCTACAAACGAAGTTGAATATAGGATTATGGCTTAGTATACTGCTGATCTATTTCGAAAAGTATTAATTATTATTATTATTATTATTATTATTATTATTATTATTATTATTACTGGTCTCCACTTTTCTATGGTAGTTATGAAACCTGGTGGGAAGGTACCAAGGTTGGTGGAGGATTAATATCCACGAAGATTTTCTTGACCAGTTTTTTTCTAGGTCGCAGGTCAGTGTAAAGGCCAATTTTTTTCCTTTTTTCTTTATATTGGGTATGTCACATACTCCTGTTTGTCAAACCACTATCGTTTAAAAAATTTCCTTTATTACCTTTTATTTCTACAAACAAAGCTATGGCATCAAAGAGTTTATAATATGATGTATACTGCAGTGTTGAATATAAGTACAATTGTAGTGTTTGAATGAGTGCTTTTGCATTATGTACGTTATCAATGCCTTTCCTTGTGTGTGCTTGTGTGCATGTGTGTTTTTGTATATATTGGGGTAAGTTTTGTTTTCTCAGATGTTTTTGATGATGATGATGATGATGATTTACTTAGCAACCAGTTCCCTTCACCATTGTTCTGAACGAAAAGCTGGCTCCCGTGCCACTGAGGGCTAATTCAATTTCAGGCCACGAAGTCTCCCATTAGACAGTATTTCGAGCAATTGAGAACCACCATAAATAGCGTGATAGAATATCCTTCAGATGCTCTATCATCATTTAGCCCATGAAGACCTGCCTGAGGGCTGGGAGTTTCCCTTCTATGCTAAAGCACGGCTAAATAGACCCTCTTCGTCGGGTCACTCTTAAAGGGAAAGGAGTGGCCTGCACTGGCCAATTTTCTTCTTAGCTCAGGGCTC
>JANJGK010000030.1:28029378-28051878 GCA_039081455.1 Macrobrachium rosenbergii
ATATATATATATATATATATATATATATATAAGATACATTAAGCTACTCCTCTCTCTCTCTCTCTCTCTCTCTCTCTCTCTCTCTCTCTCTCTCTCTCTCTCTCTCTCTCTCTCTCTCTCTCTCTCGCTATTCCTTAATCATTAAAGGCTGGACATTTTAAGATAATGTAGGGTGTAACTTGTCCAACGACTTTACGATTTTTTCCCTCACGTATGGGAGCCTGCTTTTTGCAGCCAGAAATTTAGTGCAGGCCACTGTTTCGTCGTAAAGGGCGAATGTCGCGCGGGTCTCTCTCTCTCTCTCTCTCTCTCTCTCTCTCTCTCTCTCTCTCTCTCTCTCTCTCTCTCTCTCTCTCTCTCTCTCTTTCCTCCCCTTTTTTTTGCAGAGGGAATAGAATGAGTAACGTGAGGCGACACTTGTTTTGGTTGTTTAAATTCTCTGGCCATCCAGCGCGATTTTATCTCTCTCTCTCTCCCTCTCTCTCTCTCTCATGTGCTAAATGAAACTGTTCTGGTGTTTTTTTTTTCATTTGCAGATATAATGAGTTTTGAATTTTCATTGATGCAAAACATAAAAAAAAATTTTGTTTTCTTCCATTTAGAGCGTTGGGTCACGCTAGTCAATTTGAGACTGTGGGTAAAAAAATTAGCTTTTGTAATCAGAGGATTTAAACCTGCTATCTCACGTAAAAATAGACCATGTTAGGTTCAATTCTTCAGGATTTGCCATCATTAAATTGCCTGCTGCCTTAATTTGGGTTGTCCAAATACAGGTTAATTGGTATTGTTGACAATTTTCTTTAACTGACCTTTAACAGACATTTGCCAAAACCACCATTGCTTAATTTAGCTCAAATTAAAAGTTATTGTACGCAAATTAGTCAGTATCGGCAGGAAATTTTAAGAATCGATTTTCGCAGTACCGAATATTATTTCTATTATATTAGATTGTCAGGCAAACTTTTAAAGAATAGAATGGTACTTCTGTGGGGAGCGGCGAGTGTGGGCAAAATGAATGACCTCTGCATGAGAAGATTATCATCAAGAGTAATATTGTGCTGATTTATTGACAGAAATGACGTGCCAGGTTAGACACATCAAACCGAAAAGCAAAATGTAATAGTGTAAGAAATTGAAATAAATTATATAGCTGACTGTCCGTAATAGGAACTGTAATTTGCTCCTCCAGTTAGTTCCTTCATTCAGGTTTATATAATTTCAGTGTTTTACTTCCTCAAGTTTTTTTCACAGATGTTCTTGCAGCATCATGTGGCATCTTGAAGTCGTCATGTCCAACGTTTATGATGAATGTTAGATATGTGATGACCTCTAAACGCTCGTGTACTGAGGAAAAATCAGTTCGCTGATATTTTCAAAGCTACATTTTGAAATATTCCATTTAGTTCTTCTAGATAGGGAACCATTACTATCAGGCTATTTTGGTCTTTGTCAAGGTGGATACCGTCTTATCTTGCATGTGGTCGTTATCTGAAATTAATCAGTTCGTACCCCGCTTAACTAACAACTAAAATGAAAGTGTCGATCACCCAATTATTGTTTTTTTTACATTGCAAGTTTATCCTCGAATAAACAACCAGTATGTTATTCATAATCATAATTTTCATAAGCTGTGTTATGGTCAGTCTCTTCTGAGTATGTGAGTAGCACATGTAGGGTAGACCGGATGTATATAGTTTATATGCGCATGAAGCCTATTTTTTTTTTAACTGAATTAATGTCCGTAGATCTTTCCTTTGATATTGAATACATGGCAAATTCCATCGTCTACCTCCAAGCTGAAATTGGCAGACGCGTCCCCTTTCATTTCCGCGGTACCCTTTGCATCGATTTTCACTTTTTCCCCATATTTTTTAACGAACTAGAAGGAAAAGTTAATGAATTTTCCAGTTCAGTGGGCATAAGCAGAGCATGTTCATTGCGTACGGCCGAAGCTCCTCATTTTTCAATTAAAGACAAAGAGAGGGAGGAAGAGTTTGCATTTTGATGGTTTTGCATTCATCGACCCTTAGACATCTAAGTCGAGCAGCAGATGTTTAGGGTTGCCCATATATAAGTCCAGAGTAGAAAAGTGAGAGGGTCGGCTTTGTTTGGTTAGGAAGGGTATCTTCAGTTACTCAACTGAGACAAATTGGTTTCTCTTATCAGCGTTTGAGAGATCTCAGCTCTGCAAGATGTGAACGATAAATCGAAAAAAAAAGCAATTTTCAGTAGGGTTCTTCTTATCTTGTCGAGACCACTGCAACATAGTTTTTGCAGTGAAGGCATCAAAACGAATGAGTTTATAAAGTTTGGTTTAAGCTCTAGCCGTTTATCATAGCCAAAGATGACTTACCCTTACTCAGTGTCAAATTTGTTTTGCACTTATAAATTTGACTTTTTTCTAAACAAAACTATCACTACAGTATAACAATAGAGCTTAGAGAATCTCATTGAAATCTGGTGCTTCGAAGTTATTTGTTATGCAGTTTCTTTATTTCTAAGGCTCAGCCATTGAAATTTTTCTGCCAGATGAGCTTGATTCATTGTCAGATTTTCATAGGTCATCCAGAAATTTGAAATTTATGGTTTTTTTTTTTTAGCTGGATATATGAAAAGCTTAGTTTAAATTTACTTTAAGGGAAATTACTAAAAAATACCAAACTTTTTGATATAACTAAGCTATCTTTTAAGATTGAAATTTTATTTTGTTCTTTTAAGCGTGAATTGACAAAAAGAAAACATCTCATATATCATAAAATTGAATAAAAATGTAAAATTCAAATATTTTTAGGCCAAATTCGAATTTAAAAACTTTGTTTTTAATAGGGTTTGTTCGTAACTTTAAATCTGCTGATTTTTTTTATCAAACAAATTCGAATTCAAAAACTTCAATTTTTTATCAAGCTTAATTCGTAACTTTAGATCTTCCGATATCTTTTGATCAAACAAAAAGCACAAATGTCTTTATCGTAAACTACAAACTTTGAAGTCTCTTAAGTCTCACTCGACTGAATTCAGTTTGAACTCTCAGGTACTGAACTTGATAATAAATCGGAATTTTGTTTCATTAAGCAGCAAGTGAAACTTAACTTCTCATTTCTTAAAACAGAATTTCTTCTCTGGTTATCTTGAGCTCCATTAGATACCAATTCGATTTCAGGAATTTGGAATCTTTTCAACTTCATTCTAGCTGTATCATTCAGCTGTATTCATAACATGTATTTAAATATCAGGAGGTTGAGTATAGTGACTCAAATTCGTCGTCGTATTTAATGTGAATTCTTTTGTATCAAGACTTACAAATCAGGTGGAAGTTCTTGTATTGTATACCTGCGTAGGTATGTCTGATATTGTTTGATTGAATTGAAAATTAAATATGCTCTCTCTCTCTCTCTCTCTCTCTCTCTCTCTCTCTCTCTCTCTCTCTCTCTCTCTCTCTCTCTCTCTCTCTCTAGAAACAAATGGTCACGTTTTCAAAATCCATAATGTCTTTGTTGACCTAAGCAGCGAATTAGCTACATAGCTGTTAGTTGTGATTTGTAGCTAAAGGAGAGAGTGTATGTGTTTGTGAAGAGAGAGAGAGAGAGAAAGAGAGAGAGAGAGAGAGAGAGAGAGAGAGAGAGAGAGAGAGAGAGAGAGAGAGAGAGACTAAAACATAAGCCGTTTATTGCTTCGCCTAGATAATACTGTCGAAAACTGGAGGGCCTCGACAAGGTGATCCTCATTCCACAGGGATGAAACCACTAAGAAATCCCCCCCCCCCTCTCTCTCTCTCTCTCTCTCTCTCTCTCTCTCTAGATTCTTAACATCTATGTTTTACGTATTATTTTTCATTGTAAGAATCGAATTCATGAAATTTTGCCTAAGTCTTCCCAAGCAAATCGGTAGTTTTTCTGTATATCTTCAACTCGAATGAGCAAATAATAATAATAATAATAATAATAATAATAATAATAATAATAATAATGATAATAATAATAATAATTTGATGAAAACCAGTGTATTGCAAGGTAAGAGTGTAGGTAATCCAACATCTTCACACTTCCAGTCTGTTGATTGCTGTTTCGGCCACGGTGGTATAGATAATGCAACTGTTATTTTTTTTTCAAGTCTCTCGCATTTCCCAGTGTGAGTATAGGAGTGAACTTTTGATATTCTTAGTGCCGTAGGGTCGGCTAATTTACAGCTGAATCAATGCAAAGCTCGTATTGATGATTTTAATTTTATTCGTTACTCCATGAAAAATATTCTGTCACGGACTTCCATTCTATTGTTGCTATAATGATATGAATGTTGGTGATGGGAAAATTACCAGGCGTCTGTGATATACTGAATATTTGTGTGTGTGTGTGTGTGTGTTTGTGTTCGCCACGAGTAGTTACTCTTCAATAGAGCCATGATGACTATTAATTGTTATCTATGTCACTTCGTTGAAGCTTTTTGTGGATAACATGTCACTGTTAACTTGGATATCGGGTAACTCATTAATAGAACCGATATGACGTTGCGACAAGATAGTGCGCGCAGCTTTGATTGTTGGTTTAATAGCTTAATGCATCGAACAACGCGAATCTTGTTGTGTAAATGGTTTCAAGTGACGTATGGTGAGGAAAATCTTTTCGAATTCCTAATCGTGGTGAAAGTGATTGGTGTTTTGCCGAGTAATTCTATATCTCTTTACCCACCGATGTTAACAGAAGTAAGCGATAGCATATAACATGTCCATAACGAACAAGGCTTTACTCAGGCTTAATCGTGTAATATTTCACTTAGATCTGCGTATGTAAGTTAGCAGAAGGATTTTTTTAGCATCAAGCTATTACCACTAATTTCATGCAAGTATTTCACTGTAAGTTTAGACCAAATTTTTATCTTAAAAGATTTTATCTTATTTTTTCCCCAAGGACCGCATTAAGACAACCTTAGTCATTTGTCACGCATCTGGCACTTAGGGCTCAGATCTGAAATTTGGAATATGTATTACGTTTATTATTTCAGGTCGGTTACTTATTTTTTGAATAGCAATTGGTGTTACTGAAAAATAAATGAATCTTTGTCTTTTGGCTGGTATCACTGAAAATATAAGTCAGTCTTTTTTCTTCGGAATTTCATCAGTTGTTTCAAGCCCTTGCTATTGTTCTCGAAATTTCTTTTAATGTTAGTAAAAGTATAACCCGTTCTTTTCTTTGGTGTATTTCGTTAATTGTTTTAATCATTTGCTGCTGGTCGTGAATGGTATTTAATGTTGCTGAAGTGTAACTTCCCCTTTTTCCTCCGGTTTTTGATTGCTTTCTCTGCGAGGAGGCGGAGGCAAAATCACACGAAATCCTCTTTGGCCGAACGGAGCTCAGTGTTAACACCATTTGAGAAACGAGGCCTCATCTATCACCGTCATCGGAGGCTTGCCATCACGTGAGCGAGAAATCGTTTTCACAATGTGATATCGGCAACGTCGCCGCCGGAGAAGATAAGAAGGGCTTCCGTCCGTCCGGGTAGTCTCACGATTCGCCCCGAGAGATAATTAACCGAAATAGTGGGAAGGGGATGAGAGAGGGGGGGCGGGTGGAAGAGTTGGAAGGGGAAAGGGGGGGCGGTGTGGCTGGTAGGGGCACAAGTTGACTCTCGCTTATCGGTTATTTGTTGCTTCTTCGTCTGTATGCTAATGAAGGAAATTGGAGGAGCTCTTAGCGCGTTCCATTTTCGCCGTGATGTATTCTGATGTATGGGTGAAGGGATCCCGTCGACATTAAGATAAAACCGTATCTAGCCTCTCGGCCATTTTTTTCTCTTTCCGAATGATGCTGTCGTAAAGAGGGCGGGTGAGTGGACGGGTCCTGTGTACGCTTTAGTACGGGTCAGACATAATAGGGCTCCCTTTTGTAGAGGTCAGACAAAATGGGGATTCGGTGCGTTAAGCGGAGGTCGCGTAAATTTCCAGAATGGCCGCCAGGGGTGAAGGTTATCCGTTTACGATAACGAAAGTGACGACGGTGGCTTGTCGAATTAATTAACGATGGTCTAATGGAAGAAAAGTAGCGATAAGGATGCTTTGAATTTCTGTTTAACGCAGGTGGTGAATTTTTTCAGTTTCTTTTATCTCCATTGAATTTTATTTTGGGTACATTATGACAAAGATAGTTCATATTCGGTGTAGACAGGAAAAGTGAAACTGTACTCATATTTTTCTGTTTATGCACTGCGTGATACTTTAAGTTAAATATATCTTAGTTTAACCAGACCACTGAGCTGATTAACAGCTCTCCTAGGGCTGGCCCGAAGGATTAGATTTATTTTACGTGGCTAAGAACCAGTTGGTTACCTAGCAACGGGACCTACAGCTTATTGTGGAATCCGAACCACATTATGACGAGAAATGAATTTCTGTCACCAGAAATAAATTCCTCTTATTTTTCATTGGTCGGTCGGAGATTCGAACTCGCGGCCAGCAAAGTGCTAGCTGAGAACGGAACCCATTCTCCCAACGAGGAACTACTGCGTGATACGAATGCCAGTGTCAGCACATGTAAATTTCTATCGGAAATAGACTTTGATAAAATTGAAGGTATAAAAAGACCATTCTGCTCTCTCTCTCTCTCTCTCTCTCTCTCTCTCTCTCTCTCTCTCTCTCTCTCTCTCTCTCTCTCTCACACAGTTTTTATCCAAAAGAGGTGCCGAAAAAGTGCGATAATTGCCTTTACGTAACAGTGGAAAATTAAAATAAATATCAGTTTACCTTTTGTTTCAGATTTATCAAGAACACTTTATTTATTCATATACAGTCGAAAATTTATAGGTAATCTGTAATGACAGTAACGCGGCAGTTACTGCTTTATGATCAGGACTATCTACAGGTACATGGAAGAGTCTATTAAATGCCTTATTAGGCAACCACTGCTCATTAGAGAATCCAGTCCATGCACTGCTAAAGCTATTCTTTGACTTTTTATGCCAACAAATGGTACAGGACGTGACAGTTAACTTGCCCAGCCAGTTGCCTTGTTGGAAAAGGAGAATCATGTTTGCCCGGCTGCCGGGTACCAGAACGTTAGATCGTTAGATGTTCTTTATCTTGTTATGGTTTTTTTTCGTTCTGCATTCCTTGTTAATGCTCAAGATTCGCAACGACCATGAACCACCTTTGCCAGATGGCGGAAGGTTTCACCTGATTCGGAAAACTTACTCATATTTCCGGGTCCTAGCTCGGAAAACTTACTCATATTTCAGGACCCTAGCTGTAGAGTTATGTAAGGTACGAAAAACTTACTGATGTTTCAGGATCCTAGCTGTAAAGTTATGTAAAGGTCGGAAAATATACTGATATTTCAGGATCTTAGCACGGAAAACTTACTGATATTCCAGGATCCTAGCTCGGAAAACTTACTGATATTCCAGGATCCTAGCTCGGAAAACTTACTGATATTTCAGGATCATAGCTGTAGAGTTACGTAAGGGTCGGAAAACTTACTGACATTTCAGGATCCTAGCTCGGAAAACTTACTGATATTCCAGGATCCTAGCTCGGAAAACTTACTGATATCTCAGGATCCTAGCCTCAGAATTATGTAAGGGCTGGAACCAGAATGTATTAGGTGAAGCCTGGTGATCTACCTGTTAATACCTTGGAGAAACGTAAGAAGTTTGTAATGATGTTTTTCAAACATTTTAATGAAAGATCGTTCAGGTTTCAAGTTTTTTTAGATGATTTCAGATGGAGGTTATTTTTGGCTAATTGGGATTTGAAAATAGTCAGTAAAAGTATTTTATTTTCAAGTAGGTTGGTGGCCATCATACCAAACAAATTCTTTCTCTCTCTTTTCTTGTCTTTAACTTACAAAGAAGAATGGAACTCTATCCCAGTGTTTGAAATTCATATACCAATGGGACAGAAGGACGAAATGTTTACCATTCTTTTAGTTAAAAGTATCTTCTCTGCGTTTGAGATTTAAATAACGTATGAAACAGTACTCTTGAATGTCGAGGATTCAAGCAAAATCATCATTGATCTATTCAGTGTTTTAAGACTCATAATTGAGTGGAACAGTCAAGTGTTTGAGATTCTTACTGACATTCGTCCATGTAAGAATGGAACAATATATCCAAGAGTCAGGGAAATAGTTTAAAACTTAGAATTAGTTTTGCTATTCAACATCCATATTCTTTTGAGTTACCACAATGTCACACTGTCTTGCACCAGAAGTCTTTCATCCCTATGCTTTGGCATTGGGGCACAGCAGTCTTCTGCCTTTGTTGTGGATGAAGGGTGTTAGCTTAAGAGAGGACTCGGGGCAACCTTGAAGTGCCGTACACCAGTGCCTTATTTCATACATACTTTTTTCATTTGCTCTTCGTTGGTATATTTTGATTTAGATTTTTTTTTTTTACATTTTTGTACGTTACTTCGGGTTTCTGTTTTTTTTCTCGTAAGCATTTTATTCTTTGGAAGTTCGCCTGGAAAATCAGTGGCTTTTTTGGCTTGTTTCACTCGTGCTAGTGTTCATGATTAATAATAATAATAATAATAATAATAATAATAATAATAATAATAATAATAATAATAATAATAATAATAATAATAATAATAATAGTAATAATAATAATACCATGGGACTCCAGAGTAGATGAGAGAGAAAGAGGAAAAATTGATAAGTATCAAGACCTGAAAATCGAAATAAGAAGGATATGGAATATGCCAGTGGAAATTGTACCCATAATCATAGGGCACGATCCCAAGATCCCTGAAAAGGGATCTGGCAAAACTAGATGCCGAAGTAGCTCCAGGACTCGTGCAGAAAAGTGTGCTACTAGAAACAGCGCACGTAATGAGAAAAGTGATGGACTCCTAAGGAGGCAGGATGCAACCCGGAACCCCACACTATAAAAACCACCCAGTCGAATAAGGATGACTGTGATAGAAAAAAAAATAATAATAAACATTATTATTATTATTATTATTATTATTATTATTATTATTATTATTATTATTAGAAGGCCATCTATTTACTTTGAATGTCATTGGGATGTGACAGGTGACAGCCTGTCTTCTCTTGTGCATTCTCTCCTTCATACTCTGCTGACTGACTACCGAATTGCATGCTTTGTAGAGGCCGCATCTGGTCCGCGCCATATTGATATAGAACGGCGAAAGTTCATGCAAACTAGAGGTGAGATTGTGACTTGGTAAAGTTGGCGAGAGAGTTTTTGTTGCGATAGTCAAAATGGGAAACTAAAGCAATTTTATGATGCACGTTATGTTCTTATATGTTAACACTCTAATTTTGAACTGTGATTATTTGTTGCATTTGTTATAGCGCACTTCTGAAAAGTTTTTGTTATTCTTGATCATTAACTGATCACCTTCTCTACTACTTTCATATACCGTTAGGAGTGATATTCGAATTGTCTCATTCAACTTATCAATAACAACCTTTCTGTTGCAATTTCGCCAAGGAAAAAAATAAGCATCTAGTGTGCCATAGTTAGGGTATGTTCGCTAAATCTAAACTTACGGTACTTGAAATGATTTTCTTACACCATAAACAACTTATTGACCTAAATTTTTAATTAATACACGTACCCTTATTACCTGCACGTGCGCTCAAATTGACTTTATTCTGTGAGATTTTAATCGTGAGTGTGTAGTTGGCTTCCTCTGTGTACTGGGCTTCCTCTGTACTCCAGAAAATTCATTTGTTCTCCAAAAAATTAATTTAAGTAAATTTCTTTTGAAAGTGAAAGCATATGGTCTCTGACTTTCACATTTTCCTTACATGAAAATTTGTGTTTGAACTTTTTTATGTGCACCAGATATTGTAAGAAAATAGCAGTACTCAGTTTTCTTAAGATATTTAATTTTTACCCGGTTACTGTCAGTTTAAATGCGTAATGACTCGCAAGCAATATGATGACTTAGTGATTTTGATGAAATTACACATATAGTTAGGATGTTCAGAAATTACAAATTTTCTGCGTATTTCATGTTTTTATTTAAGATCTGCTTTTAGTTGCCTTTCATCTCAGGATCGCCAAAGAAATTCTAGTAGAGCATAGGCTCATGTCATTGCAGGTTGGGTAAATCCTTAAAATTTGGTGCACGTTTTATTAAATCTCCTATTTAATCGCCTACACAGTACAGTAAACTCTGTAAACGTAACGGTTTAAACTAGTGGAAATGCGGCCGCTTAATTGCGATCCCAAATTGCTAGTCAGATATCTTTGTTCTAATGCTGTGATTGCATGTTAGGTCTCGTTGACACGAAATAAATAAGAAAAGTCCTTGTAAGTATCCTTGAAAGTCGTTGTCAGTATCCTTGATCTATCCTTGGGAGTCGCATGGAAATTTATTCTTTGATACCCTGTCGCTGAGGGCTGCCTGGTGGGTATCCTATGCTCCTGCTCAGACATACATTTCATGAAACCGTTAATCTTATATAGATATCCTTGACCTAACACCTTTAGTCTTGGGGTGCTCTATATCCGAGATGATTTGTAATGTTTGGTATATTCTTTGTGTGCTATTTCACGGTTTTTACTGCAGTTTTGTAGCGCTGCCAAATTAGATGGCTTTATTGTCACTTCGGTAGCAGTTTCGAATGCAAGGTATTGAAAAAATGCAAAGTTGGTAGGATGCGTAATTTTTTATAGGTATTTATCTACATTTTTTCCTGGGTCTGTTTGCGTCAGTCTTACTTTAGAATTCTACCCTATAGAATATCGACTATTCAGTTTTTTTTTTAGATTTATTTGCTTGATTTAACTAATGTGCGAGTACTCTGATTAATAATAATAATAATAATAATAATAATAAAGTTGTGTGTCCGTGGGTGGTAAAAGCTCTCGTAAAATGCAATTTCTTCGTTGCAGTGAACACACATTCATTGCAGTCGCATTGAGATGATGGTTGAACAGAAGATTATTTCCCAGTGATCTCCTGTACCGAATATGAGAAGCGAGTTGCTTATTATTTTTAACGAGGATCCAAAATGGACATTTCATGGTGATGTCATCACAGGAACATAATAACCTTTTGAAATAAGTTAGGCGAAGCCAAGTCGAAAAGACGGAAGGGAAAGAGGTTCTGATGAACTTTTGAGTTTGACGTTTAGTTGTTTACCTCGATTTGTTTTCCTTTTGGATCCGTTTGCCCGTCTGATAAAGGTTTGTATATGCGACAGGAACATCAATTGTTCTGCGAGCATTGAAGGCTGCGAGTTAGGAGGTCCTCGTTGGCTGAACAGGGATGTTTAGATTTTAAGAGTCTTTGTTTGCTGAGTTTGTCCTTAATTTAGAAGCCTGGCGCCCCTCTCTATCCATATATATAATATATATATATATATATATATATATATATATATATATATATATATATATATTATATTATATTATATATATATATATATATATATATATATATATATATATATATATATATTATATATGTTATTTGTATATATAGAGGTGTCGAAAGTCGAAGAAATTACGAAAGGTCTCCATAATGCTTATATGTCACTTAATAGCGTGGACAGATTAAAGAAAAAGTACCAGACGCATATGTATATATATAGCCTATATGTATATATACACATACATATATATACACACATATATTCATTTGCATTCTTATTTTTATTCTATTTCTTTGTTTTTGTTTATTTACTTTCCTTATTTCGATATTTTTAGTTATATTTCTTCAGTAACATCCCAGTTTTATCTGTATATTTAAGGTATTCTCTTTTTTCAAATTTGAACAAATTTGATAAGTTCAGTTTTTAACGTTTGTTCTATGTTTCTCCAGTATCTCATTTATAACTTTTATTTTTCTGTGCTTAGTTTTTCCAGTATCCCATTTATTCTTTTGTTTTTCTATGCGAAAACATATTGACAGATATTTTTTTAGCTATTTAATATGCATTGTTATTGCGTACATATTCATGTAAGTTACAGCGAAAACTCTTGTTTAAATAAATTATTATCGGTAAACGTCCGTATCCTGACTAACTAGGGATACAAAATTGCCTGGATGCTGAAGATAACAGAAAAATAAGCGTGGGATCGTTCTAAAGTTATCAGTGACGGATAAATTATATATTGGAGAAAATGAAGCAATGAGAGTTTCAGATTTAGGTATGTTCTTCCGAAATAATGAACACTTAACATACGTTAAACAATCCACAAATGCACAGAGTTAAATGGACGGTCTCTTAATTGGCATCAGATCCCAAAACCCTTGGATTCAACCATCCACTCCAAGGAGGGTTGTCATATGGAAAAGTATTATTGATGAAGAATGATTCCGCCTTATAAAGGCATGAAGGATTTTCAAGACAGGCTATACAACACAGACACACACTTGACTAGTTGACTTGTATTATAATTCTTGTAACTTTTTTTTGGAGTATCGATAAGCTTGTCGAATTAGGGCATATTGATATATTCAAGTACAAAGTTATGTATGTGTTTGGGGGAAGGTAGGTAAGAATTGTGTTTAAACAAACTATGTTGAGTGAATAGATTTTCAGTTACCCTATGAACATTAGGAGCTTGGTAATTTTCAAGGTTTAATGTCTTCCTTGAATGCCAGGTTCGCTGAGACTTCCACCAATCCAAAATTTCCGTCCAAAGTCTTGTCAGTTTCTCTGTGTTGATTCAGATCATGTTGAAAATATTCTTTGATTAGAATTTTGAATTTCAAGAACCTTCAGATACTAAACTCTACGTCAACATCATCGTAATCTGCTTCAATACTGATTCTTTCTTAAGAGCCAAAATCCAAATCATGCAATTTTTTATTTATTTATTTATTCTTTTGGGCAGGTGCACTTGACTTCTGCCTTGTATGCTCATTTTCATCTTGCTTTATTTTCAACCAGCGTTGTTGTAACTGTCTGCGTCAGATATCCAAGAAGATGAGCAGCTTAAGCTTATCGATGAATAAATGTGTATTTCGTTTATGGTTTTATTATTCTTAAGGTGAGTGAACAAGGTTATAATAGGAGCGCAGAAGAATACGATAATGCTTCGAACTATTTCGACATTTTGTTTATTACTGTAAATGAAGATTGGCTCGGAATAATCAAAAGGGTTGTGGTGTATTTGATCACAAGCCTAAGTGACCGAAGAAACCTAATCCCCAAATTCTGCTCAACTTTTACGGTTATTACAAATGAAACAAGAAATTCTAAATGATATAAGGAGGTACTGCACATGTATCATACAGTAGTGATGGAAAAACGCAACCCCCAAATTTTGCGCGAACCAGATTTCTAATCATTGGGAATAATAGAAAAAATAAAAATAAGTTTAAGGGTATTTTTAACGGAAATAGTAATTTTCTGGAATAACGTAATCGGTAAATCTGACTCAAACCACAGTAAATTTAAGATCGT
Source organism: Macrobrachium rosenbergii (assembly GCA_039081455.1). Lineage (NCBI taxonomy): Eukaryota > Metazoa > Arthropoda > Malacostraca > Decapoda > Palaemonidae > Macrobrachium > Macrobrachium rosenbergii. The sequence goes on from JANJGK010000030.1 coordinate 28,042,761, forward strand.
TGTGATGCTTGAAAAAGACTCAAAGTCGATGTCTGAATGAAAGTAATTGGTTGGAATAATCTACCGTTAATTTAGCTTAAACCAGCTATATTTATTCTCTTTGGATAATACTATGGTAAATGATCAAAATTAATGTGTGAATGTAACATATAACTACAAAAATGTAACATTATCATCTAATTTAAATATTGTGAAGTAGAGTTACTGAATACCGTACTTAATATGTCATAAAAATTATACTTTCCGTGGCCAAAAGAATAAAAACTTGAATATTTACAGAAGAGAATATCGATACAGTTCTGACCAAGGGAGATATCAAGTGAAAGACTCGCGATAATGTGTGTGTGTGTGTGTGTGTGTGTTTGTGTGTGTAGTGAAGAAAACTTTCCCCGATGAAAATCAAGAAACATCAGAGGGGTATGAACTCAGAGAGAGTTGCCTCTGTGAATTCATATGCGATGAGTTAAAAACAATTGCACTTACAACCAAGGACAGTGTACAAAGAGAAAAGAAATGCGAATTCAGATATGTTTTCAAACATGAAACGAGACATTTCATTAACTGTATTGACGTAGGGAGAAATGGAAAAACAAGAAACAAAGAAAATAATATTTTGGAGTCGTATAAAACAACTTTTTAAAGTTGATCATCTTCAGTTGCAATCTCAAGTGCCCTTTTAATAATAGGAAAAGGTCACTGATCGTAACTTTCCTCCTGATACAGTACATGATCTCAGAAAAGCAAATCTGGAATAGCTGCCTTTTATTTTCTTTGATGTATAACTCTGATGAAGCAGAAACTGACCGAATAGAAGCTAAAATCGTAGTTGAATACAATTAAAATGTGCAACAGCTGGAGGGCGATAAGTTCGAAAATGTGTAAGTTTCGGAAGTGTTAGAAGGAAGGAAAGCAGAACTTAAGTACCGCATTGATGTATGTAGTTGATGAAGTATTGGAAAGGGAGGTATTATTATTCAGGAAGCGCAAGAATGAGTACAAAACAAAAACCGAATGAAAAGTATGCTTGGGAGTTCTGACACCTGCTAATAAGACTTGTGTATTGTGCATGAAATCAACTTTTTTGCAGCTATAGAAATATCTGCTAAAATCCAAATATGTTATATTCTGGAAAAAATATAAACAAGCTCCACAAGAAGTTCTTCGCATGTCTTAAGAAATACATGTTCTTACGTATTTCATTTAATCTCCGTCAATCTCCGTCATTGTTGAACGTTTATATCATGATTCGGAATTAAAACTTATTCCTTTACTTAGATTTATGGATTTTCTTTAAAAGTGTTTGCCTCCAGAAGATATGGAGCACTGTACCCCCTTCCCTAATGCGTTCACTGTGTGACTGGCACAGATTGCCGATAAGTTTGGAGAGAGAGAGAGAGAGAGAGAGAGAGAGAGAGAGAGAGAGAGAGAGAGAGAGAGAGAGAGAGAGACGCAACCGGACGTGCGTTGTTCTTCAGTCATAATCTGGGTTACCAAGAAGGATTATAAGTCTGTGCTAAATGTGTAGTTGTGGGAAGTGTACAGATTACCCCACGTACCCAAAAATTATATCGAACACCTCTGGTAACGTCAAGGCACGGCGAAATGTTTCTTCTCGGGAGCCCCTTTGAAACTCTCGAGGCATAGTACTCCTCCCGCCGTTTCTGTGATTCATCAAGACCGAGATTTTTATCTCTGCCGTTGATTGAAGACTGGCATGATGAAGACATTAACAATGTCGGCGAAGTGGTCGCTCAGTGTTCAGTATGCATTGTGTAACATGAATCGCCAGAAATTGGCGAAGTCTCTTATCCAGCCAATAACTCCAAGGCTTCTTTTGACTCTTCCTGAATTATGATGATTCCTAAGAGCCTAGATTCCGCCGTGAATAATTCATCCGGGAATCCTTGTTAGCAACCTACTTACAACGAGCCGATTTGTTTACGTACACCAAAAGGAACCGTTCAGATATTAATATGCTGACAAAACTCCTAAACTGTAGTTGGCGGTTCGATTCAGCGGGGAGAAATTTATCCATGGTTCTTCTTTACGTTTCGAGGGGAAACGCTGAAATTGATAAATCGAGCTACTGAAAGCATCTTGTGTGCGATGGATGGGCAAGGCGCTTCCAAGGCAGCAAGGGTCGAACTCCCTCAGTCTGACAATGGCAGCGGCAGCTTCGACTCGTAATATTAGCTTGCATTGCGCTAGTTATTTGCACTTGTTAACAATGATCTGTGTGCAAATTAGAGGTAGCTAAAGTCAACCTGATTACCTGCTTCGATACACCTGACCATGATTTATTATCATCCTGCTTACGGGTCGGGAAAGGACGCGCTGGGTGAGATCGCCTGGACGTGCTTCCAATAAGAATGGCCTTCCCGGCCTGCCTTTGGAAGATTCATTGGCTTTGGGTTTGTAACCCCCGTTGTCATGTATATATTGTTTCTTCTTGGTTGGTTTTCTTCGGATTTTTTCCTTTATCGAATTGCGTAATCGCTCTTCTAGTTGTATGATTAACCTAGTCTTGCCTAGATCAAAATAACATGTCGTAGTACTATATATATATATATATATATATATATATATATATATATATATATATATATATATATATATATATATATATATGTATGTTTGTATACACACACACAAAACACACACACACACACACACACACACACACACACATATATATATATATATATATATATATATATATATATATATATATATATATATATATATATATATATATATATAAAATGTGCCTGTGTAAACTGATGAGCATCAATATTTCGTGCGCGTGATTTGAATGAGATCGAAAAAGAAATCACCATGGTTTACCACGAGATGTTATCTCACCCAAATTATTGGGTCGCCGTCTGGCTTCAGTTGGTGATTTATTTTACAGTGTTTGAGATATCTCCTCCCATAACATATTCACGTTAATGGGAAGAGTTTGAATTCTTCAATGTAAGTTCTTGATTTTTATTCTGTTAACTGTTTTGTTACCCGATGAATCACTTTCAGTGACTCCTTTGCACTGGTAGTGAGATTAAATTCCGGAGATTGAGGAATTTGATTTGATTTATGGGAAACTTGTTAATTTGGAAATTTATGTTTCATTCGTTATAAACATCAGGTTTTTGTTTTGAGTTCCTGTTGCTGTCAGGTCAGTAGCCTTTGAGTTTACGGCATCAGACAACTTAGAACCAATCAATTAGTCACTCAATCACAGACGCAAATGAAGTGCTAGCTGTCATATCAAGTCCAGTTTTTAGGGATGGGATAGAGTAGAACCAGTGGCCCTGCTCAGTGAGAAGAGAAAACCAAAGTAAATAGGAAATAAACGGGAGGAGGAAGAGTGATAAAGTGCAAGTTAAAAGGAATTATAGTGGGTAAGAAATGGGTCGCTTAGTCCCACCTTTGTTTTGATGACTGAAAAAGGCCCGTCTTAATGACCACCTTTTCTCGACAGTTAGTTTATAGGTGCCAAATTGTTTTTCGTCACCCCGTTTCCCACAAGGCCAAGGATAGAATGGACTCAAGGGCTTGACCATAACAAGTCTCCAAATACAAGAAAAGAAAGCTGAAAATTAACATCTCTAACCCATAAATGGGAGTTGAAATGGGTGACGTGAATAACTCATGCGTTAATATCCTAATTTCTTATAAAGGCGTCATTGATATCGGAATAATTAAAAGTGCAACAGAAAAATTATCCCAAGGATTGTCGTTATTCTGGTTACAATGTAAATAATATACTGCTATGTTTTTGATAAAGTAAAAATGTTAATAAAATGCATGAGCCAAGGAGACATTCGTTAAGTATACAGATACCTTATATTTTTACTTTTCAAATGGTTTAAAACTTAAAGACAGACGCCCGAAAAAGACTTGAATATCAGTACCCACTTATAGCATACTGGATTCCACGATTAGCTTTGAAATACTTTCGAAGTCAGACAGACTTGAACGTGCTGTGACTGGCAGAGATCTCGTCACCTTTGGTTGGAAAGAGTTTTGTTTTCCCGTTTGTGTTTGAGTAGATTCACTCTGGAGGGCGATGGCAATCTATACAATCTATGCTGGAACACCGAGGAAAATAAGAAATAACAGAGCAAAGAAGGGGACAGAGTAGGTTAACGATTAACCAGACGATTGATACAAATGCATAAACACACTCTTGGATTTCATACTAGTCCCAGTGGGCATTTCGTATCATTAGGCTATGCCAACTATGCAAGATCGGGAATTATTATTATAAGGTGTGTAAGTCGACCTCTCTTAAGAAAGTCCCCTGACGTTTTAGATTATGTAACATGTCTGCATCCTATTTACGCTTTCATCCTTTCATCCAGACGTACGGCGTCAGTACCCAGTGTAGTTATGACGCCAGATATCTCAGAATCAATCAGCCTTTACCCGAAAATATAACGAAGATGTTAAACGATTGGAAGGATGATTCGGAAAATAATTTTTCTACAAATTCATTTGCGTTTAAGCGCGGTTACATTATTTTCTATTAAGAATGCGTATTAAGTGCATCACGTATGATAGCGTATTCGCCATGAATATTTTTATAAGGACCCATGTACTCTATTTCTTTCATTTTTGTCCAGGTCCAAGATAAAAGGAGGAACGCATATACCCGACGTTTTTGTCCGCATGTATGTGGTTGTGAATATGCTGTAGGCCTTAACGCACAATTCTCTCTTCTTTGTTCTCTATTTAAATCCAGAGAGGTCGCTTCTTCTCCTGCTGCTTATCGACTTTCTTATCAGCGGAGGATATGGATCGTTCAGACTATCTGAAGGATCTAGTATTCATTAAAATCCTTTGTTTAAATGTAGTACAGGTTAGAGTTAGAGGCAGGTTCTGGAGATCTGTATCTCTCGTTGGAAATTCAGAATATGCCGAAATTCGTTCCTGAGAACTTCCAGATGTCTGAAGTGTCAGTAATGATGTTGCAAATCAACTAGTTTGGCGCACGATGAGAATGACAATAGGCTTGTTGCGCGCTTGCACGTTGCAGGACATGTTGCCCTCATATGAAGACAGACAGCATCAGTGTTAGCGTTTGAGATGTTCATCATAATTTTTTTGTTTTTTAAGTGGATAACTAATATGGATCAAATACACGTTTAGGGGTTTTCGATTTACATATTTTTATACCATCCTTGTTGTTGCCATTCAGTGGGGTTAAAGATAAATTTTAAGATTATATCTGTTGACACTAAACAAATTAGCCTCATGTATGTGAAATATTATTTTCTCACACGGTGAGTGTATAGGATCTGTTTATTTCGGTTTAAGAATAATGGGCAAATCTTGCTAGATCACAGTCATCAGATAAAGAGCAATTACAAATTAATTGCTTAAGTATGTGAGATTAACTCCCCAGTATTCGTCGAGGGAAGAAGTTTAGGCGTCATCTCACCGTATATGTCGATAGTCCCTAATTTTTTTTCATTTTAAGTGCATACTTCGACACCATTAAGGAAAAATATATCATTTTATAGGCCAGTCCTCAATAAAAGGAGAATTGTTAATATTATTGAGACCTGATTGCAAATATCCGCAGCCGATATCATTCATGCTAATAGTGATTGACGGAAGAGAATCCCAAAGACCGGCGAATGTAAGAATATCGCCGCCTTTGTAAGGAGACACGGTCTGGTTGTAATGAATTGAAATGGAACTATTATCTCACGTTGTATTTCATGTGCTGAGTTCATTGCTTATACCTCACTTGGTGATGAGATGTTTGAGATCCCTTCACTCCTTTGTTATAATTTTAATCACGTCTAGTGTGTCTGAAGATCCAAGCTGGAAATGGTTTCACGCAGATTATCTTGCTAGTTACACCGAAATTCGTGCTGCAGTTGCTTCTGAGCAGGACAATTTACTATTTTACAGAGTTAGTGAATTTTAGGCGTACTGTATCACTTTAATTAAACGAACATGCTTGCGTGGCTTTTGCTGATTTTGTCGTCGGTTTGATATAGGCGAAATCAGCAGGTAGTATATTGCTGTGTTCCCTTCAGTACTTTCCGTTTTTTTCCGTATGGTATATTTAATTTCATGGAAGCATCCTTGCCCTTTTGAATAATAGTAATTATGATAAAGATGCTAACAGTGAAGGATAGGGACGGGAAAAGAGTTGGGCAACACATGGATAAAAATGATACTGACTTTAATGAAACATTGTACGAAAGAGGCCGTGGAATTAGGATGAGAATCCTAGAATAGAAGAGTGATGTAGTAAACAAACTCAAAAAAATATATGTTGATTAAAATATGATCCTGTGCAGTGGGAAGACACTCAGTAGTGTTGATTTTTCAAGGGACTCCATTAAGTGTGTATGATATTTATTTTCTGAAATTTCATTCAAAATATCTTTATTGTTGATTTTGTTGCGGCAAGTGATTGTAGTCATCCTGAATTGTATTGCTGTTTAAAACCTATTTTTCGCTCGAAGAATCCTTGCGCTCCCTTCGAGCTATTGATGTCCCAATCTACACAAAAATCACGATTTATATATTAGACTTTAATGAATTAGCAGTCATGTTTTATATGACAAATGTATTTGGTTGTCAATACAAATGGAGAATTTATCAAGCGCGGCGTGTTGTTCTTTGTTGTTGGTTCCCTGTTGCTCATGAGGTTATAAATGGAACTGACGCACTCGATTCAAGGTTTTGTTTTTGAGAAAGTAATTATGAAATTTAGTATCTTTAGCCAGTCATTCATTGCAATATAGCATGTCAGTATAAATTTCAAGGCTTTACACCTATGTGTAGTAAAGAATGTTTGAACTGACTGGGGAATTGAAGTATAGGAAGTTTTTGTTTTAAGTTTGGAATATGTACTTTAATATACGCTTTACACCAACAATGATTTACTTTTCTTCAGGTAATGTTCTGGAAAACAATATTTCTTCTCAGGGAAGATATGAGATTCATCAGATTGCTCTTTGAATACATAGAGGGAGCTGATTGTATATATATATATATGTATATATATATATATATATATATATATATATATATATATATATATATATATATATATATATATATATATATATATATACGTATACATACACATACACACACACACACATATATATGTGTATATATATATATATATATATATATATATATATATATATATATATATATATATATATATATATATATAGTATATATATATTTATTTGTGATGTGGCCTCAAGTGAAACACTAGAGCGAAAGATCTTTCGCTTTTACTCTGACATTGTCAAGCAAACTTCATGAAGAGAAAAAAATATATAAAAAAGTATCAGTCGAACAAAAATACAAACAACGAACATCATAAGAGCAGAACGCCATTTTGTGCTTGCAAAATTCATGACATCTGAGCTTGGCCTTCAAGATTAACCCTGGTACTGGATAACGAAGGAAATGACAAGGTTGGTAACAAAGAGTTACTGATGATCTTTAGTTTTTCTTTTAAATCATGCGCGCGCGCGCACACAAGCACACAGACACACACATATATGCATAATATATAAATATATGAACATTATATACAGTATATACATATATATTATATATATATATATATATATATATATATATATATATATACTGTGTGTATATATATATATATATATATATATATATATATATATATATATATATATATATATATATATCTGTACATATACGTATATATAATAAATATTTCTATTAAGGTTAAAAATTACATCATGAACTGACTCCAATTCGCTCCACGGTCCTTTCTCGTCCCGTAGCGATTCTTGTCTTTATAATAAGTTAGTTACTGATCTGTACATTTGATTCTTCAGTGAAACATAATTACTCAAAATTTCAGCTATCGTAATTGCCAAGTAGATCATTCCAATCTTCCTGATGTCCCAGAGGATTTGCAAAACTTTGGTAACAACAGACTAGCTGGTTGCTTAGACACTTGCAAGAAGTTACTAGACACAGAAACCAAGTGGAGGTATTGGCGTGTTCTGAACTTTAATTTCTCTATTTGCAAAGAGATACACGCCATAATCAAAATAGATGCCGTCCTCTACGTCATTTTCTGGTTAAGATCCAAAAGCGTTTTTGATAGTCGTTCATGGATATTGTGTATCAAAACAAGCTTTGGATCAATAAATTCCTCAGGTCCACCTGCTAGTTTTTCTATAGTTGAATAATATCATACATTTCCTCTTACAGACCTTTGCTTCTGGTCATCTTCACTCGAAGGAAAAAGTAGAAAGTCCAATCTTGCATCTCCTTATGCGAGAACTGGGAACCTTTTCATCCTTTTGCATTAATAGTTTTAAGACTCGCGGAGAACATCCTTTTTACGGCATATTTATAGCCCACGTGTTGGAATCTCATGAGAAAATTGATACAGTTTAGTATATACATATATATATGTATATATGTGTGTGTGTTTGTATGTATGTATACACACATACATACATATATATATATATATATATATATATATATATATATATATATATATATATATATATATATATATATATATATATATATATACTGTGTTAGGATTATAAAATTAATAATTGAAAATGACATGAGGGCTAATCGAAACCGCAGTATTGTTATTGATCCTGTAAGTGTTCAAGTTTGCCTTCTATCCATATTGTGCTTGAGCAACCCATATAATAATAATAATAATAATAATAATAATAATAATAATAATAATAATAATAATAATAATAATAATAATAATAAAAATCCAGCTGCCCATGACTGGCTCAAATTCCGTGTGAGTGGTTTGGTCTGGCATGCTGTCACCCGAGTTGCATTCATCTGCGTGAAGCTATTCTGGGAATTTCAGTCATTCGTCTGAGAATTTTGAAATTCAGGGGCCTTGAAGAGTCGTAAATGTGGTTATTCGAACCTCTGTGGGAGGTTGGAGGTTGGCAAATTTAATTCATTATAAATGGTAATGAGGTTCTCAGTGATTATAAACGATAATTATGTGGAGAAGATGATCGAATTTTTATTACGTGAATGAAGGGCTGATGGCGATGATGCTGCTGACATGATGATCTGGCTTCTTCATCTTTTTTATTGTTAATTT
>JANJGK010000030.1:28054378-28056878 GCA_039081455.1 Macrobrachium rosenbergii
TTTACCCGCGTCTTGAGGAGTGAGGTGCGATGTCTCTTGGCTTCAAGGGAAAGGGTCGACCCCCTATTTAGGAAACTTTTCCAGGTTTTCCCTACCATGGAGTTCACCTACGATACTTTTCACATGTTTTTTAAACAATTGGCACCGTTTTCTCCAAATACAAAACTTATTTTTTTATGAAGATTTGTGGTTTTTCTAAGAATAAGTATTTTTTTTATCAGAAGAGATATATTACTTTTAGATAACATAAAATTTGTTGATTTAAACAAGATGAAATATTCAACTATTTATTATAGGGGACCATTAAAATATTGAAATATTGGTTAATTGTAAGTCTCTTGCTCTTGCAAGAAAAAAGTCAGTATATTTTAATCAAAATCAAACATAGTCTCAGAAAATATTGGGTAGATTTCAATAATAAATAATTTTAAGCTCTGAATGAAAAGATAGCCGGTATTATTGCATTCAGTATTGACAGCTTAATGCTTGAACACGCTTATTATTACTCATACATGCGGTGTGACCAGAAAACCAGTTTCAGCTCTGTATTTATAAGCTTTGAAAGTTGTGTAATTCTTTCGTAATTGCGTTCGCCTGTCATTAATTTTTTAAAATTGTTTTTATTACCATATTCTGTATAAGTTTCCCGTCAGGTTAATCCCTTGTTGGTCTACGAACTACGATATGTCGGTTGATTTACATTTTTTTTTTTTTATTAAGTCTTCAGTCTCTGCGCTGTTAATAAAGGAGAACAAGAGTCCACATTTGTAGTCCATAATGTCTACTCACAATTAATCTGTTGCCCTTAAATAAAAAGCTAATTACTCTTAACAAGCCAGGATAATTGAGACGTGCAATTAGTGCTCACAATGAGGGGAAGCAGAGAAAGCTCATTAACCGTTCAAGGTTATAAGAACGGCGTCGGTGCTGCCTTTTGTTTGTCGCTTGTAGTGCGACCGCTTTTGTTTGTCGTTTGGCGGTGCGACACAGTTTTGGTGTTTATCTTTTTGGTGACCATGCTTTGCAATAACAACTCACGCTAAATTAGTGGAATTGAGTATATAAATATCTTCCGTGGTAAATGGGTGTAATATTATAGGTATCCCCTTTTATGCCTTTAATATGTAATTGATGTTTTTTCATCACAAATAATTTTCTCATAGTCAGTAAGAATAGAATATATTCATTTTCCAATGTTTGCATATTATTATTATTATTATTATTATTATTATTATTATTATTATTATTATTATTATTATTATTATTATTATTATTTCGTTTTCACTTTATTGCTAAGAGCTATTGCTATGCCCTTAGTGTCACATGGAAAGTGAAACACTTGGTGTAAATCTTGACCTGTTTCGTCTTTTTGTATCTATATCATTTAGAGAATGTCGTACATATAAAGCCGAAACTGGCCAAGATTTGGACCCTGTGTTTCATTTTCCCCAGTGGTACATGAATAAAGACTTCAGTGAGAACATGACGAGAAAATTTAATTTCACCTCACCGCTTGCGGGTAAAACAAATGCATAAAAGAAAAAATACACAGTCACTAGTATATCGAGTGAGAGATCTGTACAGTGCGTAGATAATAAAAAGGTAATAAAAACTGAAATTTAAAACCTGCCCTCCTACAGTGGGGTTGGTTCAGTGAGGCAAAAAGGGAAATCTTAAGACTATTAAAAGTCATGTACTGTAATAGAAGATTGGTGGTGACAAATAAAACGGGCCTTTGTATTTTTTTTTTTTTTACCAGAACAGCACTCGACTGTAAGTACTTTTAGTGCATAAGGTAACACTGGGACCTCTGATATTTACAGTAGTAGCTTATCTTAAACTGCAGAAGTACTTTGCATGAGGTGCGGAAGCTCATAAGAACGAATAGATTATACAGTATGCATATTTATGGATATCGTTATCACAGAATTAAGAAATACGTTTTGGTGTTTTATTCATAGTTATTATTATTATTATTATTATTATTATTATTATTATTATTATTATTATTATTATTATTATTATTATTATATAGAGCTAGTGATTATTATCGTTATGGGTAGTAGTCACCATGAGTATTATTACTATATAATATTACTGATGATGATGGATACCTTCTCTGTAAGGTTTTGGTTTGTAGGTTAAGAGATCGCTAGCGAAAGGCTACTTTATGTTGACCATTCACAACATCGGTAATTGAATCTTAAAATGAGTATTGTCGTTAGTTCAAATGCCAGGGTCATAGGGACACACGAATCTCCTTTCTGATTTAACTTTCAACAAAGCCCTTTCTTGTGCAAATTGATACTTACCAGTGAGTTACTTTTTCTGGTTCTCAATGCAGGGTTAATTATTTCGCTGTTTGTTTTGGCCAGGGCAGTCGAAAATATGCAGAGTTTTCGTGTGCTCATTCAAGAGCCCGAATAATAAGGTTTTAAGTCTCGAACTCAAGGACCCACTCGATACGCTCGCAGGTCAGAGGTCAGCCGGGACCAGCTTG
>JANJGK010000030.1:28061878-28081878 GCA_039081455.1 Macrobrachium rosenbergii
TTCGACGGAAATATGTCTGCATACTTTCCTCAAGATCGTTTTACCGGTTTTCTGGGCTTTAGCTCAAAGGAGATTCTTTTATTAATCTTTACTCTGTTGCACTGCATGAGATTGCCTCTATTTTTATTTCTTTTGATATATTTTCTGATCTTTAAATTTCGTAGGTTTTTGGATAAGTAACTCTAATTATGAGAACAAACAATAGTAATTACAAAAACAATTTCATAACCATTCTCACAGCATCCATAAGGTCCCCGTAGGAACGAGGGAACAGGTACATTCAGTTTTAGATTTTTCATATTCTTCTTGAAAGATTATATGTGCACTTATTTTTCTTAGTTTACGTAAGAAAGGAAATAATAATGAGAATTTAAATTCCTGTAAATGATAAACTATTATGTAATTTTCATTATGACCATATTGCCATTTCCTGTTAAATGATTTTTCCAAAGGCCAATACGACGAGCATTCTAATGCCCTTCTCTAGCCCAGGCCCGAAGAAAACAATATAAAGGAAGGAACGGGAGAAGGTTGGATCTTAACCACCTACATCAATTAATTTGGCCCTTGTCGCGAGATTGATTTGCTACCATTTAAGAAAGTCCATTACACCTTTTTCTTAAAGCGAACTAGATTGACCGCGATAGCCATACTCACCTGTCTTGAAACTAATAAGAAAAAAGTTAATGTGCCATTTAGAAATGAATATGAGAAAGCAGAGATTTTTCTAATATGGGTAAAGAATTTTCTCACAGGTCAGATTACTGTTTAAGATAACCAGTTTTGGTGTAAGGCACATGGCTGCACTGTATAGAAAGTCTGTGTGTGAGTAGATTATTGAGAGTGCTTGCTGAAATGAAATAGTTAAATGTGAAATAGTGTAAAGCAAAAGAAATTAATTACATTGCATTATTTGATCTGTATCGGTGCTCAAGGTGAATTGCTCTGTCATCTTGAAGCTTCTGGTGCCTGATGTCGTAATTAGTATTCGATATGAAGTCACGAGAAGGAAAATTATCACGCAGGTTACCTTGGCAGCCAAGCAAAACGTCTTCAGTTCTTTTGCAGCCCGAAGATGGTTTGAATATTAAATTACAATTCTCAGAAATCTTTTTTGGCAAAAGTGTAATTTCGTTTGTAATATACGACAGAGTTAAGTAAAATGTGGTGAAATTAACCTATGGGTATCCTTGGTTAAAATCAGGAGATTTCTCCTTTTACGCAATTTCTTATAGACGCAATTTCTCACAGACCTTAACAGGCGAGGCTGCAGTTTCCTTCGGTTTCGATATAATCTTTGAGTATCAGAGATTACATTGTACGATTAGTCTTTCCTGCATTCTTTTTTCCCCGTCTTTATTCCGAGCTGCATATTTTTATTTTTAAATTCGATTGTGCACTGAAGCTGATAAGTATTAATAACGATGTTGAGTGTGGGTGCGTTCGGTCGAATTTTTTTTTTTTTTTGGGGGGGGGGGATGTTGGGTTGGGAGGGGTTGGTTAAGGAGGGGTTGTGTTGTTTATTATTGTACTGTATGTGACTGCATCCAACGCCCATCTTACGGCAGATCCTTACATGGGAATTTTTTTTTTTTTGTCCTTGAAATTTTTGTTGCTAATGTAACATTTGAATGTTTTCCGTTTGATTTACAAGGTAAATTACTTTGCGGAAAATATTAAGTCTGAGCATTTACAGACATAATGCAGTTTTCTTTGGTTGTACATTAGAAATAAATTGATTACATAAATATTGAATAGTTAGGAGTATTTACGTAACACTTTTAAATACAAACGGAAAAGACAAATAATGTGTGAGAGAATGACACATATAGATGATCAGCAATAACATAAATGATTAGCATTGACATACTTCAGTCTTTGCAGTGATATAGCAACATTCTTTTTTTCTTTCATTGGACTTGACCGTCATGATCAGCCATGATAAATTTAGCTCCCCAGAAGAATTTATTGAACTTGCTAATAGTGGGTCAATGTCAGGCCTGTTCAGTCGTGCCGAAAATAACGTTTCACGGAAACGCTGAAAGTGAACCGCAATATTTGGAAGAACTCAGAAAGGTTTGAGGAGAGAGAGAGAGAGAGAGAGAGAGAGAGAGAGAGAGAGAGAGAGAGAGAGAGAGAGAGAGAGAGAGAGAGATCATGGCGATTTTTCCCCAATTACCGCGTTCTTGACCCATAATTTTAATTACTGAATTTCTTTCCTTTTCATTTCTGTAATTATTTCCTATTTTCCTCAAGTACACTGATTTATTCTGCATGCGAGGATTTAGTTTTATATACTGTAATCTCCTTGTGTATTTGTATTAAAATATAGAATAACTTTGCCGGTCAGACGTTACCTCGAGTGTACCTAATATAAGTTTTCCCTTTTTTTTTCGCAGGTAGGAGATGCTCATTAGTATGGAAGGCCATTGCCAGGGAGTACATTTGATCGGTGTGTCGTTTAACATGTATCAGTTTGTTCCCATTTGACTTCAGATGTTCATTTGAATTTCTTTCTGTTATTAGTGTTGAGAAATACGTACATACATACTCTACTTACGTACATATATACACACTCCCACATACATACACCCACTCTTACACACAAACACAATATATACATATATATATATATATATATATATATATATATATATATATATATATATATATATATATATATACATATACATACATACATACATACATACATACACACACACACATACATACATACTTACATACATACATTACACTCTTGGATTACAAGAATGACCTCAGTTCTTGTACTGATTATGAACATGAAGTAAGCTCAGCAAAAACTGAAACACTTACAGAATTGAGAGAAACAGTATTTCATACCAGACTCAGCCAGTTAATTTTGTTTCAGGTTTTCATGTTAATTTACGTCCGCAAGGCATTTATTTACATTTATTTGTATCCCGTCACGATATTTGTCAACTTCTGAGTAGGATTGAATGATTTTTCAAGAATAGCGGGGTCGATCGCTCAATATACTGATTATTAGTTATTATTGTCCTTGTTGTTGTTAATTTTATTTAAAATATTATTGCAGCTGTTGAGATTTGATGACAAAATCAATTATCTGAGTTACCAGCATTAAGAATATTAAAAATACATTCCCAGTAAAAGAAAAAAAAATAAGAATTGCCCAGGATATATTTTCTGCGTTACCAAAGTTAAGGCATCGATTTTGCAGGAATGATTCGGACAGTTTTGTTTGTGATATTAAAAACGCAATTGTTGAGTAATTACTAATAACAAGATATTTTAGTATTCTTAGTAGTGCGGCATACAGACTTCTCCGATATCATCGTTTATCCTGTCTCATTATGTTTCTTGATGTCTTACGAGATTAAGTTGTGAAGAAACTCACCGAATAGTGTTATTTCAGTATCCAGGCCAGTTGATAAGTTACCGACAAAAGGGACGACCATGATACCTATGTTGTTTATAAAAAATACCCGAGCCTAACTAGTATTTATTTTAAAGGTGTCTTTTATTAGGACTAAGTATTTTTATGTTACGGTAATACAGCACTTCAGCTTTACCTTCAGATACAAACGGTTATTCACTAAGACTGAAGTAAATAAAGTCGACGGCTTGGTTGAGTCATGGTATGAAGAGTGTGGAAGGAGGTTTGAAGAGGTTACGAAACTGAATAAAAGTAGGAAGGGAAAAGGTTGGGGCAGGTCCAATACATTGTCATCTGCCACACACCAGATTTTGAGTTATATTCAGAAAACGAACGTGATCAGTCATTCCCCAATTTCGGGAATTCTGATTTACCCTGTCGCCTCTAAGATAAGTCAGGTTACTGAACTCCAGTGTAAGATGCTGGAGAGTTTTGAAGTGCTTTCCAGCGTTGGCAGTGGCCTTTTTTTTCTCTCTCTCTTTTTGTTTTACAGAGTAGTGAGGTTCAGCCATTATCTAGGTAACACCAGAGATTGGATTAGTAATCGCATGAGAACCTGTACCAGCCATGTTCAAATATTTTTCATTTATTTGCTTATTATTTATTTGCATACATACTTTTTTTACGAACGCCAATGATATGGTCAAATTAATGCGATTATCTAACCTCAGTGCAAAGAATTAGAGAAATTTCACCAAAGAAATGAACAGAATAAATGAAATACCTGGAAGAAAAACTGATAAGCAATAGATACGTTTCTTGTCATACCACCGGATGACTCTTTAACCTTATGTAACTAGGTCTTGATTTACTGCCGGTTACGTTTCACCTTGCACAGAAAATTGCACGCAGATTTTTAATTCAGACTCGGTTTAGATCTCGATATTAGGTCAGACATGGAAAGGTCACCGGTATTCTTTGTAGAACAGATTCTTTTTTTCCGGACGCATGTATGCTAATTAGAAGCCCAAGTGCCCTGCTGTATAAGGTTAGGTTGGGTTATGTAAGTTTGTTAGACTTCATGATGCATGCCTAGTAAACGCAAGGGTCTGATTTCCTAATTTCCGCTATATCGGGACACGAACACATCTGTATTAAAATGTCTTTGGATAACCTCAAAATGTCCTTTAAATAACCTTGTAACATCCAGATTTCATAAATGAGAGGGTTACATCTTTTTCTCCCCTTGTTGATTTCATGAAATACTTATAAATGGATGTCGAGTGTTTCTCATGTATTTCAAATTTTGCTCGATTTCATATGTTGACTGTATGAAATAGTAGTAACACTGGAAAACTATCATAGTATGTTTTACTGTATTTCTTCTAATAGTTGATGAAGTATGGTAGTTTAGTAATTGAGCGAAGACAGCGACCTCATATTCGGGAGATACCAAAATAGCCTTGTCGAGAAGAGATATTAATGGTTTTCATGTCTTGAAAAAGATTTTGTGGTTTTATTTGTTGACCTTTTTCTTCCGTGAATGAGGGGCAGCTGACCTCGTTTCGTATCATGAATTGTATTTGACTCATGGATGGATGTTACCACCAATTAAGTCTTACCTCAGCTTCTGTCCGAAATGTTAATTTGGTCTAATTCCAAGCTTATCATTTCAACCTATCATGACTCGAGAATGACCCCCGAAGACTTGCACTCTCACTTCGCGACTTTTGGCATAATTGGTCTCTCGTATGTGCTTGAATTGTTAATCTGAGAGAGACTCGCCTCCAGGGGCATCACGAGTACGCAGTTGCTTTCGTTCGATGTTATCTCTGATGGCTTTGCCCTGGGGCGGCGGCGGAGCAGGTCTTCGGTACACACAGGCGTCGAAGGATTTGATGAAGTCGACGTGACTATCGACGTGTTTGTTTTACGGAGCATTGTGTCTGTGTTCCCCGACCGGCCAATGAAGAATTGGAGAAATTTATTTCTGGTGATAGAAATTCATTTCTCGTTATAAAGTGATTCGGATTCCACAATAAGCTGCAGGTCCCGTTGCTAAGTAACCAATTGGTTCTTAGCCACGCAAAATAAATCTAATCCTTCGGGCCAGCCCTAGGAGAGCTGTTATTCAGCTCAGTGGTCTGGTTAAACTAAGGTATACTTAACTTGTTGTGTCCGTGTGGAAATTCGGCTCGTGTTTTGTTTATTAAATGTTCATTGTCGAGATATCCTACGGAGTTTTTGCTTTTTATATTGTACTATTTTATTTCTCAAGTGAAGTAGGGATTTGGGAAAAGTTAGCGTGGCATTGCAGTTTCATTATTTAACAACTTTTGTTTTCCATGTCCGTGTGTTACATATTATAACAAACTTGTTTTCTTTACTGTTTAGCAAAACTTGGTTTTTTAATATTTTTTAAAAACCTTGTTTTTATAGAATAAATGACCTTAGCACTTCACTGGACCATCTGTAACGAATGATAAATATTCTGTGTAGAACAAGGCGTAACACTAATTTTAGTTGATACTCCCTAACCTTCAGACAGGGCAAATCCCCAGAATCACGGAGCATGCGTATGGAGAGTCGACAGGATGTTGATGGGGCTGTGGTGGCTGTGAAGCTTTTCCTGATACTGAGGTTTTATCCATGAGTCAAGGTTATTGTAATAGCCTGGCAGTGTCTCCCTGCTTGTATTTATTTTTACCAATCTGCCTTAATGAAAAATGCTCTGGTTACTGTTGATATTTCTAGTGTATCCATACTGTTAAAATGACTGTAATATAAGAGAGGGTCGAGACGACGAAGCCTCGACCTTGGGAAGGTTACGTACCGTCCTGAAGGTCGTGCCAAGATGCCCTCACTCTGAATAATTAATTAGGGGCCACAGGTGAAAGTCTGGCCCTGGCTTGACGACGGGAGGTCTAAATGTGAAGTGCTTGTGACGCTGACAGTCGGTTTTACGCACAAATATTTACACATTGCATGTTATGTATTATCTTTATTAAGAAAATTACGCAGTTACCGTCTTGGGAATTATCATTTTGGGGATTTATGTATACCTCATCCTTTTTCAGCATGAGCGTTAATTAAATTGTGGAATAACTTTTCCTCCCTTAAACATAACCCATTTATATTCCAAACCATTTAATAGCACTAAAAATAAAAAGAAAGTCTGTAACATTTTATGACACCTCGAGAGTCTCGAAATTCATCCTAATAGATGGTGATTTCAAAATATTTTTCCTGTTTAACTCGTTAGATCTCTCAAAATAAATTTGTATGACAAATATGTATTTTTATATTGAAGGGCCATTCTTTTTCACGTTGAATGATGGTATCTGCGGACAGTATGCCATGGAATCATGATGACTTAAAAAATGTTTCGGACGCTACACAACACTTGAGTAGAATGTGTCCACTGGCAACTGCCCAAAACGTTATATAACAGCTGTGTCTCGGTGACTGAGTAGGGAAGGAGAGTCTGGGAAGGGTGGAAAGATCTTATTCCGCCCTGATGTTAGCGGGTTCGCTTAATTGAAACTTAAAACTCTTAGTAACATATCGTTAAGATCATTCTTGTCATTAATTAATTAATAAATTATCAGTAAATAATTCACTTGTTTTGCTTTTCCTGTTTTTCACTGGTCCGCTGGTATGGTGGCTAGAGTCGCGGCATGCAGCTCAGATGTTGCGGGTTCGCGTCTCCCCCAGGGCGACGAAAATTCAATGGCTCTGTATCATGATCAGTTACTGCTGCAATGTCGGGTCTGTCATGGGAGGTTGAAACCAACATTCTTTGGAAAAAAGTATACCTTAGTTTTACCAGACCACTGAGCTGATTAACAGCTCTCCTAGGGCTGGCCCGAAGGATTAGACTTATTTTACGTGGATAAGAACCAACTGGTTACTTAGCAACGGGACCTACAGCTTATTGTGGAATCCGAACCACATTATAGCGAGAAATGAATTTCTATCACCAGAAATAAATTCTTCTAACTCTTCATCAGCCGGCCAGAGACTCGAACTCGGGCCTAGCGAGTGCTAGTCCACAGCTCTACCGACTCTCCCAACGAAGAGCTTAAGCTTGAATTTCAAGTCAAGTCCCCTGTGTGCTTGTTCCATGTGAATAGGTTTCATCTAATGAAATAATAATAATAATAATAATAATAATAATAATAATAATAATAATAATAATAATAATAATAATAATAATAATAATAATTTGTAACGTAAATATTTATTACAGAAACTCACGTTAATTTGGTGAAAGTCGAAGCTAGTGAGAAATGAAGGTATGATCATTTATATTCTAGTCAGGTGTGTGGGAACTGTGCAAAAGAATCAGTGACGAAAGCATTTTAATAGTTATCAGGAGATAGGTTGTAGCTTCTTCCTTGGCCAGTTTTCTTATGTCTTCAGTAAGTTTTTATTTTTCAGTGCGATGCGTGACTAAAGAGGTAATGCAAGCACAATCCAATTTTTGTGAAGAATCAATGCTGTATTTCCTTGTCTTATTTCTTATAACTAAATTATTACATCTTCATGCAAGCAAAAAAAATGATATGACCTTGCAAATATGACGTAAGTTCATCATAAACATGGACATTCAAGAAAGCCCGCTTTAAACAAAAAATCCCACGTTAACATAATCTAGGCTAATACCAAGGTTCCATGTATAATACGATCATAATTGAGGTAGTAAACACTGGGCAGGTCTTGGTTTATTGGACAGGTTTAATGTTTTAAGAACTTTGTATTATGTCATATTAGGTGCTAAAAAAGATGGTCTAATGGTTAATGATCAAGGGTTGGTGACAGTTACCTTGTCAGCAACATAACCAATTGATTTAAGACAAAATGCTTAGTTATTTTGTCGGTAGGAACAGAGAAGTGGGCACTGCGGACTGATGGGTGGGGTGTGTTTCTAATATATATATATATATATATATATATATATATATATATATATATATATATATATATATATATATATATATATATATATATTTATATGTATATACATATACTGTATATATATATATATATATATATATATATATATATATATATATATATATATATATATATATATATTTATATTTATACATATATGTATATATATATTTTAAATAATAATACTAAACCTATATTCCATACCTAAGAAATATGGCCTCTATCACTTTTCTTAGTGCCTTTAAATTTCTTCTCAAGAGTCTGGCTTTACATACATACATACATACATACATATATACATACCTCCGGTTTTCAGCAAGTATCTTTGGGACGAGGTTAGCAGCCCACGGTTATTCCAGCAGCTTGAGTGCTGGCAGATCTTAACATATCTTGGTGGCCACCCACCGTCCTAGAGATAAATTTATTTGTTGAAAAACGGAGGTATGTATGTATGTATGTATGTATGTATGTATGTATGTATGTATGTATGTATGTATGTATGTATGTATGTATGTATGTATGTAAAGACATACTCTTAAGGGGAAGTTTAAAGGCACTGAAATGTTATTGAATCCAATTTTGATAGGTATGTAATATAGCTTTTTATTATTATTCGGAAATATTTGTTCGTTGGTTTAGAGCACCAGTATGTACGTACGTGCTAAATTTTCCAAATTACTGGTTTACACTTTTGATTTCAAACTGTAAACCGGTATATTGGGACATTTTTCATATAGTTGCGTACGATTGCATTAATACAATAATAACTTTCCAATAACAATAAAAATAATAACGTATACCGTACCTAAAAAAATTGGCGTACGGTGAACTCATTTTTTATGACCGTGTAAATTACAGATTTTCTTCATTGTTCTTCAGGGTAAGCAAGTAACGATAGTTTTAGCAGCAGTAATAACAATTTCAGAAATTGAATTTAATCTTGATTTTCAAGTTTGTGGATATTTGACTTGTGAACAAAGTGAAAGGTCAGTAGCTTCACTGCAAAGCCACATATGGACAAAACAATAGGCTGTAGCCCAGCAAAAACTAGGGAATAAATTTCTTTGAAACTTAGATTTTCGATGCACTAAGTTTCGAGTTTCTAATGCATCTGGGTAGGAGGTTTCAACGTGTTAAAGAGTTCAAATATGATAAATATTTTTAAGCGTAAAAACCAGCATGTCCTCTAAAACTTTCTTGGTTTTTTCCTTTACCGTCGTATTTATTGTTATTATCAGTGATACTATTATTACTGCGTATGCAAAAGGCCACGACATAAAGGTACTAGTTAATCTTTACTAGCTCTCTTCTTTTGCCAAGAGTGGAGTTGCTTAAGATGAGTAAAGAAATCAATGTTAAAATACGCTGATAATTTGATCCATGATATCTAGAGCAAGGAAATCCTCAAAAAAAAGAGAGAAAAAACTTTTGAGAATTAACAGCTCTGTCCTCGATCATAGCTTGGATTAGTTCATTGCTTTGAGAAATATACACAACAGTTTTAGGCATTACACCTGATGCTTATTAAGAGTAGTAATGATTTCAGACGTTAATACTGATGCAGAATTAGAGTTATGGTTATTTCAGATATTAAATATGCATATGAACGAAAAGATATACAAATAGCCAATGAATTAGATTAAATTCAAATGATTTATGCGAGTCATTTCCAAATTGCGCGGAGAGGAAGGTTCACAGAAATACTTACGGATATCATGGAAACTTAATGTTCCAAAATCCTAAAAATAAGCTGTTGAAACTAAAAAAAAAAACTCCCAAAAAGCAAACACCAGACAAGAGGCGAAGAAGTTAACTAAAAAAAAAAAATTTTTTTTTTTTTTTTGGAAGTCTCAAGGAAATTAAGCTCTGTCTCAAATTTGATGAACAGCTCGACCTTCTAACCTGAATTTCTTGTAACCTGCAAGAGATATTTTAATTTTCATGATTGCAAATGAACAGCGGAATTAAGAGATCTTAACAGCTGCTGTTACAGTCCTATGATTGACAGCCCTGTGTACGAGCAACCGCAGCCTGAGATATTTTCAAAATGTGGGTATCAGGCATTACAAATCTCTTAGAAAAGGTGAACCGACAGACGGTGACGAACAAGCGGAAATAACTTTTTTTTTTTTTGTGATTAAAAAAGTTTTTTGGTGAGTTCATGGTTTTACATTAATCTTACGTTATAAAAAAATTCTTGATTTTGTTCTGTATATGTTTCTGTATTTATCGATTATTGTTGAAGCACTTGAAGCTCTATAGAGAGTTCAAGATTACCAGGGTTCAATTTAGTGTATTTGGGGAAGTAATTTGGTAAAATCATTCTACCATAAGTTGTTGGGTTTATTTTTACTCAGATCGGACGTAAAAGTTGATATGGTTTTTAAAGCTTAGAAAATTGAGTGAGGGGGGAAATTGCGTTTGTAGAAAACATTGAAAACAGATATTTTTTGTGACAAATCCAACTACTTTTTTTTGTAGAACAGTATTATATTTGGTACCTGTAAAAATAATATTCATGGAGAGTGTGAAATTTGTATTTATATATGTAATGTCGTGATAAGTAATGTTACCAAGTACAGCCATCACCCCCTCTCCGATAATATCCATTTTTCATATCCAGCTCTTTTCCCAAATCTTATAAATTATTGCCAGTCATGAGGCCGAATTTTGATGAGATTTTGGTTAAATTACGCTGACAACGTTTTGCGTAATTCTGCTATCAAAGACAAGCAGACCGTATCAGAAACATTACCTTGTTGTTGGAAATGATTATTTTTGTATGAGTAAATAATGATTCTGACTAATATGTAAGATTATGGCTTTAAATTCTTTATTTCTTATAAAACAGCTTAGTTTCATCAAATACCATATATCTTTATACAGTAGCATGAATAATTTTATATTTTCATTCTCGTTTGCATTTTGCCTTATATCTCTATATTTTTCACATATGAATGATAGAATTGTCTGTTTTATCTCTTTACTGAATTGGTGCTTTTAATAAGTTTGTTTCAGGTCATCTCGAAAGGAGCTCGCATTCTGTCGTTCACCTTTTACGTAAAACCATTCCCCGCCGAATGCTGAGACGAGCAGAATCATAATTTTTTCCACACTTTCTTTCCCTCCATTGAAAACGGTCTTCTCAATACTTCATCTCTAACGGCCAAAAAACCCGTTGCGGTTCGCGACCGACACTAAAAGTGACGATAATTCCAATCCATTGGAGGCAATTTCGCACCGGGCTGCGTTCGAGTCTGCATCGCCAGACACCTGAGACGTCCCATTTTCCCAGCATTCTTTTACGCTTCGAGTACGTGCTTGTATCTCGGGGGGAGCCGATTCTACAAGGAGCTTTCGTTGACAATGTAGTAAATTAGATGTTTCCTCTGGATGCAAAATGACGTCCGAGTGACTCGCTCTTTTCTGCGTGACACACTTGCGCGATTATCTCGTTTGTCAAGATGTTGTCGATTTGTATTTTAAATCGTTCGACGCGTCGTGAAACTGCAGTGTGCACCTATACACATATATACATAAGTTTGGTTTTATATGTATGCATATGTAACTACTGTAATATATATATATATATATATATATATATATATATATATATATATATATATTATATATATTATATATATATATATTAATGCCAATTTTCCTTGTCTTTTTTCTGAGGACTCTAAATCTTGTTTTTGTGGTATATTAACATTCATGTGTTGTGTAAAAAATATTTGCAGTTGTATTGTTATAATAACATATTTGAATGCCAGGTTCTTAATGTGCAGTTAATTTTATGCAATACCCTCTCTTGCTATAGTAAATTTGCACATTTTGTGGTGCCCTAGAGAAGTGGATAATGTAATCGTGTAGATCAGCTAGAAATTCGGTCCATAAGGTCAGTTCTCTGGCCTTTTCTAGCCTTTTGAGGGAGAAAGGTAAATGGAAATTTAGCCCTAGAATCATTTTTTCTCACAAATACGAGGTATTTGCTGTTGTTCATATGGAAACATGTTTCACCTGAATTGCCTCTCATGCTAATTTATTTTTAAAATTCCAGAAAAGTGTCTTCTGTACTGTACTGTAAAGATGACAAAGAACGATAAGAAAAACACTGTAGTGAAATCGAGAAAAATATTTTCTCTTTAAAGTAAGTTGCAGTTGTTCTCAGATATCCTTGTGGTGTAATATAGTTGGATTATTTGTTATATCCTTTTGATATCAGAGCACTATTAACTATTATCTATTCCTTTTATTTTGCATGCAAGAATTCTGTCGCTTCACTTTGATGTCTTGCCGCCGCGGGAACCTTGTACAACCTTTTCCTTACAAGGGCATTTATACGTGAGATTGTTAATATTAGCAATACATTCGCGTATAAATTCACACTCCGCAATCAGATTCGTATCCATATCGAAAGGTTAGATTTACTCGTGCATTCTTTCGTGTGTCAGCTTTGTTTGTTTATCTTCGTGGAACTTTATGATATAGTTTTCTTGTTAGTGTTTTTATCTCTCAGTTATTTAATGGTCTGGCAAAAGGCCCTGTTAGTCAGTATTGCAACATTTAGCTTTTTTTTTTTTTCGAAGGACATCACACTTTATGCGTCACCACGTTTTATCCGTTTTTGACATCGCAACATTTGCGCTTGTCCTCGTTTCGAATGATTTACCTCAGGAATTTTTGGTTTTCCTCTTCAAAAAAATTTATGTTTCTACCCATCGTTTAATTCCCTAGGTTTCTTCCTCTTTCACTACCGATCCTCTTTCTGTTCCTCGCACATACTCGTAATACGCCTTTTCTTACAAAAGCTGAGATTTTCTCAGCATATATTGAGATCCCATAAATTAAGTCATTTCAGTGGTCCCAAGTCACTGTCTCGGTTTCCTATCCCATTCAATACTTCGGATTTTCCCTCATGAATTTAAATTCAGCCTCTCATTTCAGTAAAAATTTGTTGTGGTCAGGTTATTTTGAACATTCCTTGGGCAGATTATTGAGCTTTTCGGACAGAAATTAGTTATTTTATTTCAAGGTCTTTTTTTTCATTCTAGTTATAAAAGTTGTATTCACCTCATTTTGGACTATTGCTTTTAAATTTGGGACGCTTCATCATTTCACTCTCATCCTGTTTCCTCTGAAAGACGGATTTTTTGGTCTGCTTTCTGTAGGTAAATAATTAAGTTTAAGGAGGGTGATTCTTCTCATATCAGTCACCCTAGATTTCCCCATCAGACCATTTTTGTTTTACATTTTTCTACTCCGTTGTTTCATATTTCTAGTGGCTTCTATACATACATACACACACACACAAACACACACACACACACACACACACACATATATATATATATATATATATATATATATATATATATATATATATATATATATATATATATATATATATATATATATATATATACATATATGTATATATATGTGTGTGTGTATAGAGGATGAAAATTTGACAATAGACTATCTTGAGTTGCTTATTTGAGAATGCTGAAAGTAAAAATGTTATCTTTATAGATGGCTCTAAATCCAGTAATGGTGTTGGATATGGAATTTAGCGTAGGGGTTATTTTGCGAAAGCACACTTCCCTTGTAACCTAAGTTTTTACTGCAGAATTATCTAAAAGTTCATTATCTATTGATAAACCAGCCACCTTAAAAACGGACAGTTTTGCCATTTTTTTATGCAAAATGCTTTGCAGTTACTGAAAGGCTTTAACTTAGAGAATCCTATGATGTAGAGGTATAGAAATGAATTTTTTTTGGCTACCAGCATTTACGGGTGTGCTTGGGAATTATTAAGCAGCTGAGCTATCAAAGCAGGCGGCAGCTGAATTACTTAAAAGGAGGGATCCTTTCATGCTGCAGGTCCTTGGAATTATGGAAATACGCCAAGACGATTGCAGGTGGCATTAAGCCATTTGCGAGTAAAACATACTTGCATTACACACAGTACTTGATGGTTGGTAAATACCACCCATTTGGTTTGGTCCCCTTAACTGCGGTTTATTTGCTCGTTGAGTGCCATGGCCCTCGAGATCTTAGAAACAGTGCCTCTGTTTTTGGCTTTCGTGAAGATGGCAGGTTCATTCTTGCCAAGATCCTTGGAGAGGTTGGTGTGTGTGTGTGTGTGTGTGTGTGTGTGTGTGTGTGTGTGTGTGTGTGTGTGTCACCTGTAGGTGTTTTTGAATTCATTCCGGAAGATTGGCTTTTGCAGAAGATTTAGATGCCGATCACATTATTTAAGTATTATTAGAGGTTCCTAATCAGTTTTTTAAAAATGAATTACTGTATCACATAATTATACCTACATCAATGACCATATACTTTTAGTGTCATATATATATATATATATATATATATATATATATATATATATATATATATATATATATAGATATATATATGAAATATTCCACTTACGTATATGTTGAATAAATGAATATTATATATATATATATATATAATATATATATATATATATATATATATATATATATATATATATATATATATATATATATATATATATATATAAATATAATGCTCAACAACTATATTTTCCGTAGTAGGGTGCCTCTAGAGAACGAACATCAGTCGTCTTTGCCACATAAATCCTTTACTGCTTCCTAGCTGTGCGCTGAATCCCACCCCGCCCCCTCGCAGTATCCGTTGTAATATTTCTTGCCTTCTCTGTTAAGGATTTCAAGGTTTTGAGGGCGAAATTGTATCCACAAATACTAAGGAAGTGTAAGGTTAGGTGTATCGCTTGGACATTTTATTTCCATTGATGTGGAGGCAATGTCCAGTTGATCCTATACATTTAAACCAATAAGAAAGAAAAAACTCTTAATCCCTGAGTGAGGATGATTCAAGTACTATTCAGATTAAACTGATCTGGGTTTGATAGGTATAGTCTGACGATTTTTGAAATGTATTTAAAGTCATAACATCTCGCATTTTCAATTCTGTACTTTCCATCGCATATTACTTACAGAATTCACCGTCGCGTTTATAGTCTACATCTCTAACGCATATAAATATACGTTAAGGTGGCGTCCCCGAGGAAGCATTTTTTTGGTCGAAGCGACGACAATGCAGCATACTAAATATCGAAGACACCACGAATTTGGACCTGAGTACTTGATTGAGTGATGTCTGCCTCCGCGTCATGCATGAGCTTCCGAGCAAGTCCGTTCGTAGATGTCGTTAACATGGCCATTAATATTCTCCGTTGAATTTCTTATGAAGAGATTGAGCCATGGAAGAATTCTTGGTTGTTTACTTTCTCATCATCCAGGATATGTCTGTGTGCCCCCGTGTTTGTTTCTGTCTCAATGAATATCATATGTATATACATATATACATTACCCACGCATACATCTTCTCTATATAGGTACATGATGCATTTGGCCCTCTGAAGTTTTTCCGCAATAGAGGTTTATCCTTTCGTCTTAAATAATGAATGTGGAAGTGAATGTTAACTCGGTACTAATTAGGTGCGGCTTGTGTTTGTGTTTGTCAGCAGGTGGCCTTTGTTCAATATTAAGTTCACGAAATTAATAGTTTGGGTATGCCCAGACACCATAAATATTGTGTATATTCTTGACACAGATAATATAGTTTCATTGGGGTAAAGCATCTGGTTTGAAATGCTAAAACATTGGGAAATGCTTCCTCTCGCTAGAAGAGAAATGCTATACCTGTCTACTTTTTTTTTTAGCTGGGTTGTTGTGCAAAATACTGGGCTAGGACTCACGAAAACAGTGGCTTTTGCAAAAACACTTAGGCTTTTAGGAATACCAAATATACACCACAGCCATGTATTTTTATTACGCTTTCAGTTATCATGATTCCCATTGATTACTGACCTCATGGAAGTGACTGAAAGCGAGAAAGGTACAAATACCTGTGCAATTTCGATGGCGGCGGGAATTTTACGATCCTCGTCGCCGCTTAACAGCAGTCGTAAAGGCTTCGGCATCCTAGCCCGGACCGAGGTTATCTAAAAGTAAGTGGCAGTTCTGACCTTTTAAGCTCATAGCATATGCTTGTCTTGCGGTTCTGTAAGCCCGACTTGGGATTTCAGCACTGGTGTGATCCCCCGCCGGTATCTACAAGGGAAGAATGAATGAGCGAATCGGTAGGGTAAAGCACCTGGAGGTTCTTCCAGCGGTTAGAATTTAAGCGACGAGGGATGGGACACTCGGGTCTTGTACCTCATAAAATGATCTGGGTCCTGACTTTTAAATCGAAACTTGAAATCGTGTTTAAATTGAGCTGTTTGTTGCCAGCTTACTTGCAGTTTTCTTCCCCGGGTCGCCTAAGAACCTGACCGTTTTTTGCTGAAGCAGTTCTGGTAAAATCACACTCGTTGATTTTTCGATATTTACGGTAATGAAGATCAAACCCATTTCGGTAGCATTAAGTTGTTACTCTTTTCCAATAATAATTCTGTTCGAAACATGGACATATCCTGGTCTTTTTTGGGGGGGTTTATTGACAGAATTATTGAAGCAATCCATTTTTGTTTTTGTCTGGTGTAGCGTGTAATTTTCTCGCTGCTCCCCCGGGAATTTGGATTGCAGTAATAGAGGTGGCGCTTTGAAACCAGTTCCCTCATCGTGGTCTCATTGTTTTTCCTATTTCGAGCTCTGTCTTCAAAATTGTTGAAGTTATTCAAGGTCAGCCGAAAGGAATAACCATACGGCACAACTTCTTATTTAATATTAAGTATTTAAAACTGCATGCTGAGTAGAGTGCCCTACTTTTGGCCAGATGGAGTGTTTGTGTTATTGTAGATATCTACATTTTTCTATATGATAGAAAATGCAAATTGAAATATCATGGTATAGTATTCACCTTATAGTAGCTGCATGAACTTTTGTTGTTTTGTTTCGATTAATACAAAGATTTAATCACACGCTTAAGTTCTAGCTTTACTTCTAACTCGCTGTATTAAACATTTATAAGGCTGTAGGGGTCATCTGTAAATCATTGCGATAGAAGAAAAAGCAGTTTGACACTTCATATAACTCCCTTTATTTTCTCTCTCTTGCCAATCAACACCTCCATCAATTACAATTTGTCCGTACATCCCATGACACTGGATGCACAATAGACGCGGTACAGCAGTCCATCATCATTCAGTCGTACAGGTATTTGTTCTATTTTGTGTGTTGCAGTCAGCATCATTTATCTTTTTGGCCATCAGCTTTGTGACCCGGGAGATACTGCTTACCCAAGCATTAGATTAACATGACGTTATTATGTGAGCGAAAAAATATATTATACTCTTATTTATTTTTGGTTTCTCCTTCCAATTGATTTTCAAGTATCTGTGGTTTAAGATTATTTTTGCAGTTTATTCAGTCTTTTGCTTTTTGACTTTCAAAAAATTATCAATTTATTTTAAGATATTTTGCATGGGTGTTATTTAACATCCGTGTCATATAATCAGTGTATTTTGAAATTCTTACAACTTTTCTGCAAAGGTGTGTATTAGTACTTGAACTTGTTTTAATTAAATATATATGCTAATTATGGTTAAATGTTTTAAAAATTGTAGTGAATTGAAACTTCATTTTAATTACAAGATTTTTTGGAAACGTATTTTGAAATTATTCACTTATTACTCCAAGAGTATTTTTCCGTCTCGCGGTGAATATCGAATTTCAGTGCGAACAAGCAAAAATAGCATTTGCTTGAATTATGTCAAGTTGCCGTTCCCAGTAATATTGGACGACTGCAGCGCTGCATGCAGTAAGACTTTGACATCGAAGCTTTATTGATTGTTCTCCCGTCGCTTTGATGTGCCGCCTTGGATCTAGAGCCGTTCTCATCAGTGTCTTGGTATATTAAAATGCAAGTGTTTTCTCTGTCCTTCGTGTTTCTTCTTTTACTTGAACTCGAAACTTTTACGCATGCGCTTCACGTTGGCTAATGAAGGTTCTCGGATCCTGCGTCATGAGTAAAACTGACTGAAAATTGTCACCGAGCTATTTAATAACCAAGTAGTGCTCTGAGCTGTTGTGTTTGTTACTTTATGCTATATATACTTGTCGAGTTGAAGCCTGTTGATTTTTTTGATTCGGTTAAGTATTGTCGGTATTGTATCTTTGTTGTTAAGTTGATGAAACCTTACCACATTTTATTCTGATTCTTGAAATCCTCACTGATATTGCCTTATGCGAAAAGTATCATACTTACACACGCATAGAAAATCCATTAAACGTTTTTCTTTCAGTGGAACTGTTAAGACATAATTGCAGTAGGTATGAGTACCTGGATTAATAGGAAAAATAAAGGAAAGAAAACCAGGTGAGCTTCAGTCAAGGGTTACAGGGCCGATTTCTTATTTTTTTCCTTTTTTTTTTTTTTACATATGTGGTTCTGTCTATTGGTATGGAAGCGTAAGGAAACGAATTCCCCTTTTTAAAACTCCCGGAATTGTTTTGATGCGCTTCATGTGCAAAGGAGACGGGGAAGAACATAGCAGGTCAAAGCTGACTCACTTCCCACCCGTGTAACAACTTTTTCTCTGTTATATGGCGGTTAGTCACTTCCTTCTTCGTAAGACGCCGCTTATTGTCCCGTGTTATTTTATTTCGTATTGTTTCGTGGAGCTATATCTCTCCTCTCGTGTTTTTTGTATTTATCTCCGAACATTGAAGTGGAATACAATTTCGGCAAAAGAAACAACAGTTTTTTTTTTTTTTGTAAACTTGGCATAGTTTTCCTCATAAGTAAACGCCCGTCGGATAAGTGTGGGTGAAATATTGGCTAGTTTTTCCTTAAGTAAAGGTTGTGTATATAGACATTAATTATAATTTCAGTTGATATATACATTAAAATAAAAAAAGGATCCTTACATTAAAAGGAAAGACAAAAATGGCATAAATACACAGAATGTTTTCTGATAACTAGCGGGATTGAGTTTTGTGTCTATTTGTTATTCGTTGATTTGGAACTTCTTGTGAAGAATCGTGTTCTGCCATACTTTTAATTTTTTAAACATCTGAAAAATAGTAGCGTTCTGGTCCTGATTTTCATCAAGAGACATGGTCCTGGAGAGCAATCTGGAGTTCCTCGCTACCAGACAGTTAGTAATTGCAAAAAAAAATAAAAATAAATAAAAAAATAAACAAATAAATAAATAAATAACTGAAAAACGTATAGGGAAGACCCTTTTAGCTGTATCCTTTCAAAGACTCTGCAGTGTAGGCAATTCATTCTGTTAAAAATTATTATTATTAATATTATTTGAAACAGTTTGCGTGAGGAGTTCGGTAACATGGTTATACCGCCTTCTTATTGATTCGTATTTTAACTTGAAATGGTTATACCTCCTTCTTATTGACTTGTATTTTAACTTACTTCGTCAGAGGATTCTGGCTTTCGAGGGTGACGGAAATTTAAATTTTAAATCGAACTAGAAATTTGTCATAGTTGTGGATATCAGGACGGGTATTGAAAGTGTGATAGTCCTTGCAAGTAAATCGTGGAATGCCTTGAGCTTTGCCATACATCCCCGTGCCAATAATTCAAGTTGGCAGAATATTCATAATCACATTATTTCGCTAAGATTCTGTAGGCACTCTTTCACTGTTAATAGGTTAGTGCTATTTAAGCCGCATCTTCTTGCATTGAT
>JANJGK010000030.1:28086878-28129378 GCA_039081455.1 Macrobrachium rosenbergii
TATTTATTTTCTCTCTTTCTCCTTCTCCTTGCGTAGCCAGCCATCAGTACACTCATTAACCCGGCTCTATTTATTGCTATCTTATTTCCAAGCCAACATTATCTCGCGCCGCTGGAGAGGGCCGAACATTTCTTCATTTTGCCGCAAGTCGGAAGGGAAAAAATACGAGCTCTGGCCACGCGAGGTCGTTTCTCGTTCATTTACGAAGCTCTCCTGCCATACGTGTACACCGACACTAAATCAAGCTGGCGGCCAAATTGTAGTGATGTATACTTTATCGCAAATGCGAGATTATAATGAGTTCTTATCGTAAAGATGCTGCTCGCCATCAACCCCGCCCCCCCTCCCGGTCCTCTTCTTCCTTGGCAGAATTTTCTTCCTGGAGAGAAAGGCCTGTGCAGTGCCGGCTTACAGTAGCCTGGAGGGGTTATCACTAACGCTTATCTGGGCGAGATGGCACCAAGGATAACACGGTGTGATATCAATTATTCAAGGGCCTCACGCCACATCAGGATACATCAACGGCGGCCCTATACCGTAGGAGATATTGGCGTGCTGCACGAAGGCTCTCTCCCAACGGTTTTGTTTTTGTCCTCGCCCAACGCAGAAACGATGCAGAAGGGGCGGGTGACGGTTTTAGCTGTTCGAAAATTTATGTCACCTGTCGTTGTGATGATGATGGACTGTTTCATCACGAGCTTATCGGGGATCTCGTTGATGGCAACGTCTTTATGGTCTTCCCTTGGAAGGGTTCGGTATAAAAGCAAATAAATATGCACACACAAGGATATTAACATTGCAACTATTCGGGTACTGATATACGTAAAATATTGATGCTTGTGTGATAAGTTTTTTATTTTCTTTACTTAAATAACTTCTCATTAGATGCATATGAAACCTTCGCAGTCATCGCACGTAGGGGCCTTTATGCCCGAGTGTCTTGTGTGCACGCACTGTAAATACTGTAGATAGCTGCATTTCCATTTATTTAATTTCGGGATGTTTAGCAGCGTGTGATTGCGTGATGGCAATCGTTATAGTTTCATGCATTATTGTATATGCACTGAATCTGAACAAACATGTAGAAATCAAACCTTTTCTGTATGCCATATGTTAATTTTACTTTTATAATGTAAGTATTTAATTTATATGAGTGAGTTCCAGAGGAAATAAAGAAAACATGATCAAGTTCCAGAGGATTAAGCATTATCTCGGTAATTTGAGAAAACGACGTGGATCATAAGTGACAAATGAACAGAAGCTGATTATTTTTTTATCACGTGAGTTAGGGCGAATGGTTAAAAGCTAGAACAGCATTATTTACAATACTGACTGTTATTTATTGATTATCTATACTCTGCCAGAATATAAATAACTAATAAATAACAGGAGAGTAGAACAGTTATATGGAAAACTGAACCAGGTAATAACTTGACTGGAAATTTGAAGACATGAGGGCTCAGGGCATAAAATGGCAACTCCAGCTGCCGAACTCCTGCCATTGCTGAAATTAGGGAACGAGTCAGAATATTGGGGGAGCCTCTGTCACTTCCATTCCTGGACAGGATTAATTTTAAGGCGCTGTCACCACATTTTCGTACCTCTCTCTCTCTCTCTCTCTCTCTCTCTCTCTCTCTCTCTCTCTAGTTCTTCTTTGGAGGGGTGGGTAGAGCTCTCGGCTGGCACGCTGTTGGCCCAGCGTTCGACTCTCCGACCGGCCAATGAAGAATTAGAGGAATTTATTTCTGGTGATAGAAATTCATTGCTCGTCATAATGTGGTTCGGATTCTACAATAAGCTGTAGGTCCAGTTGCTAGGTAACCAGTTGGTTCTTACCCACGTAAAATAAGTCTAATGGTTCGGGCCAGCCCTAGGAGAGCTGTTAATCAGCTCAGTGGTCTGGTTAAACTAAGATATATTTAACTTCTCTCTCTCTCTCTCTCTCTCTCTCTCTCTCTCTCTCTCTCTCTCTCTCTCTCTCTCTCTCTCTCTCTCTTATCGGGGATATTTCGGCCAATTGAGAGGCTGTCCTCTCTGGCAGCGGTCAGGAAACATCCGCCAGGCTGTGTTTTTATTCCCTGAAGGTAATCAATGCCTTTATGACTAGGGTTGGGGGTGCCCCTCCCCCACTTTGACATTAGTCTGCGATAATCTCTCGGCTTGATTTCCGTCGCATACCATCACTATTTTGTGTGACAGACCTCACTTGTCTCGGTGCTATACGTCCCCTTTTTTCACTTCCGCATTCTTTTTCTAGTTTTCTTTTAGGTAATTTCTAACACTTGAAACAGAAAAATACAGAAGTCTCCGTCATTCAGAACACAAGAGGCCTCCTAAATTCATGACAGATGAAGCAGCAAAATTTTCGCTCGAGTCCGAAAGCTCTTAAGGGTCTGATTTACAAGTATTTTGTCATTGAATGGTAAGCTTTTACCAGCTGATAATTCATGGAAACTTTAGGATTACTTCTAATTAGTAAAGAAAATGATTTATGCGGAATAGGAATATATTTTAATATGTAAGGAAATTTCAGAATTTTTTTTTTTACATTCTAATGTACAATTACTTGTACGTCTGTGAGTGCGTGTTTGTTCGTGTTTGGATATGTTCCAGCTGTGCAACTGACGAAGGGAAACTTAATCCTCTACTGAAGGCCATGCAAGGGGGCCAAGCCAGATCAGGAAACCATGCCTCCTGGTATACAAGCGAACGTTGTAGCTATGCGTTCTACTTCATTCCACGAGCCTTTTAGACGTGGCTCCCCGCTGCCAGCCTTTCTTATCCGGTTAAGTTAGTGCATGTAATGCTGAAAGGAGGGAGAGTGAAGGAAGAGACTTATCGCCCCGTGATCTCCTTGCCTTCTCAACCATCGATAATGGACTCTGTTCTCTCGTGTTAGATCCTCTCTGTTATTCCTTCTCTTGAGTCATCTCACTACTCTCTTCTTTGGTGGCTCTCTCTACTATAACGATGATAAAACTCAAGGTGAAATTTCTTTCCATTCGAGATAGTCTTTGTTTGCTCCGGTTAGTTTCAAGTCTTTGTGACAGTTGCGTTACTCCGCTCATTTAGAAATAAAATCCAATGCCATTTAGCCCTATTTAAGGAACGATTTTCGTAACTTTTAAGTTAGACACTCAGAATTGATTATATGATGCTTGCAAGCTTGCTTAGTGAGTTCACTGCCTATTGGCTATCTTGCAATAATAATGAAATCTTGTACCAATAAAGCAAGCAAGATTGCCCTCGAGAAAGGCACTCTTAATAGTAGGAGGAAATATTTTCCAAAGGGTACATGTACTGTACATGGCAAGATTAATTGATTTCAAGATGTTTACCTTTTTTTACGAATGGAGGAGAGGGCTCAGAGGGAACGATGCAGATGGAATCTGCGATTTACAGGGACAAGTGCTTCATTCCCTCGTGCCTTATGGCATTTTGCCAAAGCCCGGTCACGATTTGGGCGGTATTCACTCATCAGTTACAAAAGGGAACACGACTGAATTTCTCTCTTTATGGGTTGTGGGAAAGGATGGCACTGATGATGAGAACCTCTTATTTCCCACTTAATGTAGGCAGGTTGATTCTTAAAAAAAAAAAAAAAAATGGTCTTTGGATCTTTAAAATTTATAAATTGCAATGTTTGTGGTTGTTCTTTGGTTGCTGTTTAAGGTTATCTTTCGAGTGTGCTTTGTGGTAAAGCCTGACGCATGAAGATATGATGATGGCGGTGATAATGACCCTTCGAGTGCCATTTACTACGAACAAGGTACCCCGCGCGAAGAAAGGGCAAATTTCTATGTATTCTGTGGATTTTGAAGATAGCGAATCTGACAAGAGTGAACAAAAATTTATGTTTTCTATAATTTTTTAAGCCCATTTCACGGATAGTTATTTCGGCCACTTATTTGTGTGCTTACTAACGACTTAGTGAGTTGGCTTTCAAGCCTCCTTGCGACTCAGTGCCACTTGCAACATGCTGCCAAGTTTTGTTACAAGTTTTTCTTTGTTGATGTTGTTGTAGAACCTTGAAGATCAGATTACTAAGAGGTAAGAGATATTGTAAAACTTGTGTTTAGGTTGGGAAAAGTATATTGGCTTGTAGTCAGTTCAGAATTTTGTTGGTCAGTTATTGTAATCATTTGTAGATCAAATGTCTTATTAGTTCACACAGATAAAATGTAGTTCATGTTGTTTTTTATTTCTTCTTGAGCAATTGTTCTAAATTTTTACCAAGTACAAATTACTGAAGCACTTTGTTCCAAATTACGATGAAAACGTAAAGTTGGTAATTTTTATATACCCAAGTAATTAGCTCAGTATCTTGATGTATTTTCGAAGCGTTTACTTGAAAATGTAATGCACATCTTTTTTCCTTTGACAGTGAAATAACAGATTTACCAAGCAGAATTAATGACAACAAACTTTGTTTACTTCCGGGAGCAATTTATCCTTTTGTCGTCGGAAGTATCCATGAATAACTTTTAAGTCACATGAAATACATGTTATCTGAGTGAACTGATAGACGTTTGATCTACAAGTGGGTTCACTTGAGGGGGCGGGATATTATTTGTAGTTTAAAATGAATATGTCGTCGGCAG
The DNA here is from genome assembly GCA_039081455.1 of Macrobrachium rosenbergii. Taxonomy (NCBI): domain Eukaryota; kingdom Metazoa; phylum Arthropoda; class Malacostraca; order Decapoda; family Palaemonidae; genus Macrobrachium; species Macrobrachium rosenbergii. Next base: position 28,091,480 of record JANJGK010000030.1, read on the forward strand.
AAGCGACACTTATTTTTTCCGCTTCCTTTCGTCACACTATTTGCAAAACTTCCGGATTAATTGCCTTTAGGTCCGGACATGACATGCAGCGAGAACTATTGTAATGAAGGTTACATTTTTCCACGTATTGCAAAGGTCGGTGCAAAATGTTGAGTGTAATCGCAACATTAAAATTGCCAAACACACGAAGAAAGAGATGAGTCCTTTAATGCAGAAATTCGAGGATGAAACAAAAAAGCAAATCCTCAAAATTGAATTCAGGCCAGTATACCGAATTTAGATTTAAAGGAACGTTATGCAGACACTATGTACATATGTAGGATATATATATATATATATATATATATATATATATATATATATATATATATATATATATATATATATATATATATACATACATACATACATATATTATATATATATACACACATATATATATGTAATACATATATTTGTTTATTTATTTACTTATTGTGTGTCTGTGTGTAGGTTTAAGGAGCGGCTGGTATGGTAGTTTTGTGCTTCTGGGGTTCGTCGTTGTTCAATAGTTAAAGGAGTTATCATAATTATGGAAAACTGCTTATTGGCACGCGTTTATGTCTTTGTTTATTTTATTGAAAGTAAACCAAAGCTGTTGAAAGCCATTATTAAGGAGAAAAAATAATCATTATTAATGGTAGAGATGAGGATGTTCTGCAAAAGATGAATCGATAATCATGTATCTGATGTGTTTTTTGAGTGCGCGTCTTACACGTCCATAAATCCAGAGTATTCAGTAAGTTGTCGTAGAAACTGGTACGATAAGAAGCGTTGACGATATTCAAGAAGAAGCCACGGACAGATCTACTCAAAAAAACATTCTTAGCATAGAAGAATAATCGTTTTAAGAAATGCTATTGTTTCTAATTATATGCAAGTAAAAACTAATCGGCCTATGGAACAAAATGGTGATCGATAAGACAGCCTCTAAAAATAAACGCGGAAGATAATGATGCAGATTATATTTTGCCATTCTCTCTTGTGTCCTTTAGAGACGACTCAAGCTAATTGCTGATTCAGCGACTACGTGAAACGAACACTGAACAAACCAATAATATCGAGAGGGAATCGGAGAACAGGTGGTGCTGAAGGGTAGGTCTCGGCCTCTCGAATTGGGAAGGAGCCTCATGACGGACGTCTTGAAGGAGGCTCTTGATAGGGCTGAGGATGGCCTTACGATTCCAGCGAGACCGGAACAGTCAACACGATGATGCTGTTTGATTTGAAATAGAGGAAATTCTGATCGCTATTTAAATCACTTCCTTCTAAACTCAGGCATCTCTGGGTGAGCAGGATGCACTGGGGCCATTAGGTGTAACGCTCGGCCATCAGTTAAAGAAAGTTTAACTGGAGTTTTACATGAACTGCTTGCTTGCGTCATTCAATAACCATCACGATCGCGCATCTGGTGTCCTCCTTTTCAGCATCTCGACATCCAATCGAAATAGTTGTTGGTCATGATATGACCGCGATCTGAGTCCTCTTCTTGGCCGTGCCAGATCACGTACTTATCGTGAAGGAGCCCTCGAAGAGCCCCTTCCTCTTCCATCAGGTGCCGCTGAGGCGGAAAGAGAAAAAAAGGGAAAGGTTTTTTTTTACTGATCCACTCATCCTTATGGGACTGAAACGGAAGCGTTTAGCTATTCGATTCTAAGTTCGCAAAAGGGATTTCTTTGCGACAAATGAACATATTGCAAGGTTTTTATTTATGTTTACTCGTTATGTTTGTTTTGAGGCCTGGATCTGAAGCAATATTCTTTTTATTTGTATTGATTTTTCTTGCAAGCTTGCCAATGGAGATATTGGGCGCGGTATTTGCGTTCAAGAATCACGAGTTTTATACCAGTGTATATATTGTTATGCCAAGCCTGTAGGAAACGCCAGTCCTTCCATAATTATTGCCAGTTTGCCCACATACTCATTTTAAGATTATTGAAGGAGAATCATACTGCTACTGCTACTACTAATACAAATAACAGCAGCTACTAAAGTACACTTTAGAAGGTCTGAAGAAGTTGTACGCCTTCTGCAGTTGTATTCTGTGGATATTCCTTTAAAAGAAAATTGTTAGAACTTGTTTTTTAACCCCTTTTTGTATATGTTAATAATAAAAATAGACGGAAACCATCTGTCTCAGATGCACTCCATGTCAATAAAAGTTTTGTGAAATAAAAAATGAAAAGCTCATATATTCGGTGGGGTTTTGGAATGGATTGTTTTCGTAGGGGTGGTTCTACTGTGTTCATAGTATCGAGATTGTCTAGGGTCATCAAAATCGAGCAATTATGGAGATTAGCTGGAATATGGTAAAAGCACAATAACTTTTAAGTAATGATGATGAAAAAATTAACGTACTTGTGTGTGTGTGTGTACCTGTGTAAAACAGACAATCTGCGTTAAACCAACAGTAATATTAAAAGTAATTTTAAGGGTTTATCGTAATCCTGTGTGATATCGACTTTGGTAACGCTTCTTTTGGGGTTCTAGTTTACAAGTTAATTGTGGTTGTTTAATATAAAAAAATTTCTAGCCTCTGCATGAGCTACTTCTCTCTCTCTCTCTCTCTCTCTCTCTCTCTCTCTCTCTCTCTCTCTCTCTCTCTCTCTCTCTCTCTCTCTCTCTCTCTTCCTCGATCCGTTTTAATCCATGATTTTAAACCTCTCTTTCTCCTGGTCGTTTATTAATCTCGCTTTCACACTTCATGCTCAAATCCGTAAAAAACTGTTAGATTATATGCTTAGGGGATAAATGGCGTCACGAGGCTAGTGGAGTAAATGGCATTGAAATGGATTATCCGTTGCATTATATCGTTGGACACGGTCTTGGTTCCCCTGTATGCCGAAAACCCCGCTTCGGCTTTGGCAATGGTTATTTATGCAGCATTTGTATCTTCACTTAAGACATGCTGTGGAAAGGGGGTTAGCATGCCTTACGCTGTAGGCTTTCTAAATTTTTTTATATTGTTTGGTAAAATGACGTGACAGGATTTTGTCTTTTCGAAAAATGTTCATTTGGGTGTTTGTGTGTTTAGTTATCATCTAGTGGGAACAGCATGACTTTGTAAAGGTAAATATTTTGTCCCTGGCCTGACAGAACACAGTACTCACTTGAAAACTTATTTACCCGGTAATTTTGATTCTCATCCGTGTCTGTAGCAACAGTCGAATCAGCAACTTTTAATACTCGGGTAAATACAGCCCATTCGCAGTAGCATCCACAGATTTATACATTCGCCAAATTAGGAAGAGCGGTATTTGCCACTTTTAGCTGTTAGTATGCTACATGATTTGTTTATATAATCTAACTAAGCAGCAGCTGCGGTGTTCGACGTTAAGATTAGGAAGATGCCTTGCATATCCGTTTGAAGACACCAAACTACGTGTCGTCCGCACCATGTGTTACCATTATGCCTCATGATATAGCTAGCCGAAGTGGCAGTTGCTTCCTTGGAGAGCTCTGTGTAGACTGACATTACCTTCTACGAGAAGAGAGGCCATTTGGGTCTACTCTATTGTCTTTGACTTCTGATGCACTTTAGTTTCGAAACACATACCTTATCACAACTAACATGTATGTTTGTATCTTTAAGATTAATAAAAGTACCCACGGCCTCCCAGTAGTCTGGGGTGGGACTACATGCCTATTCGTTAACCCACATAGTGTACAACTACATCCGGGTCTACGTACAGACGCGTTTCGCCGTGTGTATATATGTTATTTTTATCCTTGTTTTGTGCAGTGCTCTTGGCTCTGTTTCTTGTCTTTTGCATTACATACTGGCCTTTTCTACATAAATTGGGTATAATAATAATGATAATAATAATAATAAATTTTGCATGAGTTTCCGTGTAACAGTTTTTTTAAGCAATCGTTTATGGTTTTTGTTTTTTCAGTCTTTATTGAAGGAGACATCCTCACACCTGCTTAACCAGTCTTCCCAGGTGTTATGCCCATTTTCGTAAATCAGAAGTTCTTGGAAAGTTTGCCCCAAGCTCCGTCATTTACATCCAAGTGACAGTTAGAAGGCTATTTACATCTGTCAGTGAGGTACGCATCCTCAGAATTTGAATAACCCTGAGGAAATGACAGAAGAAGGCGACTGATGTCAACGTCGTTCTTTTTTGTGGCGGATATTGAAGGCGGCGACCATTTTTTATGTCATTTACGGCAGTCAGATAGGTTTAAGCTGTGTCTGCTTGTTTTTGCAATTGGTGGCGATTAAAGAATGATAGAGGCCAAGAGCAGGCTAGGAGAGAGATTCTGCAGCAAGTATTCATAAGCACATTTAATGTAAAATTAGAGTAGCCTGTTGTATTTTGAGGTTGGCCATCAGTGTTGCGTATTTTAATTGACTCCTTTGATGTAAGTAAAATCAAATATCTGACACTTCCGTTTTTGAGATACGTGAGATTTTGTATTCTGTATCTTTCAGTATTTGGGAATTTTCTCTTCGTCGAGAGATATAATTCGAATGTACAACCATATCCACACCAGGCTACCATAGTTGGCAGCGGTGGTCTTCTTGAAGCCCGTAATTGTCCAGTGAAGTGTAACCATTTAGCATTCGGAACTTTGTGCGGGTCTTTTGTTTTGAAGAACGTGGTTTGCCATCTAAGAAACGTCATTGCATTGATTCAGTTTGTTTTGGGACGAGGCTCATCGGCTGGACCACCAAGTATTAATGTTTCCTTTAAGAGTCTAACTTAATCCAGTCTATCCTTACATCGCGCGAGTATCCTTACTTATCCCAAGGGATTTGTCGTACCAGTTACAATACTAATGCGTCTCCCATTTTGTTTGAAGCCACGTTTCAATGTATTTTAAATAACCCATCAAAGTAATCTACCGCTGGTTAACGCATGAAGTTCAGCTGCCTTGTTCTGAGCTTTCAGTAATGCTTCAGGAGAATTAAGTGTATAAGGTGGTGTCTGTGTATATTTAATGACACTGATTATGCATTCTGATAATGAATGAAAATCCTTGGTGTCTGCAGCTCCACGGAATAACCTTTTCACATTAAACTCTGTCTCTCTCTCTCTTTCTCTCTCTCTCTCTCTCTCTCTCTCTCTCTCTCTCTCTCTCTCTCTCTCTCTCTCTATATATATATATATATATATACATATATATATATATATATATATATATATATATATATATATATATATATATATATATATATATATATTGTGCTCTCTCTCTCTCTCTCTCTCTCTCTCTCTCTCTCTCTCTCTCTCTCTCTCTCTCTCTCTCTCTCTCTCTATATATATATATATATATATATATATAAATATATATGTATATATGTATATATGTATATATGTATATATATATATATATATATATATATATATATATGTATATATATATATATATATATATATATATATATATATATATATATATATATATATATATATATATATACACACACACACTGAAATTGGTCGGTATCCCGTGCCACAGAAAAAAAATCTAAGGTGAATGATAGAATATAAAAGAGAGATGAGCAACTTGAGGGCACATGTTATCCATCAAAATGTCAGCTTTCAGAGTGAGCTGCATTCGTAGAATATCAAGAAGGTGTCTTTGGATCCACCCCCCCCCCTTCTCTCTCTCTCTCTCTCTCTCTCTCTCTCTCTGTCTCTCTCTGTCTCTCTCTCTCTCTCTCTCTCTCTCTCTCTTCAAAGAATACGGAAATTTGATACCAACAATTATTTCAAGCAGTATCCTGCTTTATACAGTTATTATGTACTGTGTACCTTTAGGTCTAAGAATGAAAGTAATGCATTGCTGTAAGAAAACCAATTTACAGTCAAACTGGATGTAATGAATGACACTGTAAACATTACTTTTGAGATGAGTTACATCTCTCAAATCAGCTTCGCCGATTGGAATGTGTGGCGCACCACTCTTGCCATTTTGCTTGTGTTTTGAGTTTCACCATGGAATGAAAGCGGCCTTCATTGCGCATCTAGATTCAAGGCTGGTAGAGATCAGCTTATCCAGAAAGTTTGCGAAAATCGAGAAGTTAAGAGGTCAATGTGGCCACAGCAAATAAATCCATGTCTGGTAGATGTGTGTGTGTGTGTGTATGTATGTGAACATCCTTCTCAGGATAATTTATTGTGCATCCATTGATATTTCATTCCAGTATAGCTTTGTATATCCCCCCCCCCTCTCTCTCTCTCTCTCTCTCTCTCTCTCTCTCTCTCTCTCTCTCTCTCTCTCAAGACAAACATGTCGAATAAAAATCTAGTGGGATAAAATACTGTAACATCCACGAAGCGGTGTAGCCTTCCTGACATGACGATTGAAAACCTCGACAAATTTATTCTTCAAATTGGTAATCCATATTTTCGTAACTGGCGCCGCAAGATAAAGTCCATTTAGGCCTTCACAATATGAAAGTGTGTTTATTTTCAGTAATAGTGATAATAATGACCATTACGTTGATTCACAGCCATTAGTTTCATATTTTCTCTTTAACATTGTCCTCATTACCCAGACCTGGTCGTAGGTCATACTTTTGATATAGTAATTAATTCTTGGTTGCATTATCTATTTTAAGCGCGATGCAGTTGCAGAATTACTTGAGCATTACCGTCTTTTTTTTTTTTTACGGGACCGTTATTACATTAGTTCCTTGATAAAGTAAGCCAGGTTTCTATGCTTTCAGGTGTTATTCAGAAGATTCCCGTTTGCAAGTGTTATCGTATCATGTATTTTCATGAAAGGCGTATTAAGCATATCAAGAATGAAACTTTGTGCAACATTGTATCTGCTTCAAAGAGATTCTTGTATCCAGTACAGTATGTTAGTTTTGCAATTCAAATTTTTTTACAATCTTTTTTGTTATTTAATTGCAAGATCTGTAAGGAAGAACCTCCAGTGGTGTAAACAGTAAATTTGTTACAAGCTTGGTTGTTAATCAAGGAATTTTATTTTACCGAGACAAAATATCAGCCAATAGAATATCAGCCATAACTAAGTGTGGAGTTGTTTTCTAGGCTATGCCTGAAGCTGTCAGGGAGCAGGTGCGTTGATAGGACGCAACATAACCTATTTTAAACGACGTTGCCTAGCGGGGACATAGATAACCCCCAGGTGCGCTCAACCCGCAAGTCCTATTTCATAATATGAGCACTCTGGGTGAGGTGATAATTGTTATTGTATAAGCCACTTTGATGTACTGAGATCTTTTGAGAAAAATGTATTTAGCCAAAACAGATGATAATATGTAGCAGATTTAAAGTTGTTTTTAATACTTTAAGTGCCAAATAGGTAATTACCGACGTCAAAATAGCTCATTAGTTATCAGGTACTGGGTATCGAATCAAAAGTTGCAGGAGGTAAAATAATATTAAAGTTAGATTCTTGTTTGCGATTTATACGAAAATGTATCAGCGAAATATGAACCGGTAGATGATCTACATTTTATCTCTGAATATAAGGATCCAGTTTTTTAAATTTTTAATTCTTTTTTTCAACAAGTCAGACTGATTACTTGAGCTGCTGTAATTTGTTTAAATTCATAATTATATACTTTACGTCTTTCGGTTACTGAATTTGCATATAAAATAAAATTTATAAGCGTCTTGAAATTATATTTAATCAGACTCCTCTTTGCGACCTAGCTATTGGTTCTTTGTTTTTTTTTTTTAATTTCTGCAGATGTCATGAAAATCAAATGTGAAAGGCGAGATTCTGCCTTGTTTTTCCCAAGGAAAAACCTCTGTAAAGGGGAAAGTTATTCTTTTTTCAAAACATTTGTAAACGCCAAGACAATAGCGGAAAAAGAGACAGAGAAACCTCCAGCTGTTGTTGGTGTATGCGAACAACGCAATCCTTTGTAGTGTTTGCCATACAGGTTGATATATGATATCGCGTGTCTGTCCTCACGATCGGATTGCATCGCCGGTCAACACGCTCAGCCTTAATCAAAACCTTTTCTAGAGTCTGTTCTCCAAGTCTTCAAACAAAGCGAAGTCATCAGCAAACACCATATCACCCATGCGGATCTTTATTCTCTCTCTCTCTCTCTCTCTCTCTCTCTCTCTCTCTCTCTCTCTCTCTCTCTCTCTCTCTCTCTCTCTCTCTCTCTCTCGTTTGTTTATTTTTCGCTAACTTCCCTTCATTTTGGTGATGTTTATTGGAATCTGAATATTTTATCTCTTCTCTTTTTAGCCGTTTAATGTTTATTTATTTTTATTTGGTGGGGTTAATAAGGAAGCGTATTTATGTCTTTCTTATTGGGAACCCGATTATACATTTTATAAGTTTTGGTTCTTGAAGGTTACGTCTTGGTTTCGCTTATAGAAGTCACTGGTAGTTTTCCAATTTTTTTTTAATACTTGTTTTTCTTTTACATTTTTGCATGCTGTAGATCTTGTATTTTTTATATGCCATGTTTATTTTGCTGGAATACAACGGTGTTAATGACTTTTCAAGTTGGAAAAAGGTACATAACGTTTATTGTTTATTATGCATATAAAATTTTTGCTGTTGATGAATAAGTCGTTTGGATAAGTTTCCGGGAAAAACAGACACCTGTCACTGACGCATTCATCTTCCTGACCGAACAATTAGGGTTGAGCCACCAGCTCGGAAACCTTCGTCAGCTACATAGTAGCTTTATGCAACTAAACAGAAACGCAATAAACAGCACACTGTACGGTTTAGATCAATCTTCCAGAACTCTTAACTCCTTTTGAGTAGAGAGTCCTTTTTGTTCTAACACTGTCCTAGAAAATGCAAAAGTTCCCAACTATCTGATTATAACACATTTCTACTCGAGCGTCCAATTACTTATAACTTTCAAGCGCCAGGATTAAGAATCATACTCTTTGTTTGTATTCTTGCGGTGACAATGCAGTTATTGCGCTGCAGGTCCTGTGGCGTTGGTCGTTTGGTGAATTTCACACCGTGCATTTTAATCTTGTTAGAAGACACTCTAATCTTGATTTTTCAGTTATTATTATTATTATTATTATTATTATTATTATTATTATTATTATTGAGTGCGCATTCATATGGAATAAGACGAATAGTTCAAATAACTTTCTTAGGAAGATTCCACAGAATGAGAGAGCTATATGTGAAATCCGAAAAGTTGAAAAGTGAATTGTAAATCAGCGACACGAAACAAGAGGCTAATTTAAGAGTTAGTTATGATGTGATTATTACATTATGTGGCAGCTGTGCAAAGTACATTTATTGTCATGGAAAAATGTCATATTTAAGCGTCAGAAATTTCTTGGCGCAGCACAATATTATTTTTACATCTGTGTTTGTTTGATTATCTGCAGTGTTTACAAATTAACAAAGTATTTCATTGTTTTTTCACGTAATTTAGTATTTTGCCTTGAACAAATACTAAGAATGCTATTTTATATTTGCAGGTAAGGGTGGCGACTGGACATCAGGGAGTATTAAACTTAGATTTACATTATGGTTTTTTTTATTGTGGTGTTATATATTTAACTTGAACACTTAGGAGATTTTGGGGGTGGGCGTTGAAATCCGATTTTAGAAAAAAATAAATTCCGGATTTCTTTTTGGGTTGTACAAAATGATTCAGATAATGGTGGGGAATGTTTTGTATGAAATTCGGTTTTGATTCGGTATCTCTTCGCTTAAACTTGATTTAGTGACATTCATATGAAACTCGGATGCTCGGTTTCTTTTGGTATCTGTGTAAAGTCTTGATTTTGTCATGGATATCTAAAACTGATGCTCGGTTCGATTCGGTATCTCTTCACGAAAACCTGATTTTGTTTAGGACATTTTTGATGTTCTGCGATACTCGGTTTTAAGTCGTCGCAAAGACATAGAAAGCTTAGACATGATTTTGATTGGAATCTTTTCTCGAAGACCTGATTGTGATAGGACATTTAATACTGAGATACTCTGTTTCAATTCGATATCTCGTTGCAAATCCTGTTTTTTGTTTAGGACATCGAAATCTGATACGTGATGATTCGATATTTTTTCACGAAGACCTGATTTTGTTAAGGACATTTAATACTCTGATACCTGATTTTAATTCCATATAGCTTTGCAAATACCTGACTTTTGTGTAGGACGTCGAAATCTGATGCACGGTTTTTCATTCGCCAAGACCTGATTTTGTCATTGACGTATGAATCACTGGTACTTGGTGATGGTGATTCGGCCAGCATCTCTTCGCTAATTCCTGATTATGTTATGGACGCATGAGTCATTGATATGTGGTTGTGATTCGGTATCGCTTGCCGAAAACCGATTTGTTATAGACATCTGAAACGCTGATAGTCAATTCTGATTGGTATCTATCGCGGAGACCTGAAATTTGCTGGAAGAATGTTACTCAGTCTCTGCAAGCTCGATAATTCATTCGTGGCATTACTTTCCGAAAAGTATACACGCGAGGGCATTATCGATCACTGGAAGTATCTGCTTTGAAAGGAAGTAGAAATTCAGGAGATTTCGAATTTCTTCATCACCTTTGAAAAAGAAAATAAAATACATCAGGTCTTTCCTTTTGTGGGGTACTTTGCAAAGGATAATGCTTGAGAAAGGTCATGAAAATGAAAGCGATGGCGAAATGTATCAGTGGGTCGTTATTAATAAATTCGGGTTTTTGTGATATTTTTAAAAAATTTGGATTGTCTTATCGAGATAATTTTTTTTATTATTATACTTTCATGAGTGTGATATAAACCCGAAAAGTCCGAAGTTAGTTGTAAAATAGATACACAGATTTAAATTTGTAAATATCGAATATTTTTAGTAAGATACTATGATATTTTGTTAAGGTTATATTTTGATTTCATCATTTGTTTTTCCTGCGATTTCTCATGAGAATGCCGCTCGTGCAAAGTAAGTTGACGTTTAAGACACTTAATAGTGATAGCAGCAAGAATTGGTTATATTTTGCCAATCTTTGTTTATACACATGCGAGCAATCATGTCAAGTACACGCAGTTTGTTTGGCAGTGGTAGAAGTAATTTTGAGTAATATCCAGCTATCCATCACCTTTAGCTAAATTTACTTGTTTCTTCATTTGAATGCGGTCACGTTTACAAAAATAGTTACACAAAACAGCATTTTATTACTTCAACTAAAACGCCGTTCATTATCTAAAACGTTAGTTGATAATACAGTTTATGTTAAAGTTACAGTAATTTAACAGGATTTCCAATCCCAGCTCGCTGAAATAGTGTACAAAATTGTCCACGTTCATTATCAACTAGATTTTTTTTCTATTTGAGACGTAATTTGTTTTACAGATGAACATGAACATATGGACTGCTAGAGTGTGCTTGGAAGTAAGTCCATGTTTTTCTGATTTGAGTCCCCACTAATTAGATCACTTTTCGTCATCCTGCATTGTGATTCCTCTTTACCCCCTTCTCTCTCTCTCTCTCTCTCTCTCTCTCTCTCTCTCTCTCTCTCTCTCTTACACACACACGCACACACACACACATTATATATATATATATATATATATATATATATATATATATATATATATATATATATATATATTAATTTGCAATTTATAACCCACTAATTAGATCACTTTTCGTCAACCTACATTGCTGTATTAGTGATCCCTCTTTACCCCCATATCTCTCTCTCTCTCTCTCTCTCTCTCTCTCTCTCTCTCTCTCTCTGACACACATAGGCTATGTATTAATTTGCAATTTATAAATTCTAATGTAATTACTGATGGATGCTTTTCTCAAAAAACGAATTAATTTTAATTCGAAAGGACCTCAGAATATGCTTAGGTCGCATAGCTGCATGAATGGATGCTATTTTATGTGCTGGAAACGACTCCCATTGAAATTTAAACGCCGTGTTAACATGGTCTTTTTGGGACGTCTATCGCAGGTACGTACCAAACTCGGGGCTCGAAGCCATCCCACACGAACACTGTCGCCTTTCAATTCCGTCAGATGGCGATCTCGCACTGTCAGGGAACGCCGCATTCGCTAAACTGTCCAAGGGTCACCGCTAACATGCAAATCCGAAAGGATTGGCAGTGTGTTCCGAGAGTCATAGAATTTTGATTAAGTTGTAAAAGGTGTCCCTACTTTCGCTTGTGATCGAGCGCGAAGAACGGTTTTTTATTGATATGGATCGTGATACTTCTTCAGGGAATGAAAGTTTTTATTCGTGTTTAAGGCAGTTCGGGCTCTGAAGGGTCGAGTTGCTAAAATGTTGATAAGAAGTATCTTAATGACTGCGATGAAGTACGGTACATTGGACAACTACAGCGGGTAACCGCTGGCTGTTTTAGTTTTCTGTAGCTGCTGTGGATTTTTTTTCCCTCAGAATGCTCGTTGAAATTCATGAAGCTCCTTTTTGATGATAGTTGCAATTTTAATTGCATACGAATTGTATACAAATGAGGTATTATAAATGAATTGCTAAAGGAATGCTACACCATCTATTGTGAACTATACGTAAGATGTATCTGAAGCAATATTTGCAGTCTTAAATAGTAATACACCATTTGTAGGCGTTCATTGTTGTATGTACATATGTGTATATAAATTTTGTGCTTGAGGATAAAACGAAAAAGCCAATATTCTGAAATTCCTCTCAACAATAATTTAATTATTCATGTCCCATATTAACATTAGATATGTTTTAGTGATTTAAAAATTCACAAGTATTTACGTCTAGAGACTACTTTTATACCGTTTATTAGTACATGAAGAAATAAAATAGTTTTTAGGCATTTGGAAACACTGTTAGTTTGCCACCATTGCTATTTCTATTTTATATGTAATTCTTGAAATTCCTGACAATCGTAGATTATTTGTAGCTTCATTAGAATGCTAAAAACACGGTAAAGACAAATCCAAAGGATTAAGAAGAAATTGGAAAGGCAAAAGCCGTCAGGTCTTCTTGACCAAGATCTGGGATATTCTCAACTGAATTAGATTTAAATCCAATTTTCACAAAAATTTCCTTTTTTTTCAGAATTTGATGTTCCTCATCCATCACGCTTACAGACGTATAGACTATTAGCAATCAGTGCTGGATATAAATATGAATGACATAAAGTTTCTTAGTTATTTTCGCATATGCACATTCTTAAGCACCAATGCAATTTATGAACGAAATTTTATACATCTTCAAAACCTCAGCATGTGTGTTCGTATAATGCGTGTGAACTTGTAATAGCCTCGAAAGTTTAGGAAACGTCAAGTATCCCGAGAGAAGCGAGTTGTACGCCATTTCTTGGATAACAAGTCTTGCTATACAGCGACTGTTGACTTAATAACAGTTATGATCCGTCAAACGGGCACAAGCAAGATCGCATGGTAGGAAAATTTGACTATAGAATTGAAATTAGTAGGTAGTAGAAGACAAGACTACTGTCCGAATATTTATTAGATTGAAGACAAGGCTACTATCCGAATATTTATGAGATTATCAGTTAAACGAGATATTCATGTCATTGCAAGCAAATGAATATCTCGGATCGGCAACTTTAAGCAGTAGCAAAAATGATATTGCATATTTTCGAGTAGTTATCATATAAATGTCTGAAATGAAGTTTTGAAAAACCCAGAGGTACAGCTCATAATGCTCGCTCTCTCTCTCTCTCTCTCTCTCTCTCTCTCTCTCTCTCTCTCTCTCTCTCTCAAGACCAGTTGGCCATGAGTAAGAATGAGGACATTCTATTTATGGTTTGTAATAATTCAGAATGAGAGTAGGAGATTGTATCGAAACACTTGTTTTACATTTGAAGAATGTCTACAGCATTCACGATTAACTGACTTTTTGGTTATTGTTCATGGAGAAAAATCGAAACACTTATAATGATAAGATATGGCAGAATGTCAGCGCTAAGGCTGCCGTTCCGTAATGTAAACTTCACGTTAATGATGGACACGTGGTCTCGTGACCTTTTTTCACATGCACGTATGATGGCTGACCAGTCCATTATCTCGCCCGGGAACATGATTTACACGTCGTCGGCTGGTTAATGGCCACGTAAATAAATGATCCGAACTATCGGTGTGGTGATTTCACCGATACCTTCAAGCGCGATGGTTACCCGTTATTTATTAGTCTAATTAAGAGCAACGCGTACCCGGTACATCAAAATTCAAATGTTGTTGTACGTCTTTGCCCACTCCTTAATTCCGTCAAGATATCACATCGGAAATTCTTCGCCTGCCTACTGGAAGCTTCGTCGTCCATTTTGTTTTTGGTTCCCTGATGGGAATTGGAAATTTAGGGCTATTTGTTGTTGTTGCTTGTGCATGACGTCGACGCTTTGTTGTAGCCTCAGCTTGTGTTGTTTGGTTCCCTTAGGGATGTGCCTTTAAATGCTGCATATCCCTTAGGGATATGCAGGATCTAATTCTAAGGGCATGTATGGCTCTTGCACGTCTTTGGTTTTTTTTTTTTTTTTTTTTTTTTCATCCAGTCCTTGAGCTGTTTAGCTTCCTCACGGAAATGGAAGATTTAAGGGCCATTTTGGGTGCGCTTGCTGTACCCGACGCTTTTTCGGCACTCTCGCCTTGTCTACTTCAGCTCTTCGACGTCGGTTGAAGATTTAAGAACACTTGTTTTTGGTCTTGGTTGTTATCAATACCCTTACAGCAGGCATTTCTATTCCTGTTTGGCGCCTGGAAGGAGATTGAAAATTCAAGGGATTTTGTCGTTTATCCCTTGGAAGGCGATTGAATGTATTTATTTAGTTTTTAAAAGGACCTACTTTGTTGTTCTTGCTTAATGTCGATGGTATTTCATTACTGTAACTTTGCGCTCTTTACCTTGAAAAAGGGTTAATGTATAAGGTGATTTTCGAGGGGGCTTTTATTTGTGTTTTACCCCTGTTAATTTTTACTCCCTGTCAGTTTTTACCCCTGTTAATTTTTACCCTCTGCTATTATGTGTCCAGTGTTATATTTTACCACCTGTTATTTTTTTTTATTTTTTACCCTTGTTAATTATTACCCCCTGTTAATTTTTACAGCTGTTATTTTTACCCCTGTTAATTTTTACCCTCTGTTGTTATGTCCGATGTTATGTTTTACCCCCTGTTATTTTTTACCCCTGTTAATTATTACCCCGTTAATTTTTACCCCTGTTATTTTTCACCCCAGTTGATATTTACTCCTTTCATTTTTACCCTGTTAATTTTTACCCACGGTTAATTTTTACCCCTGTTTATTGTTATCCCCTATTAATTTTTAACCAGTTAATTTTTACCCCTGTTCTTTTTTACCCCTGTTAATTTTTAACACTTGTTAATTTTCACCCCTTCTTATTATTTCACCCTCTGTTATTTTTTACCCCTGTTAATTTTTACCCCCTGTTAATTTTTACCATTCCTGTCATTTTTTACCCCCTGTTATTTTTCACCCCCTGTTTTTTACCGTTAAATTTTACCCACTGTTAATTTTTACCCCCTATTATTTTTTACCTCTGTTATTTTTTACCGTTGTTAGTTATTAGCCCTTGTTAATTTTTACCCCGTTATTTTTATCAGCTGTTTTTTTTTTACCTCTGACTTTTGCCCTATGTTGATTTTTATCCCTGTTAATTTTTACCCCTGTTAATTTTTATCCCCTGTTATTTTTTACCCCTTGCTGATTTTACCCCTATTATTTTTACCCCATATTATTTTTTACCACCTGTCAATTTTTACCCCTTATTAATTTTTCCCCTGTTATTTTTTACCCCCTGTTATTTTTTACCCCTGTTAATTTTTACCCTGTTATTGTTTACCCTAGTTATTTTTACCCCCTGTTAATTTTTACGCCGTCATTTTTACCCCATGTTATTTTTACCCCTGTTAATTTTTATCCCTTGTTAATTTTTACCCCTTTTTTTTCTCCCTATTATTTTTTACCCCCTATTATTTTTTACACCTTTTTATTTTTTACTCCCTATTATTTTTACCCCAGTTATTTTTTACTCCCTATTATTTTTTACCCCTGTTAATTTTTACCCCCTGTTAATTTTTACCCCCTGTTATTTTTACCCCCTGTTAATTTTTACCCCTGTTAATTTTTACCCCCTGTTAATTTTTACCTCCTGTTATTTTTTCGCCTCTATTATTTTTTACCCCCTGTTAAGTTTTGCCCCCTGTTATATTTTACACCTGTTATTTTTTTACCCCCTGTTATTTTGTACCCCTATTAATTTTTACCCCTTTTATTTTTTACCCCATTATTTTTTACCCCTGTGAATATTTATCCTCTGTTATTTTTTACCCCTGACTCCTGTCATTTTTTACGCCGTTATTTTTTACCACTATCATTTTTACTTGTTAAATTTTACCCCCTGTTATTTTTCACCGTTAATTTTTACCCCTATTAATTTTTACTCCTCGTTATTTTATACCCCTGTTGATTTTTACCCACTACTATTTTTTACCTCCTATTAATTTTTAATCGCTGTTATTTTTACCCCCTGTCATTTTTTACCCCTTGTTATTTTTTACCCCCGTTAATTTTTACCCCCTGTTAATTTTTACCTCCTATTATTTTTTACCCCCTATTAATTTTTACCCGTTTTAATTTTTACCTCTGTTATATTTTACCCCCTCTTTTTTTTACCCTATAATTTTGTACCCATTAAATTTTTACCCTTTTTATTTTTTACCCCCGTTATTTTTTACCCCTGATAATGTTTACCTGTTATCTTTTACCCCCTGTTATTTTTTACCCCCTGTTACTTTTACCCCTGTTAATTTTTACCCCAAGTCATTTTGTACCCCCTGTTATTTTTTACCCCTGTTAATTTATACCCCACGTTACTTTTTACCCTACTATTTTTTACCCCTGTTAATTTTTACCCCGTTAATTTCTCCACCCTGTTATTTTTTTATACTTGTTAATTTTTTACCTATGTTAATTTTTACCCCCTGTTAAATTTTACCGCTTGTTTTCTTCACCCCCTGTTGCTTTTTATCCCTGTTAAATTTTACTCCCTGGTAATTTTTACCCCAATATTAATTTTTATCCGTTATTTTTTTACCCCAGTTATTTTTTGCCCCCTATTATTTTTACCCCTGTTAATTTTTACCCCATGTTATTTGTTGTCCCCATGTTGTTTTTTTCCCCCGTTAGTTTTGACCCCTGTTAACTTTTACCCCTGTTAAATTTTACCCCCTGTTATTTTTTATCCATATTAATTTTTACCACGTTATTTTTTACCTCTGTTAATTTTAAACCCTGACATTTTTTAACACCCTTTTATTTTTTTACCTCCTGTTAATTTTTACTCCCCGTTATCATTACCCCTTTTAATTTTTACCCCCTATTATTTTTTACCCCTGTTAATTTTTACCCCAGTTAATTTTACCCCATGTTAATTTTGCCCCCTGTTATTTTATATCCCTGTTAATTTTTACCCCCCATTATTTTTATCCATTTATCTTTACCCCCTTTTACTTTTACCCCCTTATTTTTTACCCATTTTAATTTTTACACCCTGTTATTTTTTACCCTAGTTAATATTCACCCCTGTTAATTTTTACACCTTGTTTATTTTTTCCCGTAATACTTTTACACCCTTGTTTTTTTATCCACTTATTTTTTTTTATCCCTGTTAATGTTTACTCGTGTTAATTTTTATTCCTGTTAATTTTTACCCCCTGTTATTTGTACCCCTGTTAATTTTTACCCCTGTTAATTTTTACCATCTGTTAATTTTTACCCACTTATTTTTTACTCTTGTTAATTTTAACCCCGTGTTGTTATTTACTCCTGTTAATTTTTACCTGTTATTTTTTACCCCTGTTAATTTTTACCCCGGTATTTTTTACCCCTCTTCATTTTACGCCTTATTATCTTACCCCTGTTAATTTTTACCCCCTATTTTTTACCACCTGTTATATTTTACCCCTAGTAATTTTTACCCCCTGTTGTTTTTTACCCAGTGTTATTTTTTACCTCCATTATTTTTTACCCCCATGTTATTTTTTACCTCCTATTAAATTTACCCCTGTTATTTTTAGCCCCTGTTATTTTTACCCCTATTGTTTTTTACCCCCTGTTAATTTTTACCCAGTTACTTTTTACCCATATATTTTACTCCTGTTATTTTTTATCCCCATTAATTTTTACCCGTTATTTCTTACCCTCTGTGATTTTTTACCCTTGTTAATTTCCCCGTTATATTTACCCTTAATTTTTACCCTAGTTATTTTCTTTCCCCATGTTATTTTTTACCCTCAATTAATTTTTACACCCTGTTGCTTTTAACCCGTATAATTTTTTACCCCCTGTTATTTTTTAACACCTGTTATTTTTTATCCCTGTTAATTTTACCCCTGTTAATTTTTGCCTCCTTTTAATTTTTACCACCTGTTATTTTTTACCCGTTGTTAATTTTTACCCCTGTTATTTTACGCCTATTAGTTTTTGTCACTTAATATTTATACCCTGTTAATTTTTACCCCTGTTATTTTTTACCCCCCCCTGTTATTTTTTACTCTTGTTATTTTTTACCCTCTGTTAATTCTTAACCCCTGTTATTTTTTACTCCCTCTTAATTTCTACCCCATGTTAATTTATACCCGTTAATTTTTATCCCCTGTTAATTTTTACCCCGTTATTTTTTACCCCTTTATTTTTTACCCTTGTTATTTTTTACCCCTTTATTCTTACCATGTTATTTTTTACCCCCTGTTATTTTTAACCCTGTTATTTTTACCCCCGTTATTTTTAACCCCTGTTAAATTTTACCCTCTGTCAACTTTTACCCCCAGTTATTATTTACACCTGTTAATTTCTACCCCTGTTAATTTTTACCCCTGTTGATTTTTACCCCTGTTAATTCTTATCCCTTGTTATTTTTACCCATGTTAATTTTTACCCCCCTCCCTGTTTTATTTTACCCCCGGATATTTTTTACCCCGTTAATTTTACCCTTTGCTCTTTTTAACCTCGTTATTTTTTTACTCCCTCTTAATTTTTAACCTCTGTTATTTCTTAACCTTGTTATTTTTACCCCATTATTTTTTATCACCGGTTATTGTTTACCCTCTTTTATTGTTTTCCCTCTTTTATTGTTTTCCCCTGTTATTTTTTACCCCCTGTTAATTTTTACCCTCTGTTATTTTTCCCCTTTTACTTATTACCCCTGTTAATTTTTAACCTCTGTTATTTTTCACTCCCTTTTATTTGTTACCCCTTTTATTTTTTACCCCTTTTTTTACCCCGTGTTATTTATTACCCCTGCTATTTTTACCCCGTTAATTTTTATCCCTGTTAATTTTTACCCCCGGTTAATTTTTACCCTTTGTTATTTTTTTACCATTGTTATTTTTACCCCTGTTAATTTTACCCCCTGAGAATTTTTACTCTCTGTGAATTTTTACACCCTCCCCCATTATTTTTTACCCGTCAATTTCTACCCCTTTTAAGTTTTTCTCCTTGTTCTTTTTATCCCTTGTTATTTTTTACCCCCCCCCCGTTAATTTTTACCTTTGTTAATTTTACCCCTGTTAATTTTTACCCCATTGTTTTTTACCCCTGTTAGTTTTTACCCCCTGTTATTTTTCACTCCTGTGAATTTTTACCCCTGTGAATTTTCCCCTGTGAATTTTTACCCCCAGTTATTTTTTACGACTGTTAATTTTTACCCTCTTGATTTTTACCCTTTGTTAAAAATTTTTTACTTGTTGATTTTTACCCCCTGATCATTTTTAGCACCTGGTTTTTTACCCTTGTGAATTTTTTCCCCTGTCATTTTCCCCTTGTTATTTTTTACCCCTTTCAATCTTTACCCCCTTGTTATATTTCACCCCTGCTAATTTTTACCCCCTGTTATTAATTTTTACCCCTTATTTGTTTACCCATGTTATTTTTTTACCCCTGTTAATTTTTTCCCCCTGTTAATTTTTGCATCTGTTTCCCTGTTAATTTTTACCCCTTGCTTATTTGTACCCATGTTAATTTTTACCCCCTGTTAATTTTTACCCCTGCCATTTCTTACCTCTTAATTTTTGCCCCCTGTTAATTTTTACTGCTTGTTATTTTTACCTTCCTGTTTTTTACCCATGTTAATTTTTCCACCTATTATTTTTTACCCCTTTTATTTTTTACCCCTGTTATTTTTTACCCCCGGTTATTTTTTATCCTTGTTAATTTTTACCACTTGTTAATTTTTACCGCGTTATTTTTCCCCCTGTTAATTTTTACCCTTTTATTTTTAAATCCTATTATTTTTTACCCCTTTTATTTTTACCCCTTTTTTGTTTACCCACTATTACTCTTACCCCGTTATATTTTACCCTGTTACTTTTTACCCTCTTTGTTTTTACCTTGTTATTTTTTACCCCCTGTTATTTTTATTCGTTGTATTTTCCCCCTTTAATTTTTTACTCCCTGTTTTTGCACTTATCATTTTTTACCCCCTGTTATTTTTTACGCCAGGTGATTTTTACCCCCTGTGATTTTTCCCCTCTGTTATTTTTTACCCCTTGTTACTTTTTGCCCATGTTATTTTTACTCCCTGTTATTGTTTACCCCTGTAATTTTTTCCCCTCTTATTTTTTTTTTTACCCACTTTTGTCTTTTTACCACGTTTTATTTTTTATACCCTTGTTATTATTTACCCCCAGTCATTCCTTATTTTTATTTTATTATTTAAATCAACGGGGATTTCAAGGATCAGTATTCCCTTCTGGCAAAACAAATTTCAAAACCCGACAGCGGCTGTAGGTGATGTTTCAACGAATCATAACTACGTGATAAGGTCAATCAAACTGCGGTCGTCTCTGTCCTTTCTTCTGCATAGAGATTGCTTTGAACGCCAGAACAGATTTTCGACGATATTACGTCGGTATCATCCGGTATACTTGACGGAGTATTCTGATATCCGCATATTTATTGCTGCTGAAGTTTCTTCTTTTTAAGTTAGTCTTTAATACCTTGAATCTTACGCAATTCGAAACGTATTTTCGTACACGTGAGTATTTTTATTTATGTAATTCACTACAGATGAATGTTATCGTGTATTGTATTATAAAAGTGTTTATCATTCCGAGATAACAGTTTTAGAAGGGGATATGTAATGTCGGTGAATGTTGTCTTGTTTCTCTCTCGGCACCAGTTACGTGAGACCACAGCTTTTTACTGAAAGGAAGGTATGTTTCGTTTGATTTAATTGTTGTACTTGGTGTATTTTTGTTGATGCGAAACCTCACTCAGGCAAGACACGAAAGAAATGAGTGCCCAAGAAATAAGTATATGTTGCGAACCTAAAGCATTTGCATAGGAAACCAGTTTGTGTCGTCTGCTTTGAATGCTGGAGTGTCGTCGTTGTAAACGCCGACTCCTTTGTTACCCGAACATTCGTCAATTATCAGTTTCTGGCAACAAAACCAGATTTAACTACGTTCACTAGTTTCAAATTCATCTTGAAATGGAAAGCCTTCTCTGAAAGTTCTGCGTTCAGGTTCCAGAGCACTGGCTGGAAAACCTGATTCAAAACACATAGGGAGGTAACAGCTAAATATCAGGTGTACCTTTTATTTTCATCTCCCTCACTGGCTGTTAGCACGGTGGGACACAAGTAAAGCTTTAATTGGCCAATCTCTGAGCGGATCTAAGTACCGTGTAAACATCGGTAACGGTTGCCAATATGTTAACAACTGCCTTAGTGACGACGCAGCTTTATACAAACACATACAATATGTGCTTGCGTGTTTATAAATTACTGGTACCAGTTCGTGCCTTCATTGCAGAACGCATGCGCATACCCGTGTACATTTTACTGCATACATGCGTCAATATACACGAGTCCATACACGCAAAGTTTATTGCGTTTGTCTGTATGCGTTTCTTTTAGTTCCTAGTTTAATTGAGCTGTTAGTGTTATGTGATTATCTTTCGTTCAACTTTGAGGAAAGTTTATAAACACCGTTTTAACTCCTTTTTTTCCTCGGCAAAGGGCCATTTCTCTTAAAGGTGAGTGACCATAGAGGGAAGTGGGGAAGACAAGTGAGTTAAGTTCTCACCTTAAAAACGAAAATCTCACCGTGTCTTGGGTATTATGCCAATTTCTTTACTTAACTTCTGCTTAATCCATCATTCTAGAACTATCTAGATCACACACACTGCCCTTGCACTACTAGTCTAATTTTACTCGCTCTCTCTGTACGACCAGATCGTCGTAACACACGTATGCTAATTATCTTATTACGTCTTAGTGTCATGTTTCGTTACCTCTCGCTGCCAATAGGTCACGGACTACTCATTTCGAAGCTTCCACCTTTTTCTTCTGTTCCACCTCAGCCATTGATGCTGCACCCGCTCGATCTTTCACTCTTATCGTGTTAATCAGGCTCTGTTAAGTTGAGAAATTTTATGAATCGAGTATAACGATAACAGGCCGACAGTTCCGCTGTCCAGGGGTAACGTGAAAGCGACAGGATCGACTAGTTTCGATTAAGAAAATTGAGAGATACCTTGCTGACGTAGAACTGGAATGCGTGTTATTCTGTTCATGATTCCTGAGTCTGTGTGCTTATTGATAAATACATCGTATACTTATTCAATTAAATTGCACACCTTTTCAGTAGCCCTGCATTAACCTGATTTTTTTCCTACCTGCAAATGTTTGAATACCTGATAAGTTAATTATTACTTGTCAAATGAATCTGATATAAATGATTTCGGATTTCCCCTTGTTACACTGATAAACTTATATGAAAAAAAAAAGGTTCACTGGAAGGATGTAAATCTGCACGGTTGTCGTGTTGACTTTAGAATAACGTGTGGGAGGTTGGATAAAATTATCCTATTGAGCGAAATATCGCATTGGGGTAAAACTGTCCTTCTTACCGAAATATCACATTCAAAGAGGCTGATATCAGTCCGCATGAATTACGTTAAAGATAAACAGGTATTTCCCCAGAAATTCAAATGTATTAGTATTACAAGCAATGATTTAGATACGACATAATAAAGTTATCGTATGATGTTTATTGTCCATCAGTGTTTAAATGACACTTTTTGTCAGGGTATCATAGTCATCGTTAATAGTGACTTTCGAAAGATTGTGGTAATGGTCAAAAGTAATTTAGAGCCACGGCGTCAGAGGCAAGCACTATCATTTTGCTTATTTCTGGCATCGACTTTCAAACCGATAGCATTGCAAATAAATTCTGGAGTTCCAAGGGTCTTCATTTTCAGCATTGCCTTCTTTTCAGTAAACATTCTTGTGTACATTCAACAGTATTAATCGAAGATAATTCATTGTGACGCTCAGTCCTTACGAAGGCTGTAAAAGAAAAAGTAAAGGGAGGTCCGTCCAGGAGTCATTCCGTGTGCTACCTAAGCTCGATGATACTGGATTCAAGAGCGACCGTAGGCAGGCCATTTGTTAAAGGCAGGCTGGCTCTCCAGTATCCTGCTGACCTTTCCAAGCGATGCAGTCTGCGGCCTTCTCGCCGAGTAACTGCCTTCCATAATTGCTGTTATTAATATTTTCGTATCTGGAACGTATTGACATCAAGGTTCCGTCCAAATGTGGAACTTATGATTCCCAGTCCGGTCTGACTTAATAATGTCTTAATTACAGCTTAGCTCCGCAGAGGAAGAGAAACACGTTTTGGATATAAATGGGAAGTGGTGCAGCCAATGTTTCTTGCGGTTGTGCAGCACTTCTGCCATAAATACTTGCGAATTCGTGCGTCCGTTAATGCTCCCGTTCATATTTATGTATATGTATAAACGTAAACGTGTAGATAAATGTAAACGGAGAAGTCTGTACATTATTTTCTTTTTCCTGGCTAAAGCTCATAGTATATTTCCGATATAAATGGCAATTTGTTGCCACTTCTGCGTAAGAGGTCGTTCCGAGAAAGTCTGCGATATGCATTATTGGTCTGTCATTATTAAGTATTTATCACATCCTTTTCTCCATTTCTTATGCTGCCTTGGTGATTGGTGCATATACTTATAGTGATCAGTCTCTTGTACTTCATTTTCTACTTCCTGCTTTAAATATTCCCCATGTCGTTTCTTTCTGTATATTTTCACCTTTGTGATTTATCTCTTTCTTTTTCTTTCAGCTTTATAAGCACCGTAAATTAATTTTGTTAAAGTTCTAAGCTGGCTCCTCATTTGAGTACCCCATATTATATATATATATATATATATATATATATATATATATATATATATATATATATATACATATATATACATATATATATATATATATATATATATATATATATATATATATATATATATATATATTATATACACACATATATATACATATATATATATATATATATATATATATATATATATATATATATATATATATATATATATATATATATATATAGTGCTTTGTGATCACCAACCTAGCCTCGCTGATGAGATACTCGAGTTCGATCGGATTTTCAGAGGAGCGATATTCTCCTCTTCGGTGCTTTAAAAATAAGTTGTTCCTCTATTGTAAGAAGTGAATTATGTCCTCGTCTAGTAGTCTACTCAGTGGGTCGCAGCGAGAGTGAGAACTGTAGCGAAATTCATGAAGTTAATTAAAACGTTAGCATAGGTGAAAGTAGCGATCAGTGTCATGAAATGGTTTGGTCATACGGGAAGAATGGAGACGACAGGCTGCTGAAAGTGAGTCTAATTTGGGAGTGTTTCAGAGGAAGATGAAAAGAAAACCTAGTAAGCGCTGGATGGATATTGTAGAGGGGACAATGGAAAGAAAGGACATTATGCAGGAAGCATGAGAGTGCATGCGAGATAAAAGGTGGATGGTCTAGTGTGTTTAGGGGTTGAAAGCATGGATGTGGCAGTGGCCATTCTCTTGTATTTTTTTCTTTGGAACCACCCTTTTATGGTAAACGGATTGACAGGGTAAGTGCAAAATAAACACATACCTATACATGTACATATGTATAAATATATATATATATATATATATATATATATATATATATATATATATATATATATATATATATATATATATATATATATATATGTGTGTGTGTGTGTGTGTGTGTGTGTGTGTGTGTGTGTGTGTGTGTATGTATGTATCGAAAGTTTTCACTTGCAAGTAAGTTTTATCGTCATAACGCTCCTCAAAGACAACAAATATTTTTCATCAGGCAGGTGGCCATGGTGCACATGGGCTTCCCTGTATTACGTGAGCAACCGAAACTTTTGATTTAGAAAGGGTGTGGCCAAAGTATTTATGAGGTGTGTGTGCATGTTGCCTCGTCAGTTTGGAATATTAAGCTGATAAGTGGCCCCCCACCCCCACCCCCACCCCCGACTCTTCCCTGTACCCTCCACTCCCCCTCTCTGTCTCTCTGACCTCAGATCTTCAGACCAGTACGTGTTTGCGTTCTGTTCAACCCACGGCTCGTACTTTGACACCTGTTTTAGATTTGCAGTGACGTGGGGCGAAACGTACCAAACAATTGAATTTCTATGGGAGCATAAGTCAGTGGCCGCTGATACTGCCAAGATGGTGTCTCATAATTTTTAAACCTGAGGATATTTCAGTTCGTCTGCTCACTTTGATAAAAATGGCGTCCATCAATATTTGATTTTTATTTCATTATTGAAGAGGTATTTCGGATTTGTTTTTATTAGGGTATCTGGCCGCATAAATGGCTCTTATAATCTGGTAATAGAAAATCTGATTTTATTTTCCATGTAAATCATTTAGGTAGCTGGTAATCCTACGGTCAGAGACGTTGCATTCATCAACTCCAGATAGTAGGCTGTCGTTACTCGCACTGTATTTTTTCTTCTCGCAGTTTTATAAATTATTTTTACTGCCGACTAATATTATATATATATATATATATGTATGTATATATATATAAATGTATGTATACAGTATATACTATATATATATATATATATATATATATATATATATATATATATATATATATATATATATTTATATATATATATGTAAATTACTGAAAATTTCTAGATAAGTTCTCATCCCACTCGTATTCTTTATGAATTTGATCTGGTGTTTTCAGAACGAGAGAGAGAGAGAGAGAGAGAGAGAGAGAGAGAGAGAGAGAGAGAGAGAGAGAGAGAGAGAGAGAGAGAGAGAGAGAGCGGGTATCCGAATTAGAGCAAGGACTAAAACCTAGAAAGTGAGGCGAGTACAGGTAATGAGAGGCAGCCCTCCTAACCCCGGGATGCCAAAGGTACAATGATTTAGATCTCTTGAAAGATATTCATAAAAGAAATGGATGAGTCGGTCGCTTATTTAACGTTGTAACAGGTATCGTATACATCAAAACAACATTCGATACGGACAATGGCAACGTTGTTCGATAAGAACTCTTGATAGCAGATAGCTGATAAAAGAGAGGTCATGCAGCGCGCTAGAGGGCTCCTCGGTAAAAATATAGACTACTTATTATAACGCTTTCACAAGCACTCTGTTCGAGATGTGGATGAGGTTCTTAATGTAGTAGGTGCGTTTAGCTACATTCACAACCTTCATCAACTGGATATGTTTATATTGTAGCTCTCTCTCTCTCTCTCTCTCTCTCTCTCTCTCTCTCTCTCTCTCTCTCTCTCTCTCTCTCTCTCTCTCTCTCTCTCTCTCTCTCTCTCTATTATATATATAAATATATATATATATGTATGTATATATATACATATATATATATATATATATATATATATATATATATATATATATACATATATATATATATATATGTGTGTGTGTGTGTGTGTGTGTGTGTGTGTGTGTGTGTGGAGAGGCAGACAGACACAGATTTGATAGTTGTGTATTATTTCGTAGAATGCATTTCATCGATTACCACAGCAAAACACTTGAAACGATTCCGAAGATAGTCGATTTTTCTTCTTTCAAAATCACTATCATTATTAAAGAGATTCAAGAGTTTTTTTCCTTTCGAAAGTAGAACTGATTTTGGTTTTTAACGTAACTTTGAAGTTATATATATTTTGCGGAATTTTTTTTACCATCTGGTAAATTTCTAATTAAGATCTTAATTATTATTTACCGTTTTATTTTTATTTTTTTTTCTTGGTTTATTTGTTTCTCTGTTCAATTTCCTCACGTCTTTAATTTTTCATGAGTGGTTACTGTTCTGTGAATTTTTTTTAAATGTTGATTTTTCTATGTCGTCTTTAAATGTGTGGACAATATGGACAATTATTAAAGTAAGAAAAGCTACAACTATATCAGTATACTATCTCGGTAACTAAAATTTTCCTTTTCTTTGTTAACTGTGCGTAGATAGGTAGACTGGCGAGAGAGAGAGAGAGAGAGAGAGAGAGAGAGAGAGAGAGAGAGAGAGAGAGAGAGAGAGAGAGCTTGCATACATACATAATGTGTGGACGTGTGCTCCCAAAAACTCGCCGAGCGAGAGAACCAGCGCTGACATAACCTCAGCTCAATCTAAGTAAACGAGCCTTGCACGCACGTATAGCTGCTGACCGGGCATGAAATGAATGCAGGCTCCAATAGACCCATTGTTATTCCTGAAGTCTACGCACAATATCACGACCTCCCCATCGAGCATATTGATAAAGAGTCGTACATAACTTGGATGAATAGTTCTCGGTGTCGGAGCCCGTGACCTTTCGTTGCGCAGCTGTTATCTACTTACGTCGGCTTGTAATTAACAAGCAAAAGCAATTAAGTTATTAGTCATTAAGCCCTCTCGCCTGTTGGGAGACTTGTAAGGAGCTGTATACCTTCTCTGTGAACCCACTTGAGAACAGGGGTTACTCTCAAGCACAGTGCCTCCGCTGCATTTTTATTCTTGATTTATTTTTTGGTATGATTACTGACACAATTCGTTTAATATTGTTTTCGGTTTTTCAGTTTTGTAGAATTGTTCTATTCAGTTCTATTTTAAATTAATTTTTAAAGATTATTTATAAAAAGTAATTGCATTTTTACAAGTAATTAATTTTTCATCGTAAGGGTAATTAAATTCTTTATACTAATTCTATTTCATACTTTTATTCGAGTCTTGGCTCTTACAGAGAAGTATA
This sequence comes from Macrobrachium rosenbergii, assembly GCA_039081455.1. NCBI lineage: Eukaryota > Metazoa > Arthropoda > Malacostraca > Decapoda > Palaemonidae > Macrobrachium > Macrobrachium rosenbergii. Next base: position 28,119,530 of record JANJGK010000030.1, read on the forward strand.
GCCATTTATTTATGTCGTGGTAGCAGAGTTCATTGTCTTGTATTTAGTTCTGGAATCATGGAATCCATGCTTTTGCATTACCCAAGGAGATTTAGGAAATGATCTAGATATACCTAAATATGTCGAGCTGTTAACTTGAGACAAAAGGTCTACAACAATGTTCAGATAATTACTTAGCTATATGAATCTGTATTTTTTCCCAAATACTCGTATACACAGTAATCTTTTTATAGCATTCGCACAGCCCTTAGACTTGATCACATCTCTCTCTCTCTCTCTCTCTCTCTCTCTCTCTCTCTCTCTCTCTCTCTGAATATATATATATATATATATATATATATATATATATATATATATATATATATATATGTATATCTATCTATCTATCTATCCGTATATATATATATATATATATATATATATATATATATATATATATATATATATATATATATATATATATTATATAATCAGAATTCAGTCAGTATTTTTTATAATGATTATGACTATATTATGACAATAACAATATTGCGTCACAGATTGTGTTTAGCCCTCCTGGGTTACAGTCTGTTGACTCTATCCGAAAGATTTTGCTGCTAAAGAAAGAAAGAAAGAATGAAAGAAAGAAAAAAGAAAGAAAGACAGAAAGCAGTACTTCTCGAATCACAGGTCGGATTACTTTAAGTTTCTAAAATGAAGAAGACAAACACGTGCATGTGTACTAAGGGGAATGAAAGCCGGCTATATATAGTAATTAATATTTCTTAGAATCTGTTTCCATATCTCCGCTGTTAAACTGAGGAATGAATGTTCAAGTATTTAGACATTTTTTTTCAAATATATATACTTGGCAATGAAAATATTCACACTGACGTGCATTGACATGTTCTTTATACACACACACACACACACACACACACACACACACACACACACACACACATATATATATATATATATATATATATATATATATATATATATATATATATAGGCTATATATATATATATATATATATATATATATATATATATATATATATATATATATATATATATATTGTGATAGTTGTAAACGAGCGGTAAAGCGCTATACTGGCGCTGATGGGATGAGTTCGCTCTTAGACTGTCTCCCAAGTCCACCCAGCTGTAAATGGGCTGCAAGTCACAACTGGAGCCAGTATTTACAAAAAAGAGAATACGGCGTAATTTGGGAATATATATATATATATATATATATATATATATATATATATATATATATATATATATATTATATATATATATACACACACACATACACACACGCACACGCACACACAGAGGCGCGCACCCACCTCTTCAAGCTATACACATGCCTCATCATACTTGCTGCATGCTATTCATCTTCCTATCGGTAGTAATATACGCCAATAATTTATAAAGCAGAAACCGACTTCTCGCGTGATGCTCGCAAATTAACGAAGGAGCCAGCCAATGCTCCATTAATTAATTAATCCCTGAGCCTCCCACTTTCGTTCCTCATGACAAATCTGTCATGAATCATGTATTATGGTTTATTGAGATGTCCGTAGACTTGTTACGAAATGCTTTGGATAAAAAAAAAATGTGGGGGGTGGCCGCGGTACATTGTATGGAGATTAGCCTGTTGCACGGTTTCCGCACGGTTTATATATTTGTCAGGCTTGATATTCATCTCCGATGGGATATCAAACCATAATAAATTGCCCACTGGGAGTTCGGCCGCAATTATAGAGGACGTCGCACCGAGTTGCTCCGTAAGGAAGTTGTATCTTTGACATGACATTTTTTTCCCGGGACCTGTCTTTCATTGTGTGCTTCCATTTCAAGCTTGTGTGGTCTTCTTCTTCTCCTTCTTCTTCTTCTTCTTCTTCTTCTTCTTCTTCTTCTTCTTCTTCTTCTTCTTCTTCTGTGCTACAGGGCTTATTTGACATTGCGTAAAACCTTGAGTAATCTTTAGCTAAAGAAAAACGTTTCACTTTTGCTCTTGAAGTTCTTGTTGATAGACACCTGTCGGCCTGCATGTAAAATTGATAAATTGTAGTAATTTTTTTCGCTCAAGTATCAACAATGGGGTCAGTATCTTTCGATAATTTGATGTGAAACCACAAATTGTATTGTTTAAGTTTAATAAAATGACTGATGGAGAATTAAAGGTAATTTAGCTTCATTTGCATCTAAATCACCTAAGAATATAATGCTCTGCGTGCGTAGAGGTTTCTTCCCTCTTGATATCTATTTTTTGATTACATTGAATTTACAGCGGTCTGAATAATAATTAAATAGAACATAAATGTTTTGAGATATTCATAACCCGGGTTCATTATTTTCTAGTTACCGAATTATTTTGATCGAGATTGGTGGCCTTAGTGAATTATTACGATCTAGATTGGTGGCCTTTTCACCCCCTCTCTGGCCACCTGCCAGTAGAAATCTCCTGGACGTTAGATATTTCAGGCATTGGACGGCGTGTGGCCGTTTCTTTCATAGTTTATGCGATGGGCACTGACTCTTTTTCGAAGAGTTCGGAATATTCTGTCCGATGTTTAGGTATTGAGTGCATAACTCGTGCCAGGCCTCACACTACAAGAAATGGCGATAACAAACCCCATTGTAAAACTTTGATCTTTCCCATTTCGATGTGCCTACACGAATCGTCTCTTTTCCTTTCTTTTCCTCACGTTCCAATGATTATCGTTTGTTCAAGTTAGAAGCCTCTTATGAGTAAGAATATTATTTGGTACAAGTTTTTAAAGGAACATCATCTCCGCGGGGTTTTCGATTGTTATGACTTATGTAATTATCACTTCGATTTGTTCGTGTTTTTATTATTTTTATGCCTGTTAGCAGGATTGCAAAATGTTTGTAGGTTTTTACAATAATGTTACTCAAGGTGGGTTCGGTTCAAATTCCACTAGAATACCTGTAAAATATGTGTATGGAATTTCTGTAATTGCTTCAGCGGTTCTGAAATAATCTCTAGTTGTTATTATTATTATTATTATTATTATTATTATTATTATTATTATTATTATTATTACAACGGAGGAAAGATGAAGGAGGAGTACAAGTAATTATAATGAAAAGTAAGCTGATGTGGAATTAGTAGATTAGTAATTTGCTAAAAATAGTCATGGGAATGTGTGGTAAGCCAAGCTGCACAAAGGCTGTGGCTTAGACCAAGGTTTGAGAATATAATATATATGGTCATCAGCCGGTCAGCCCGAATAGCAGTGCAAATATTGCAGTTACGCATAATGTAACAGAAAGGAGGGGTTGTTAATTCCACTTCAGGTTTTTGGCACTTGAAGCTATTTAGTTGTATTTTCGCCATTATCAATTTCCTTTATAAAACGAAATACGTAGAGTATCGCCAATCCTTTAGACAGTTCACTGAGTTGTCAATACATAATTTCTTTCCGAAATGTGACGTGTAAAAATATAAAGTGGTAGTCTGAAGACATTTTGTTTTTAAATTTTGGCCAGTGGCTGTAGCCAAATTTTAGAAAATGCAAGGCTCGACAGACTGCATGCAAAATACAGCCGAGTTATGTACTTAGGATTGTAGAATACAGTATGTAGACTAATGACTATACATAAAAATTGTTTTGTAGAATATATTATATAGAAGAATGACTGTACATTATAACGGAATTTGTTTAGACTTGCATGTAATGGATCTGTAATAGGGAATGGAGATTTTTTTCCTAAATCGGAAAGCATATCCTAAATGTTTCCAGACACTGCATAAAGAACTGCGAGCAAGCTTCATCTGATAATGTCTTTTGTAATGGCAGGAACTCTCTCAGGAGAAACGTAAATTGTGCGCCGAAGAAAGAAGAAATGATATTAAATGCACTGGAAGGAAGCCTGTAACCTCTTTCATTATTACGCAACATGATTGTCACTTTTTTATTTCGCCATGAGTTTGCATCCCAAGAATATCTGATGTTAATGATTAATGCAAAGGATTTTGCTAAGAAAAGTGAGTTCTTAACGTGATTATTGGATTTGAGTAGTGGGATAACTTTGTGCAAGGGATATACGGTTATACCTCGTTTATCATCCTTTTTTATTTGATTATTGCCAGAATTATTGCTAATGCAAAGGCAGCCTTTTGCAAACAGTGTGTCCTATTGGGTTTATAGTCTGTTGACTGTCCATAAGAGTTTTCAGCTATAGATTTAATGATAGAAAGAAAGCACAACGAAGCAGTATAAAACAGTAATTTGTAAAAGCCCAAGCAAAATCCAGCACATTAATCATTGGCATCTGATGTTCTCGGAATGCCAGGTCACGACGAAATAAAAAGCTAAAAATCATGTTGAGTAATCCTGAAAGAGGTTACAGGCTCCCAGTGCAAGATCGATTCTCGAATATATCAGTTTGATCTCAAGACTTACTTTAAAGTAAAATTTCACTTTGGCGTCCATGAACTAATTTTGACTATGACGTTTTGAAATGCTAGATTGCCCCGCAGCCGTGGCTATTAATCATCCCGATCAGTGCAGTTTTGAGATGCTCGATTGCCTATAATTCAGTATTTCTATATAATTTCAGCAGATCAGTTTTCAAGCGATATATTACGCGTAGGTTTGTTTTACTGTACGTTTTAGTCATTGGCTTTACGTAATCTATTATCCCCAGTGCTAAGTTATAATTATTTTGATCAAAGCAGCTTTTATGTGGTCGATTGCATACAGTTCACTTTGCTGATTTGATGGATGTAATTTTCAGGCGCTAAGCGTTTGGTTTCTTACTGTATATTAAGAATTCTACATTTTCTTCAGTTGAGTTTTAGCATGCCTTATATGCTATCTAATAATTTTAAATGACAGAGTTTTACGTTGTATAGTTAAGCAAAACTCGCGTATTATGTATTGCATCAGATGGTGTTTGTAGTACTAAAATATTCAACTGTTTTTATAATTGGTTTGCTCAGATTTATTAACCTCGATTTCTGACTGGCCTGGTAAGGCTTATTTTCGAACACTTGATCATTCCAAAACCATAATGCGCGCACTCTCTCTCTCTCTCTCTCTCTCTCTCTCTCTCTCTCTCTCTCTCTCTCTCTCTCTCTCTCTCTGCCGAGTGCAGTTAAAAAAATCAGTTTTATGCAGTTAATATTTTATATCGTTTTAGTTTGTGCAGCCTTGGAGTAATCAAATGGTCAGAGACATGATAATTTACGGATGGTTAATCGACTCGCCATACTGTACTAAACAAGGTTCTGAATTGTAATTTGATTGTCAGGGAAATTTATTTTGTTTCAGATATCAGGATTTATGTCGCATGGTTTTACTGTATACAATTTATTTATTGTTTATTCGCATTTTCGTTTTGCGAATTGATGGAGTAGTGACTGGTAATAGAAATTTGTTATCAAGTTAAATAAAGTTTTCAATATCTTGATGCATAATGCATGCAGCAGTGGGTTCCAGTGAGGCCTGAGAACTGTTCGTATAGATATTTAGTGTGAGATGTAGTACCTTTGTCCCTCTGATAAAAGCCGCTCTTTAGACGTAACGACTTGAAGTACCTTAAGAAGTTTATTTCAATTTTCGACACTTGGTGCGCGAGTGTTGAATAGATTTCCATCCCACTTGCAAATGAATATTACACCCACCCCTTCCAAACAATCCTCCTGACCTCTAGTGACCTTTGACCCCGGCAAGCACACTCCACCTAAAGTGCCGGCCACCCAACTTGAAAAGTCGTTCGATTACCGGAGTCTTCAGTTTTAATTTTTCTACGAACTTTCGAGGGAACGTGTGAAATTTGTCTAATTCACTTACGCGGAACTAAACGGAGAAATGCTTAACGAAGACAGATGTTTCGGGATGGTAGGAAAATTGGAGACACACACATACACACACACACACACACATATATATATATATATATATATATATATATATATATATATATATACATATACATATACATATATATATATATATATATATATATATATATATATATATATATATATATATATATATATATATATATATATATATATATATATATATATATATAAAGACAGCCAGACCTATAACTGGATAATTAAAGGGCTTAATGGCATGTGATGGAAACATCTTAAATTTTTTTTTTTTTAAGTTTTTACTTAGCTGTGCCTAGGGATAATTCAGATGTTAGTTATATATATCTGAAGTGGGGAAAATATATATTTTGCATAAGTTTATATGTTAAAAATGGCTTCGAAACAAGTAAGTTGGCTATGAAGTTTAGTGTACAGGCATGAAGCCTTGAGCTGTATGCTTACAAATTTGAAAGTCAGAAATAGAAAGGTATATTTTAAATTGCCCCCATAAATCAGCTTTATGCTTCGTTTTAGCTGTACGTGTTCAAACCGCAAAGCAGCATTCGAAGAAGGGGAAGAAAAGAAGAAAGCATTGGTTTAACATCCAGATGCCCCCTTCAGTAAACAAGGGCAAGATGGGTGTGGTGGTTGAAGTTGAAAAGTGGCCTTTGGATTATAAATTCCCTAAAATGAATTCTTCTCGGTCTCCTTTTTTTCTCTTTTTAAATGTCGATCCATCCGTCCCTGCCGCTTTCTATGCAAGCACGAAGGGTATCCTTTTGTACATGTGCAAGACAAGACAAATCCTCCCTCCTGCCCTTAACCCACCCACCCCTCTCCCCTCCTCTTCCCTCCTCTCCCCCAGGTGCTCATCCATCAGTCACCAGCCACCCGATCCTTCAAGTCACTCCCCGCAATCCTCCAGCAGTACCCATGCATCCAGCGCCGCCCCCCCCCCTTCCCTTCCTAACCTCTTCCCTTCTGCCTACCAGACAGTCATCGTTTATCTCCTACTTCCACGCCAGGATCAGCTCCACCATCCCACCCTTGCTTCAAACCCCGAAGTTGATTGGAAGTCTTACGTCTCCCTCCTGTTGCTTTAATAATAATATATTTCATCTTATCGACATACAATAAATACAGAATGCAGACACAATAGAGACAGTACGAATACAGTTAGGATAAAAAAAAAAGCCGAACAGCTACACCTATAAAGCTGCCAGTATTAATAATGTAGAAATGGTATTAATTGGTTTTAACTTCACCTTGACTGATGAGTCAAGGATGAGCCTCCGGTGTAAATAATTCCCCGCCAGCTCCAACTCTCACACACAAAGCAAATTGGGCAAAGCGACGTCCCTCTGACATATGCAGTGACATCTGTTTGTAACGTGCACGGTCCTTGGATATGAGGACCTTTTATGTTCTAGCCTCTCTCTCTCTCTCTCTCTCTCTCTCTCTCTCTCTCTCTCTCTCTCTCTCTCTCTCTCTCTCCTTTTGATCCTATTAGTAGCTAGTTCCCTCCATTCTCTCCACACGATTAAACCACTCAAACCACTTTTAATATTCACATATTAAGCTTCTTTTCCCCCCGAATGATAAAGTTACAGATGCGAGAGTCAATCCCGGTGCCCGTATTTTATTGTTCAGTAGAAGGATAGCATTACCAGAAGTGTATATATTTACAGATATGCTTTCTTTTGTGATTTCCTTTTCACTAGTTATATCTTCATGTTCAGTACTTAGAAGGATAATGCATGAGAAAGTATTAATTGTTTGTGTTGACTGCAATTTTTGTTGCAGTAATAAGTGAAATCACCCTACAGAAGTTATTGAATTGAGTTGATTGTTGCTCTCCTTCTGTAATGGTCTTTATGAACAGCCGAGTGCATACATATAACAAGAATTATAAATGGATTTTGGCCGTGCTCTACTGACAGCTCACATTGGTTTAGAAGGTGAAATAGCCATCCGTCAGAATTTTAAGACGCTTGTTTTTGTACCTGTTTTGATGCCTTAACGATGTGAATATATCAGAAGTAATTGAAAGGGTACATGACGTTTGGCATCATACTGAAAGAAGAATTTTAACCGGAAAATGACTTTGCTGTTTTTTAATCCGAAAGATAACTGCATCAAATTCTCACCACACTGAAAAAACATTGCTTCACGTTTGATGGTGGCCATGATAACTAAAAACATCTAATGTTTACTGATAGTTTTCCTTAATAAATTAACAGGCATGGAATCCTTGTGACCCCTCTTACGGGCTCCCAGACAGCAAGGTCCCTCAGTGGTACAAGCCTATCATAATCTGACAACAACAACAACAACAACAACAACAACAACTACTACTACTACTACTACTACTACTACTACTACTACTACTACTACTACTGCAAAATAATGACTGCGGTTGGGAAAGTAGTGTGTTCTTACCGGATAACATGAAAATATTGTGGATGATTAGTTCAGGCCTTTTACTGTTCCAGGGAATTAACCTCCAACCAAATACAGGCGACATTCTTTGCAAGCAAACGAGGCGAATGATGTATTACTTGATAATGTATTCCAGGAGGTGGAACCCCCTTTTAAAAATTCGGCTCCAAAATCTTGAATCTAGCAACGCCCTGCTCATAAGTTTTTTTTTTTTTTTTAAGTAGCTTTATCTCATGGTAAACGTTTGAACTACTTCGGTTACTCTAGAAATGTCCTATTTGAAATTTATCTGCCATTATTATTCGTCTGTTTGAACGTTAATTTATGATTCATAATTTCTAAATATGTGATGGCAATGATCCACATTTGCACATCACAGTGTATGCATAACTAATACACTATTGAAAAAAATTGTATGATATTTCTTAAACAATCCTTGAAAAGACATGGACATCTGCTAAGGTAAGGTGTTAATGATTAAGCCGTTTTCTAGCTGTGGTACAACAGCAACTGGAGACATTGCGGCAATAAAAGAAATCGCCGAAGATAATGCCTCCTGATTAAGCATAAATACATACGCATGCTTACGCGTTCCCAAAACGTCTCGTCCGCGGATATTAGGTAATTTCTTAATCCTTGAGGTTTGTTCGTTTTGGAACTGGTTATTAGCAAAGGAAAGGAAAGTAAAAGCAACATGAAAGCGGCTCTCAATATTTCCATGCGTAAATCACCGTCTTAACTGTCTGGTCGTCTTGCACCCTTCCTCTTCAATAATAGCGGCGCCTGCAGCTTCTTCCAGTGTTTGCTATGGCATCTTTTACCCCACCGCCCCACCCCCCTCCCCTCCACACTCGATATCCCCCATCTCCCATGGCCAACCCCACCCCTCTTTACTCCTTCCTTCACTGATTCTTCACGCTGTGTAAAACACATCCAAAGGAGAATTTGGGAAAGGCGCTCAAAGCTGCCGCGTACATGAGCTACTTTTAGGCACCAGTAGGGTGCCATGTGGAACTCCACGAGACATATTTACGTATTTCATAAAGTATATCTACCGAATGGGATCCAGGGAAAGGGGTCGGAGGGGGTTTTGCGGGTTAGGGACTGCGTATAACGAAGGTCGTGGGGCTTAGGGGATGTTATTCGGGCTAAAGCATGCCTCACAGCATTGCCGACTCGTGTTAAATTACGCCCGAGGTTAGGTCCATTTAAATAAAGATTAGGCCGCGCTCATTCTGATTTGCTTAATGAACTCGGTGATAATTTTGAAATGATATTATGCTAAGTGGAGATACTAAACAAAGTTATTTTCATTTATATGAAGAGTAGTCGTATGCTTTGATCTGTAGAGTAAGCTAAATACATCCTTTCCAGGAATGTTTTCATGGATGTTAAAGTAATTGATGATGTTATAGAATACCTTACATGTTTATTATTAACCACCGTTTCCAGGTAAGTTCCCTAGCTTGAATTGTAAATATATGTTTATGTCTGCTTGTACGACCATTTGTTGTTGAAACACAGTTTGGATAGTTTGGTAACTTCTCTCTGAATTTAGAATTACA
>JANJGK010000030.1:28131878-28174378 GCA_039081455.1 Macrobrachium rosenbergii
CAAAGTTAAGGAAGAAAGCGTTCCAAATCATTATTGAATTACTCAAATTTTCCTGTCATATTTGAGGTTTGCAGTTCGTGGGGTTCCTTTGTAATTGTTACACAACTGTCGTCATAAAAAATTTAGTTAAATTTGGACTCCGTATGCTTCATAATTTTTTATAATCGGGTGAGGTTATCTTGCTGATTGAAAATTAGTTGTAGGGAGTTTGTGAAACATATAGTTTAATTCTTATAAAATATCTTTAGATTCTTTAAACAGCGAAGATGCTATTACAGCGAGTTGCTGCATGAATTTTCGTATGATATTTTAAGAGACAAGAACGAAAAGTTATTACTAAATTTACTTGGAAACATTGTAGCGCTAATCTGATTGTCTTGAAATTTCTACGGAAATGGATGACACATCAAGTTCCGGGTTGTGTTAAAAGCAACTTAAATTTTGATACAATTGATATTCTGTGGTAATTTTTGTCCATTCTGTTAGGCCGGTAACTTGCATCCTGAATTTAAGCAGAAAAGCGAATGTAATACCTGCATCCTTGCATTTTTTTTTATAACCATTCAATGTTTAATTCCGTATCACAATCTCCATTGCCATTTTTTTCCTCTGGAAAGATTATTTTACACGTTTGTAAATTATTGAGCCGTTATGTTTCCTTGAGCAAGCGGTCTCTTGTTTTGTCGCAGGTAAATTCGTAATGCAATTGTCGCAAAATTCACAATAAAGCTTCCAGTTTCTGTTAGTTTATCTGGCATTGCTTTGCTTTATATCAAGCGTTGGACATATGATTATGAAGAATTATTTTTATATAATGCCACACCCATTGATAGGCCTTCATTTCTAGAAGGTGCTTCCTTCCTCAGTCGAAGGTCTGCGAATGTTAGATTTTTATGTGACGGTATGCTAAAAGTATCATGCTTAAAGAAAAAAAAATTATTTTTATTGTTGAAGGTGCGAATTAACTACTGAAACGTGACTGGCGACAGGAAGTGTTAGCTCCCTTTTTCGTCCTATTTTACTTTTAACGAGTAAGTAGCCAAAGCATTTTTGCCAATTACTTACAACAAGATATTATTATTTTTAAGTTGCGGTACGCGCTAAAGATTTATAGCTTAAAAATTCGCCTTCAAAACATTACCAGAGAGTATGATAAGAGGTGCTGTACATCACAGCTGTTGTCATAGCGGATACTGTCTTGTCTCACGTCATTAAAGAACTGCGAAAATGAACGCTTTATCCGCCGTAGACATTGACAAATGAACAATCTCTACATGTTAACCACACTCATCATGGGTAATCTAACGAGCAGGCTGGGCAAATACGTCAATTGCATTAAGGCGCTTAATCCTGGCATTCCATAACGAGGAGCCTCTGTGGTCATGACAGCAGTTGTGAATGTTCGCGTTGCGTTCTCGGAGGCATTAGGCCAAAAGCCGATTACCGATCTAGGACACTCATATATCAACGTCAGATTAAGTTTTAAAGAATCGTTTGCACCTCTTAGATAAGTCTGAGCATGACAGATGAAGTGGTCGGCCGGTAAATTCGGCAACAGCGTCAAAGACAACAACAGCCTTGGCGATTTAATAGCTTTGAACTTTACCTGAACCATCACAGTATTATTATTCTTCTTTGATTCACTGCTTGTGAAGAAAAAAAAATGAAAGATTTGAACTTTACCGTGACCCTCCTCTCTTAAGTTCGATGCCAGCGGTTAATGAAACTTTGCAGGAATATTAAGAATGATGGATGGGTCGACGGAGAATGTTCTCGGCTTTGATAGTATGCAGATAAGGGAAAAGGGAAGGAAATAAAGAAAAACGATAGTCATACGCGAGTAATTTTGTATAGATAGGGGAAAAAGAAGAAAATAAAGAAAAGCAATAGTCATACGCGAGTAATTTTTTGTAGATAACGAAAAATGGAAGAAAATAAAGAAAAACAATAGTCATACGCGAGTAATTTCTTATAGATAAGGAAAAAAGGAAGAAAATAAAGAAAAACGGTAGTCATACGCAAGTGATTTTCTGTAGATAAGGGAAAAAAGAAGAAAATTAAGAAAAACGATAGTCATACGCGAGTAATTTTTTTATAGATAAGGAAAAAAGGAAGAAAATTCATAAAAAGATAGTCACACGCGAGTAATTTTTTTATAGACAAAGAAAAAAGGAAGAAATAAAGAAAAACGATAATCATACGCGAGTAATTTTTTATAGATAAGGAAAAAAGGAAGAAAATCAAGAAAAAGGCATACGCGAGTAATTTTTTTATAGATAAGGAAAAAAGGAAGAAAACCAAGAAAAAGATAGTCATACGCAAGTAATTTTTTATAGATACGGAAAAAAGGAAGAAAACCAAGAAAAAGATAGGCATACGCAAGTAATTTTGTTATAGATAAGGAAAAAAGGAAGAAAATAAAGAAAAACTAGTCATACGCGAGCAATTTTTTATAGATAAGAAAAAAGGAAGAAAATAAAGAAAAAGATAGTCATACGCGAGTAATTTTTTTATAGATAAGAAAAAAGGAAGAAAATAAAGAAAAACGATTGTCATACGCGAGTAATTTTTTATAGGTAAGGAAAAATGGAAGAAAACAAATAAAACCGATAGTCATACGCGAGTAATTTTTTCATCTTATATTAGAATATACATATGTAGAGAGTCCAAGCTATGAAATTAGCATTGCCTTAAAAGTTACTATCTTATTATTTATATTTAGTGTACTTCCATCTTTATCATTGTCATTGTCTTTACTGTAGTAACTATGCTAGTACAAGACCAGCTCATTTATTTGCTGGTTAAAAGCCCTTCCTAGACGGGGTAACTTAAATACATTATTTTTAATACTTCGTCTCAAAGAGCACAATAAGAAGTGAATTGTAAGCAGAATTTGTTAATTTTGGATTTATATAGGAATGAATAGTGAGCCTGTAGAAGATTGAAGGCCTTTGCTCTAAAAATGCTTTATTACTGCAAAATTTCCAGTTTCTTTTAATTGTTCCATGGAACGTTTGCAGGTGTTGAATGTACAATGAAAGTCTTTGGGTTGTTGTGAGATGAACATTATTATCCCTACTGAAGGGGGGGGGGACACTCGTGCCGAATATCGTATATACTAACTGCTATCACATTTGTCATAAAATGTAAGGTTAAAAGACCGAGGCGGCCATGAATATCCGAAAGACGCAGGAAAAGTAAGGGATGACAGACTCCTCTGAAAAATTAAGACAAACTTGCCCCTTAAGAATAGGAAGATTAAATAAGTAAGGAAATACAGAGGAATTTGCAGAGCATTCCCCGTTCTGGAGGTTAATATGGACTTATAAAAATGGTTGCTCCTTGCGTTCGAGACTTATGTACATTCTCAGCGAGATAGAGGAGCCTAGCGAGTGGACTTTGCATATGGGAATAATAGGAAAAGCCTTAGGGTTTGTGAGACTCAAAGTGACAGGACTAGCTGTACTAGAATAATCTAAGGGTGAGGTAGGGAACACAATGAACCAAAAAGACCGGCTTATCCAGAACTCGAGCCTGTTTGATAAATGCATGTTAAAAATATTTAGATGCTTTATTTTATATTGTAGCTTGAAAGTAAAAGCTAAGGAGATAGGAAAACTTAGGCACTGCAGAGAGCTCATTGTAATCTTACCTGTTCAGTGGACTGTCTTTGGATTTTGATATAAACAGATTGTGTCAGATAACCCACGAACATAATATTCGCAGATTAATTCTCTGCAGTTTGGAATATATTAGCTTTCCCTTAGTGTCTGTTTGTCTGTAAGCAAGATTTTATGGTAATCGTCGGATGCCAGTTATAATATATAAGTACACAAATAAAGCCCAGAATGGAGGTCTTCGATTTCAATGTAAATTGGTCCCTCCTTATATACAAAGTCGTGTTTATTGTCCTCAGGGACGAATAAATTTTGGTGTCCAGTATCTTCGAAGAGGATGAATTGAGATTTGTCGGTACAGTTGTTTGCTAATAAAATGGCTTTGGTTGAACACCATTTTTGTTATTATTGAAATAGTTTCTCTCTGATTACTACAAAGCACTCGTTTGTATTAATAAAAAAGGCGTGCAGTTAAAATGATCAGGCAATTAGTAGTGGTAGGCAAACTCAGGATTGAATGGGACTTATGTAATAGAAACTTCTCATAAATAAGATGATAAATGAAAATTGTGGTAACCCTAGTGACAGTTATGCTCATTGCTGTGAAGTGAATGAGGGATATCGTTATTTAGTGAGTTAGGAATTAAATGAATTGTTACAATGGCATGTCAATGCAAGGTATGTACTTACTTCCTCTCTCTCTCTCTCTCTCTCTCTCTCTCTCTCTCTCTCTCTCTCTCTCTCTCTCTCTCTCTCACACACATCCTCGACATGTTTTGTCTTTTCGGTATATATGATCGTAGAATACTTTGCCTGGTCTTATTGATATTACAATTACCGCAGAAGTAGGACCCAAGCTACAAGGCAGTGTCATTAGGTTTCAGTGGTTCTTTAATTTTCATGTTCTTTTATTCCCTTGTGTTTTCAAAATTCTGATTATGTACCTCATTTTAAATATTACGATACCATTATTTTGCCCTTTTGTGTGTTCATGGATCTTTTATTAGCTCCACATTATGTATAACAAGTATTCGTTTTTGGTTCGTTATACAAATTTTGGCGATGTTATAAATTAGTGTTTCCACTTTAGGGACAGGCCACATTTTTTTTACTGGTAACTTCGGAATTGCTGATTCTGCTTCATCATATGAAAATACATGTCTCAAAATGTACTTACATTAATTTATGACTAATTTAAGTGTTAATATACAGTTGAGAGGGCAGTTTCGATTTTAATACATGTATATCAAATTACCTGAATAACTGAAATTACGTCAGTACCCTTCTGACTTGCTCCGTTTGATGTGAGGCAAATATAATTTTGATATCGCAGATGAGACCCAGGCGATTTTACTTTTAGAGGATCATATCGGTCGTATTGTGCTCTGAAAAAAATTCAGTTATCATCCTCCTAATGATGTTTTACAGGCTTGTGCAGATTGTGCTCCAATAGGATAGATTTTATTTCGTCATGTCGTTAAGCTAAACCATTTGATGTCTTATAAAATATTCCAAATGAAGAAGGATGGTGGATTTAATATGTGATGTAAATATATTTTTTGACAATTGTACCGATGCCAGGCTGGGACACGAGTGGAATGGTGTAATTTTTATTTTTCCAATTTTAATTTCTTTGCGGTTGCTACAGCAAACCACGTGACGTTTCCTAGCATGAGGTTTAATACCACTCAGTTTGCTAGGAGTTTTAGCTCGACAACAACTAAAGTGTGGAATAGTTTGCATATTGCAATTGTGGAATCTTCGGATCTTGAAATATTTAAGCGAGGAGCAAATACATTTCTGCTCTCTGCTGACGCCTCCTGGGTTTCAGGTGTATCGGTTTTATTGCGTGTTCCATCATATTCTTCTATTTATCACCTTTTCCTATATCTTGTCTGTCTCTGCAGGCCTGATTTCTCTTTGGAACCTTCTTGTGTTTATAGTTTGTTGACTCTGCCCACACGGGTTTTCAGCTGAAGATTTAAAGAAAGAAAGAAAGAAATAAAGGCAGGCTTAACGCCCATAATTCTTCACATATTTTCTGTACTCGTACATTTAGATTCCTCAAATACTTATAGGACAAAGCCAAGCGTATACAGGCTATAAACGTCGAGGTATTGTGTCAGAATGTATATAATGTACATTAAGGAAGAAATTCATACATTCTCAGGTCCATTTTTTCTTCGTTTTTGTAGCTGACGGTAAATATCCAAAACTATTTATCATTGTGAGTCGCATAAGCAGCCATTTAACTGAAATGATATCGACTGCGGATTTTTATCGTCAGTTAAAAATATAATACATTAAATTCTGTTCCAAGGCAGTGTCACAGTTCACTGAGTAATATACTTTTTTGCTGCATTGTTTTGCATTACATTAATTATGAAAATCAAATAAGTTGCGACAGATAGCACTAATTTTTGGAAATTTCGAGCAGATAAACTTCAGAGTAGCTGCTTGCATGATTTAAACTATCATTATGTGCAGTGCTAAGCATCATATTATTTAGTACTATATTTTAGCTTTCACCAGATCCCTTTACTAAATGCAGACGTTTCTTAAATAACTTGAGAGAGGAGTTTCTTCTTTAATGTCATCTGTGCCAGAGTTTGAGCCAGATCGCAGCGTATTATGGACTTTCGTTTAATTATTTAAGAATTTAACACATTCACAGAA
The DNA here is from genome assembly GCA_039081455.1 of Macrobrachium rosenbergii. Lineage (NCBI taxonomy): Eukaryota > Metazoa > Arthropoda > Malacostraca > Decapoda > Palaemonidae > Macrobrachium > Macrobrachium rosenbergii. The sequence goes on from JANJGK010000030.1 coordinate 28,138,172, forward strand.
CTGAGTGCAGAACTTCAAAAGATCACAGTGTAAATAAGAAGATTGTATTGTTGATAGCCTCGGATGTAAAAGTGTAACAAGAGTGCAACATAAACATTAGCTAATGACGCCTTTTGCTTGAAGTGGTCGGAGAATAACGAAGTGTATTTAAATTGTAATGAATTGTTTGGGTATCTTCAAAAGTGACTGTAGCACATTGTCAGAATTCATCACAGCAAAAAAATGGGGCTAATGCAAGGTAACTTGCGGTTTGATCAGGGTAATAGAATCGCACCAGGTAACAATAAAAGATATTCTGAACACTCACTCAGCAATAAAACACTAAATCAAGTGCAAGATGAAAATAGTTTTAATGCTTCCTTTCAAGGACCGAAAGAAAACGTGCAGTAAAAGTTAACTGTTTACGGGTAATTTTAAAGCTCCAGATTTGTACGAGTCTAAAAATACTGTTTATTACTAAAGTATTTTATAGATAAGTAAGTAATTTCATCATCAGACTCGGCTAGGTTTCCTAGAGGTTAATTCTTAAACACTGAGTCAGCATTCTTAATTAACCAATTATATCAAGAAACCCTATTATATCCTTCGAGAGAAACTCTTCTTCATCTTGATAATTATTAATGGACTTAATTACTGAGGTGACAATTAACACCTCTTACTTCGAGTAGGGGGAGCAGCAATTACCATATAAAATTGCTAACTAGAGGAATGAAAACCACTTACACCGATCAGTTAAGTGATGACAAGGTGTGTATGGGGTTGCCTTCGGGTAGAATTGGACGGCTTATTTCCTGGAACGCTAGTCATGTTTCCCGCGAACACGTCTGGGTCATTCTTCAGCTCTAAAAGCTGTAATTTTCAGCAGCCTCAGAAACCACCCATAAATGTTGACACTGCGGCACTTCGACTGACGTGGTTTGTAGGCTAATTTTGCCTATTGGCTTTTTTTGGGAAGGAGTCATTCATGGGGTGTTGCTAGTTTATAAAAGGAAATTCTAGCCCTGGACCGATCTGGATTCCAGAAGGCTGCGTTTAATGCAGTTTTCCTCGATGTAAATCGGAATTTATATCTCCATATAAACTTGAAAGCTTATCATCACTTGCTTTAAGGGTGGAAACAATTGGCTCTTATTCTAAAGTTATACATTTTCCAACACCCGGTAAACTGAAAGAAAAGCCAGTAAGCTTTAATGGATGCTAGTGATGCATCCTTATTGGGATGCCCATATTAGTGAGTCTGCACTTTAAGACAATTATTGTCTCGTACGAGGGCTATAATGATCGTGCTTTCACCTGCGGATTATGTGTTAAAAACCTTTCATTAAAACCACCCTAATGTACTGTAGGGGTTCTCTTAAAAGCCTGACGAAACTAAAAGAGCCCAAGGCGTTCTAGGGAGCTTCTCCTATCAAATTGCTCCTTCGGCCGAGAATGATTAGTTCCGCAAGAGTCACTGGTGGTTTTCCAGGAACCCTTCAAGATGTATTGGCCCACGGGAGTAAGTGCGTGATAATATGCCTCAGCCCAAAAGGAGGCTTCCAGACTGTGATGCAGAACCTAGAGACCTTCAGGAGGTCTGATCTCCTCGAACGGCCAAGAACAAAGAGATTCATTGAATCTTTTATTAAAATCTGAGTGAACATCGTATATAAAAAGATGTAAGTCGATTGTCCTAAGTCAGAGTAATCATCTTTCGGTATGAACTAGGAATTGATGAGTCATATTTATCGGTACAATACGTAAAAATGAACAGCTGTGAATGACGTCATTGTAGATGCAGGAGTATTTTTAAAAACAAATTTAATCAACTTTCTGTTATTACAATACCGCCAATGATATTTTTCCTCTGTTTTTGTGTTGAATTACTTTTGATACGCACGTGGTTGATTACAGTTCATTCAGTTGACCTAGGTTGAAGTAGCTCTGAAACTTAAATGTATTTTGTTGTTACAAAATTTGTGCACACATTATTCATGTCCCTGTTATGATTTTAATATACAAATAACTTTTCTGCAGAAGAGGATTTTTGGATTCATATGAAACCTATGAAAAAGTTCAAGAATTTCTTGAAAGATCCCGAAAGTCATGCGCGTGAAAAAAATTCTGCATAATCCATTTCCTTCATAGATTCGGTGCAATCAGCTGATTATGTTTTCGTGAAAATAGGAATATTATCATCCTCACGTAATGCTTTTCAAGGAAAACTGAACCAACGTGAGACGGTAAAAAAAGATTATCATTGTTGCGTGATACATTTATGTGTCTCCCTTGGTTTTGTGTAATAAATACGTTCTGCTTTAATGATTATATTGTTACGATACGCCACACTAATGAGCCTTTTCAGAGGTTAGTGTTCTAGTGCCATAATTACGGATCTGTGGTCTGGGTTTCTGTAGAGCGACGCTTTCAAGGACTCAAGTTTGTTGTTCGTCACAAGGCCGTTCATTGAAGCTTCGCTGCGAAGGTTGTTGATCGCATTGCAATCAGTCACGGGTAGTGAGCCCTCTGTTCAGTAGTTGCATTTTATTCGCTTGGTTTTTGTTCTGTTCTTTGTTATAATCTAATATCGAAGAATAATCGAACTTACAACGAAAAGCCGCAGGTTTGAGGAGTTAAATGTGTATTCATTCTTTCCAGACACGTTGTCTCTTAATACGAAAGTACACGAGGTGCATCTAAAGTGTCTGTGAATATTAACACCAGTCCTTAGGCTTTTATTTTATTATTAGAATAGGATTGCTTCCTGGTTTTTACGGAACTTTCATAATGTTTCTACTTATATTTCTGCTCACTGACTGAAGTTATGGTCTAGGTGACAGTTTTCCTCCAATACGTTGCATTGTTGCTGTCAGATGAGCTGCTCTTGTGCCTCTGTCCCTTGAACAGCTACTTGAGGGATTTTGCGTGTGGTATCTTTCTCAGAGTGCCGCCATAGGTACATTCTCGCTTGGAAAAGGTGCTGTACTTTCAAACTAAAGTTTAAGGTGTTATTGTAAGTCTCATCCATAAAACACTCCGTAGGGGATTACTGCCGTCAGTGCACCTCACACGGTGCACTACAGGCATTACTTAAGGATCTTTGCAGTGTCCCTACGGCCCCTAACTGCAACCCCTTTATAATACTTCCGTTCATATTCTCTTCTTTCCAGAGTTCCTCATTGGACGAGTGTGTACCGTTCTCAGCTAGCACTCTGCTGGCCCCGCGTTCGATTCTCCGACTGGCCAATGAAGAATTAAAGGAATTTATTTCTGGTGATAGAAATTCATTTCTCGCTATAATGTGGTTCGGATTCCACAATAAGCTGTAGGTCCCGTTGCTAGGTAGCCAATTGGTTCTTAGCCAGATAAAATAAATCTGATCTTTAGGGCCAGCCCTAGGAGAGCTGTTAATCAGCTCAGTGGTCTGGTTAAACTAAGGTATACTTAGCTTAACTTTCTCGTCTTTCCATGTTACTTTCACCCTCCCCGAACAATTGTTTCAACATTATTTTCAGCGCTGAATGACCACATAGGTCTCAGCGCTTTGCCTTTGGCTTAAATTTTATATTCCAGTCCAAACAATAAAATACTTCTTTTTCTAAGCAGTATGGTAAGCTTACATTAGGTAAAGGGGTTTTGAGAATTCTGCGAAGATGCTTTTCGGTATGTCCCTCGTATCGGCTTTGATTCGTTTTATCAGGTAGGTCCCTATTTTTTTTTTGTCAGTTATTGTGTTTAGTTTTCGTGAATAGTCTTTTCTCCTGTCACTGATTTTTTTTTGAACAAGTGACTCTTCTGCTAGGGGTATCGCCTGCTCTGAGTGGCCCTCTGGGAATGAACTGTTCTGAAGAGGGTATACATGAAACGAATAAGCATTCCGCTTCTTGATTATCAAATTAGTTTAAAGTGTGGAGCTAATTCCAACCAGGTCTTTACCACGCAAGTTATGCACGTAAAAAAAGTCCTTGCAACTTCATACGATGACTCCTTATATCTGTTCTGGAATCAAATAAGACAGCAGTGTGCAACAAACAAATCCTAATTAAAAGAAAACACGAAACACCATAAAAGACAGCACTGCTGATGACTGATGGCCATTACATGCAAAAGACTTGCCTTTCAGAACGCTGAGTGCTTGCGAAACTCGGCACCCCTGTCATCAGGGGCAGTTTTGCCAATGGCATGTCAGGCAGTCATTGTGGCTGACTAAAGAGCAACTTAATGTGCGCAGGATTTTCCCGAACGCGATTTACTACAGCGAGTATTTCCTTTCGGTTAAGGAGTTATAGAGACTAATGCTCTCGCCCAATGCTAGGGTTGTGTCGCATGATGCCTTGTGCAGGCTGTCATTACATCTAAACGTAATGCCGCTTGACTCCCTCTCTCACTTTGTAAATTATGGTGTTCGAAGAGCATTAGGATCAGTAATGAACCCCCCCTCCCCCCGCCTTTTTATGTGTTTAAGTGTGCTCTCTTTGCAGTTGTCAGGGTCAGCCTGTTTGTTTTGGGGAGAATGCATCCTTCGCACTATCAGAACATGCTGCCTTGAGATAAAAGTTGATTGTATATTTAACTTTACATGAACTTGCAGGTTCTTCAACATAAGTAAACAAAAGTAAAAGACATACACAGAATTATTTTTTATTCTTAATGTATACACATTCACATAGAACAAGTAAAAAAAAAGACTGTTAATTGCCAACACTGGTGATTGTCATTCTAACAATATTTATGGATACTATAACAATCGGATATCTCAAGATCTTGTCGCACAAAACGTATTTGAAACGGGATGTTGAGATTTTACTGAATTTTACTTAGGTAGACATTAAAAAACATAGCGAAAAAAGAGTGGTAAAATAAAAGGTAGATAAAAAAATAAAAAATTAATAACGAAATGCACACATTTGTGAGCAGCTTTAGAAAGCAATGAAAAAAAAGATACATAGTGCATTACGGTAGGTTACATGGTAAAAAAGATCCTCGTATTTTATTGGAAGACTGTTAACTAAGTTACACAGATAGTCATGTGTTTCACTAGAATAAATCCATGATAATATGTTTTAATTAGAAGGTATTTCCACTCCGTAGGGGAAACGCTGTCGGTGGACCTCACGCGGTGCACTGTAGGCATTGCTAAAGGGTGTTAGCGGCGTGTCACTTGGGCCTCTAGCTGTAGCCGCATTTTAGCCTTTTACTTTACACCCAATTCCTCTTCCTTTCTACCAGCTTGCTGTCCAACTGTGTGCTTTCTCCCAGTTTCACCTTTAGATCCTTATATGTCATCTCATTTATTTTCTGGATCTGTTTATCATGCAGTCCAGCCACTTCAGCTCTCTCTTTTCACCCTCTTGAGCACTGAATGGCTAAAAGTGCCCCAGCGCTTGGCTGTACAGAATAAATTTCATGATTCATTCATTCATATATTCTGCATAGAAGATATTTAATGAGGATAAACAAGGATAGTCATATATTTATTTAGAAGCTCCTTACATCGTTAGTAACTACAGAAGGTTTTTCGTTAGCTTGCGAACAAACAGGTTGTTATAGGATTCAATTTGCTACTTCATAGATTTTAATTAACAAAGCTATTTACTTTGCTGGCTGACAAAAAAAAAAAAGCGTTCCATCACTTTTTTTTTATGTAAGCTTCCCTTCTTTGGCAGAACACTGGTGGTGATTATGCTGACAGTATTTATGATTGTTATAGGGCTGTCACTTAAATCCTTGTGTAGAAAAGGTATTTGAAACGAGATGTCAAGATTCTATTTTGTTTCAGGAGCTGAGAAATTACTATCTACAATTTCTGTCGCAAAAGTCCTGATTACAGAACTTCAGATACAAAATTTAATGGCCTCAGATGTAAGACTGAAGATGTGTATCTTGAATGACGTACTACTCACAAAGAAAATATGGAATTTTATGGTTTTTTCAGTTTCAAGACTAATAAACGTTGTAACATGTGTTTGATTTTTTTCAAATGGTGTTTTACGACGGAGTAATGTATCTCATCTAAACTCTTAGGTCAAATAAGCATTCCTATATTACATTTTTTCCAGTCACTGAATTTCCACGTAGTAATAAAAATATAGCAAACAATACCAAATGGAGCTCTGTAACTATGAACTTTGTTCTTGTGTTTGAAGCACCACTTCTGATGCGAGAAAATGCCCATAGCATATACAGCCCGATACCCTATCTCGGTCTAATTTCAAGGACGACTGAAAACTACCCGTTGAGTGATGGAGGGGATGGATTTGAGTGAGCAGAACCTGACAACAATGGGGGAGATCTATCTTTCCCCGTATCACCCATATTTACATTTTTTTTTTTTAAACATGAGGATTCTCTCTTCCACCGCAGATACATAAGAAGGTATTTCTGTAGTTATCTTTTTCGTGTCAGTTATACCATTCCGCTCTCTCTCCCTCTCTATTTTTTTTAGGACTCCAGCCTCTTACTGTTATTTATTTAGAGCAAAAAGTTAAGTATACCTTAGTTTAAGCAGACCACTGAGCTAATTAAAAGCTCTCCTAGGGCTGGCCCGAAGAATTAGATTTATTTTACGTGGCTAAGAACCAATTGGTCACCTAGCAACGGGACTGCTTTGGCACGGTGCAGTAACAAGTTGTATGATTAATTGAAAAATCACAGCATTTTTCAGAGGTCTTAAATTGTGATCTAATTATTCCGTAGTCATAACTGCATTTAGTAATAGTAGAAATTCATCTCTAACAAATCATCATAAAATTATGTGAGCCGAAAGTATAAATTGCGATAAGATCTGCAATTGTTGAATTGAGAAATTTAGCTGGAATAAAGCAAAGGACTGATGGGAGTCGAAAGTGTCAATTATGGAAATTAATCGTGGTGTGTAAGAATTCCCCGTCGGGGCAGCCGTTAGGCGCTGGCAGTTAATGCTTCCAGAAGTGGAAATGTTTCTTTAGGCCGCTGTAGGACGGATCACCCCAGGAGGCACGGACGAACATGAGAGCGAGCCGATTAAGCAGTTGCATGTCGGCCCATTGCAACTCTCCGTTTGGCCCTAACCATCATAATTATGTTAGCTAATTGGGTGGTTACGTCGGTCATTTGTTGTTTGCATATCCCGAGGCCGTTTACAGCTGTCTCCCACTCGTGTCAGATGTCAGGGCTACGTTTTATTGGCACTAAATACTGTCATTAATCTATGTAAAAAAATTCTGAGGGTACGGTATTATTATTCATTAATGTCTGAGCTAGGGGCTGTTCTGACATATGAGACGTTAACACAGGATAAACTGAAACGTTATCCCATTATGGCTTAATCTTGGTCTTCAGAATTTTAAAAAGGGGGTCATAAATATCCCCTTTGCGAAATTCATTCGTATTTTAGATCCGAGCCTTAATTTTGTAGATAGGCTCATTCATGTGAGATAAGTACGTGATTTTTCACTTCACCTTCTCGATAAAAAGGAGTGAAGTTGTACGGTTAGTAGCTTTTGAAAGTACAGTGGAAGGGAAGACCTAGCACCTCGAGATAGGTGTTTGACAAGTGTGTGGCAATTTTGAAGACTCGTACGCTTTTACCGCGTAACTTCGTGACTCCTTTACCTACTTCAGTGTATTAGGTGCTTCATGTTAATATTTTGAGGCGGTTTGTCAGCTTGATACCGAATGTTTCTTTATGCGGGACTTCAATATCCATGTTCGGGATACGCACACAAACACATATACATGTGTATGTATATATATATATATATATATGTATATGTATATCAGTGTGTAAATATATGTATATATAAGTAAAAACGTTTTTACACATTGATAAATCAATGAGAATTATTCACAAGATCCAGCCGTATTGTGTAGATACTCCACAAAAGCAAGCTATGGAGCATAACAGAGCAGAGGAGTGTTTTCTGGTAGTGTTGGAGTTTGTGGGGGGGGGGGTGAGGGGGGGCGGTTTGGGGTTGACTATTTGAATCATTCACTAAATATTGGTTTACACTCGGTGGTTCATATTGATTGATCAAGATGAGTAACTGGCGTAACCCCGCCTATAACTATTAACTTCGGCGTGGGTATTTATTAATCATTTGATATGAATATCACTGATCTACTCCATTTGATCATAGACCTATAATGGAGTTCGTTTTTTTTATATTCATAACTTGGTTGAAACAATAGCTTCTTTGTTAGTCTTACTGTCAGAACGGGTTAGGTTTTTGTTTGCCCGCGCTGTCTGATCCGACTTTATCATTCATTCTTGGGGACCAAATCTCTCTCTCTCTCTCTCTCTCTCTCTCTCTCTCTCTCTCTCTCTCTCTCTCTCTCTCTCTCTCTCTGTGCCTCGACGATGCAATTCAGCTCCGGAGATGTGAAACCAATCTACTGAAAACACTTTCACGAAACGCACGAAACTACTTTTATTTTCCAACCTGGTGGTTAATCTAGTGCTGTGTGTTGCAGTTGCGGATGATGTAATACAAAAAAAAAAAGAATATAAAAAGACTTGATTGATCAGTACATCATCAAAAGGAGACCATTATATCAGAATTATGTATACGAGGAAAATCTATCCCCAACTCACCGAGTTGGAATCATTCATCAGACACTTCTTCATGGCCAGTCATACTAAGTAAATCTTTTTCTCTATGAGGTGTTCCGATAATTGAAGAAACTGCAGCCTTGGCAAACTCACTTATTTCGTCGTTTATTTGAGAATTGAAATGCAGCTTGAATACCTGTCGACGTGCTCTCGCCAAGGCGTGATTGTTCCAGGTGCCCCTAATATGCTGTACTAGTGTGTTTGGATTCTGAGATTGCTTGGATGAGGTTTTAGTTTTGCATGGAAGTAATTGCTTCCTGTAAAGGGCTAGAAAGTCATTGTTTCGTTAGTAACATAGCGTGAGTGGATTTCAGAATTCAAGAATGTTATAAATTTTTTTTTTTTTTTGCTCAAGTTTTAGGCTTGGTATTTTTACGAAAAGGAAATTACGAACGCTGGGAAACAAGAAGAATTCCATGATGTGGCAATTAATCCTACAAAAGAAAATCTGATTCGACTGTATCTAGCTTAGGGAGATATTATTAAACTGTACTTTTATGACTCCTTTAAGTTCCAAGGAATATTTTGTTTTTCAAATGCTATTTTATAAAATTCATAAAATACAAAGTGAAATAATTCACGGTATCATCAGTTTTCGTGTTAGAATTTAATTAGATTGCATTTATATGAATTTTAGAGGATCTAACGATATTTTTAGTTAAAACTTAAACGTTACAAGAAAAACAAAATTATTAAAGTTGACAAAAGAGTGGAATGGATCCAGCGATTACTATCGTACGTTGTGACCAATGAGGTTAATTGACAAGTTTTACTGAGAATATTTTTAACAAGATACTTAAATTTATTCATTACTTTTCATAACCCAAATGTACACACATTCATATGTGCCGAGCTTTCTTTGGGTAGTAAGCCAGGAGGTGACAAAATGAGAGAATCAAGCCAAGAAGTATAGAAATAGGTAGAAAAAGCAAAGCTAAATAAACCTACAATTAAATGCATAAATCGGCGGCAGGAATGGCTACTTTAGTGTCATCTTATGCCGTCTTGTGTTCACTTTCGAAATCCACATCTGATAGATTTACCTAAAGCACTTGTAATGAATAATTCACAGTTCTCCCCACACAACTCTTGGGAAGGGTCATCAGGTAATTGATGAGCAATGAAAAACGTTATCAGAATTTATAGATACATTTGATGGATGGGGAATTCCTTCGAAAGGTTGTGAGGCCAAAGTAGACGAGGACACGTTTAATCTGTATTCACAGCTTTGACAATTAAGGAAGAGTTCTGAAGAATCTCTCTCTCCCTCTCTTTTCACTCGAACCTCGTAGTGCAGTAGTGAGCGCACTAGCTCGCTACCTGAGGGACAAATTTTCGACTATCGGATCAATAACAGGAAATAGTTTTTTATATATATAAAATCCATTGCGCCTCTGTTGATCAAGACAGTGAATTATAGTTGGTCGTTGTAAGTCGCGGCTAAAGGAGTGTGATTGTGAAAAAGAGAAATGCAACACCAGGTGTGACCGTTCATTGTTCTGGCAAAATATATACCATCAAAACTGGAGGTCTCGACGAGGTAATCATTACTTATAAACCACCACTCATAAAATATTCAGTAGATTCTCTCTCTCTCTCTCTCTCTCTCTCTCTCTCTCTCTCTCTCTCTCTCTCTCTCTCTCTCTCTCTCTCTCTCTCTCTCTCATTATAAGGAGACGAAACCTGTAACAGACTTACGTGTAATCATGGTTTTTGACAGTGAAAGAAAAAACAGTTTTTAAGAATTCTCTCTCTCTCTCTCTCTCTCTCTCTCTCTCTCTCTCTCTCTCTCTCTCTCTCTCTCTCTCTCTCTCTCTCGTTATTGAAGGTGACGACCTTGCTGGTGTTGACTGGACGTTAATTACAGGCATCTTCGACTTCTAAGCAGGAGAGGAAAGGGAACAACCTCCTCATGTTTGTGATGAGAAGCCTCAAGGACCGTGGCAGATTACCAATCCCTAGTCAAAATAAAAGTTGTTAAGGCGTCAGGTGAAGAAGCCTCATTGAGTTACCAGTTGGGCAGTAATGGTGTCTGGATCATTTACATGCCTTTTTTTTCACGTTTCTAATTTTCGTTTCCATTCATATTTATACTTTACCCTCTTCCTACATCTTCTACCGGCCGCGGTGAACGGTTCAGCGATGGATGAGCTGTTGTAGTAAAGGGAGTGAGGGAGATGAAAATAAACAATTTACGATCTCTCTCTCTCTCTCTCTCTCTCTCTCTCTCTCTCTCTCTCTCTCTCTTTGTGTTTGTGTCTGTGTCAACTTATATTAATTTTGGTGTATATTTTGTACTGGTTTGTGCTGAAAAGTTTCTCCTGAAGATGGTCGTTCCTTCATTGCTCCTCGAAACTGTCTTAGTCTGTTATATCCACTTATGCTTGAGTAATGTTAACAGAACGTGTATGTATTTGTTCAGGGACTTGTATGTTGAATAGTTGAGCATTGAAATGCTTGATTGACCGGCACTTTTAAGAGCTAAGGTGCTCTTGAATGTTTTGGACTATTCATGTGCTACTTTTTGTGACATTGCACACTGCGTTTTAGATAATTTCGCAATTTTATATAGCCCATGGATAGTGTTTAATGTTTTGAAATAAGCTTCTTGAAAAATGTAAAAGACAGAGGATAGCAATAACGGCAACTTGGCTATAGTTTTAAAGTAAATAAGCTCTATAGGAATGCTGTTTCTTCATTTCGGCTCGTAATGTCGATTACAGAGTCACGGAGCGGTTCACGACAATAAAAGAAAAGTCTACGGATCAACTATCATTATTTAATCATTCATTGGCTAAGGGTAGGCGCATTAAAATGAGAAAATTTTAGTTTCTGAGCAAATCATGATACATCCTTTTTTAAATGTTTTACTGATATTTAGGAAAAAATCAACATAGTTTCGGCGGAAGTTCGTTTTATTACCGTGAAAATATTAATAACAAATTATCAGTTGTGCAGCTGGAAACCACTTGGCGTCGATGAAGTAATACTCTGCTCAAGATGTGTTGATGAAAAGCTTAAAAGCAATTCATCCTTTGGGCCTCGTGCGATCGATGTGTATTGCATGAACTTGTATATATATACATGCATATATTTATATATATTTATGTATATAAATATATATAATATATATATATATATATATATATATATATATATATATATATATATATATATATATATATATATATATATGTGTGTGTGTGTGTGTGTGTGTGTGTGTGTGTGTGTGTGTGTGTGTGTGAGTGTACTGACCACTTTATACCTGACACGTATGAAATTATAATAACAGCAACGTCCTCTTAACTTCTTGAATTCTTCACACTTGTGTCAGGTCGGTATCGTGATCTCATTCTAATACTCTGAATGCGATTTCGAATCCTGCTACCGGACACCAGAATTACTTCACATTCTTATATTAGGATCTAGGACTTTGAGGTGACAAGCGTATCCATAAAGTGTGAAGAATTCGAGACGTTAAGAGGCCACTGAAGTTGTTACAATTACACACATACACACACACATATATATGTAAATATGTATGTATGTTCATATATATATATGTGTGCAGCTATATATATACATATACACATGCATCAGCCAGGAGATAGGTGGCTGATGCATATAATTATGATCATCACACGTCTCCAGTGGGTTGTTGCAATATACATACACACACACACACACACACACACACACACACATATATATATATATATATATATATATATATATATATATATATATATATATATATATATATATATGTGTATGTATGTATGTATATTCAGTGCCTTCCGTCTTTAGACCTCCTTCAGTATTATAGACATGCCAAGTCTGTTAAGCTCGCTGTCTACTGGTTGATTCTCTCTCTCTCTCTCTCTCTCTCTCTCTCTCTCTCTCTCTCTCTCTCTCTCTCTCTCTCTCTCTCTCTCTCTCTGCCAGCAGGAAATGCCTTAAACATTTAAGCTAACGGCAATTGACCAAAAGCTTTTAGGAAAATCTGTTGTAATAGGCTTGCCACTAACGGAATATCATGGAATAAATGAACATTTTGTGATTCGTTGTATACTATATGATTGAGATCGTCTGTATGATTTAATGTAATTTTCTAGTTTTGGGAACATTTCCTTTTTGACACTTATTTTTGAAAGGAATTTGGTCTTTAATATCTGAATCCCCTACCCAGTTAAAATAATGGTGTCACATTGAAGATTTCAGTGATGATAATTATATTATTGCTAATCTTTAGAGTTTTTCATTTTAATCTGCATCCCTGTGCATGAGGGGTGATATTTTATGCAGCTAATCTTTGAAGGTTTTTTTGTAGCTCTTGATTACCACAATTCTTTATTATATCTTCACAACAGTGATGATTACGAAGGCAGAAATTCTTGAGGTTTTTGCATCATACGTTATTGCAAGTATCCATGATATTAGCAACTAGACTGCGCCAGCAAAAATCTAAATTTTGAACATATGTGTCTGCCCATTAATTAGCATATATCATATTTTGTATTGATAATGAGCAGTGACAAATATCGCCATTCGGAAACTATCTGCATTGAAGAATTGCACAAAAATGAAAAAGATTCCCCCCACCCTCTCTCTCTCTCTCTCTCTCTCTCTCTCTCTCTCTCTCTCTCTCTCTCTCTCTCTCTCTCTCTCTCTCTCTCTCTCATTTTTTTTAATAATCCCCGTGGGTATGTGCAATCAAATGTTCTTCTTCACCAGGTTCACCAGGTTCCCTGCAATCAAATGCTCATCTTTCAAACGCATTAACGACAGGCATCCGTTCGAGGCACAAGCCTCCAGCGCCCCCCACCCCCCTTCTCTACCAGTATTTTTTTCCCTGGTCCTTGGCAGCCACTATGTAACTCAATTATGAACCACAATTACCCAGAATGATTTATCCATTTCTGAGCTGCTTCGTTCCTCGAGTATATGGCATTCCAGACTACTGTACCTCCCACACCCAACCTCCAAAGTCTGTAGCCCGACTACCTCCCCTTTACCTGTCCTCCTTCCCCTTGCAAAACCCGAAATCACACTTTAATAAGGGAGTCTGTCGGCACCTGTCCAAAACTACCCAAATAACAGAAATGAATTTGAGAACCTAAGGCAACAGGCCTTTTTCACATCATATTGTCTTTACCTGGCCCTTCGTTTTTCTGTATTGTCAGTTCTATGTCCCCCGACTATTTTTATTCCATATTCCATAGTGTTTGGCATTTACTATTCCCTTCACTTATGTTTATGACGTCCACTACTTAAATACCAGCTAAATACCAGCTACTTTCCTGGCCCCCAGTTGATTTCTTCTGAATCTTGTTTTTTCTTTGCTTCTTCCTTAAAATCCGCACATCGTGCTTCATGATAATTATTTCCTGGTTCTATCTATTTAGGTCTTGATGCTTCTTTTGACCGCTTCCATTTCAGTTTATTCGTCGCACATATTCTCAGTTTTACAATTTATCTTGTTGCACGTATTCTCAATTTTACCTCGTGATGTATTTATCACTCTACTATAATTTTGTCCATCGCAGTTTTTTGTCTGTCTGTTCTTTTTAACTTGTTCTGCTTTCTCTCCACTTCCTCTGTTTGATCTCATGCTATTCATTTTGCCGTCTCAATTGAGTTTCATGCTTAATTTTTTTTGAGTTCGATATTTTATCGTGCTGTTTTTTGTCTCTTCGTTTTTATGACTTGTCTATTTCTTCTCGAATGGATTTATTTTCAGTCAGTGTCTTTTATATCTCGAGGACTTTTTTATCTGGCTGACTACATTTGAACTCTTGCCGTTTTTTTTCTGTTCCCCCTGTTTTAATACGCATTGCTTTTATCTTTCCATTCTGACTTATTGCGTATTGCTTTCCCTCTTTATCTGGCTTAACCTCTCTATTCTATCCGTGGTTTGTCTTTTCTGGTCACTCTATTTAATCACACGTTTTTTTCGAAACCATCTTTGATATAAGTATCCTTCCTTATGTCGAGCGATTGGTTTTTTGTTTGTGAAATGCATTTGCCTAATGGTGCGCTAAATTTTCACCCAATAAACCAGTTAATTAAATGAAGGTTAACGTTTGTTCCTAATTATAATTGTCTGCAAGGACAGCTAAAAAAACTTAGTTAATTTTGGTCGTTTCACTAGCCCTTGTTGGCATTATATACAAATCAAAAAATATTTCGATGTAAACTTTTCGTGTTTTTTAAAAGCTGCTAGTATCAACAAGTGTCGTCTTTCTAGTGTAATAGTTCTTTTACATGTTACGAAATAGTGATATGGCTGTTGGTGAGGGGGAACTAAGGTCATTAAGTGTAAAAAATATATGCTTCCAAATTTTTTTTGTTTGTGTGCCTATGACGGGCTGATTAGTTTGTATTTTTTACAGTGTTAGTTTTCTGTATGCGCAAGAAGTGATGTCAGAAATATCGCAGTTTTCAGGTTCACATTCCTTACTTTTTTCCTCAGAATATTATTTTCGTTGTTCACTAGCTGTCTGGTCTATAGTTTTATTTTATTAATAGCCTCGTTTCATAAGGCTCTAATGAATGGTAGCACATTTTTATTTATGGATTTCTTGATCAGGGTTGGATGATACTTCATATTGTTTTCTGTCAAGATTCACAAGCTTTGTTCTTATACGCGTAAAAAGAAACATTAGTAGAAGAGCTTTCGCATCTCCAGCGCCGACAATGCGGCTACCTTCTTCTACAGATGGAAAGTTACCCAAGCGTTTCCGGATTTCTCCCATACAGTGCACCAATGCAACGTTGGTTGCACGGTGTCAGCTCGGAGTGGAGTTGGTCACCAGGGCCAACGCTGGGGTCACCAAAATGCATGTATCCGAGCTTTTACGAGTTTTTCGATCCGAGGAACAAGCAAGTGTGGATAAAGGGTGACCTGACCTTAATGGCCTCGCCATTTTTTCCCCCTTGCCGTTCAGGAGGCTGTTCCTTTCCGGGAAGTGTTAAGCCATAGCTCTCTATCTGTTCCCGAACGTGCCATTGTGCTGATGCGCTTTTGTTTGTAGTAGGACATCCTATAAAATGTACGTTTGTGTGTGTGCGCGCGTGCGTGCGTGTTATATGGAACTCCACTTTCTTTGTTTATAGGTCTATATAGATGTCTGAATTTATGTATGCAGGAACAGTTTTTCTGTTCATGTATACCCTTTCTTTTGTTCGAATGGTTACGGGAACCGACGAAGAGGTCAAGTTATTACACAGATTTTCATGTTAGGGATATAAAATCCTTCCATGAGGCTCGTTTCTCGAGCCCTGTCGCTTCCAATGCTTCTTTCGTATAAAAATGCGATGTGTATGGCTTCTTTGTCGAAGCTAACAGCATCGGATACCTGACCGAATTTGCTGGTGCACTTCTAGATTTGGCTCAAGAGGCATCTCTGTCTTCAGGGGCGGATATAATTCTCTGCCAAAAGACGGCATTTTCATTTCGTGATGATACGATTTTTTCTTTTAACGTTTATTCCCTAATGACCCATTCCAAAACAAGATAATCCACTTTAAGTATAAGCTGTTAGGTTCTAATTGACCGGCAATCATGACAGTCTTCGATTGTAATGTGATTATTGGTCCTCCCAGAAACCTTGGATTAGGATTATTATCTCCGATCTTTTCTGTTTTTCTCTTTTGGTATTCCAGTCTCTCCCTCTCTCTCTCTCTCTCTCTCTCTCTCCTCTCTTCTCTCTCTCTCTCTCTCTCCTCTCTCTCTCTCTCTCTCTCTCTCTCTCTCTCTCTCTCTCTAGACTCACACATACACCTCGGTCGGTTCCTCCTTTCACTGGATTCTTTAATTTCCTCCTTCCACTTTTTATCTATTCTTCAACGGCCACTGTCTTCAGGCTGTTCATGTTTTTCAAAACCTCATTTTCTTACACCCCCACGTCATAATTCCCCGGCCCTCCTTTTTTTCTGTGGGCAGCATTCTCTCTCTCTCTCTCTCTCTCTCTCTCTCTCTCTATCTCTCTCTCTCTCGCTTATGATATACATACTTACATATATGTATGTATTTATATATGTATGTATGTATACAAATAAGCAAAAATTACCTTTTAAAGTTGAATTCACTATACCTTGAGAATAATTTATGAGTGTAAGCTATTCCCATGTTACGGCAATTTCGATATTAATAGTATTTGTGACTTGTGATAAAAATACACGCGCTCGCGCGCACGCGCACACACACACACACACATATATATTTATATTTGTATCTATAATAGTACTGGTCGCTTTTTACCAGATCCGTATGTAATTGTAGTAACCACAATGCCCTCTTAACTTCTCGAATTCCTCACCCTTTATTTTCTGGATAAGCTTGTTACTACACAGCCTTAGATCTAAATGCAAGAATATGAAGTAGTTCTACTGACTGTAGCAGAATTCGAACTCGCATCCAGAGTATCCGAATGAGAGCACATTGCTGACCTGACCACGAGAAGGTCGGCAACCTGACCTCGTTCTGATACTTTGGATGCGAATGCGAATGCAAATCCTGCTACTGACATCAGGATTCATATTCTTGCATCTAGATCTAAGGCTTTGTAGTGACAAGCGTATCCAAACAAAAAGTGTGAAGAATTCAAAAGTTAAGAGAGAATGGTGTTATTACAATTACATACAGATAAACACACACACACACACTATATATATATGTGTGTGTGTATATATATATATATATATATATATATATATATATATATATATATATATATATATATATATATATATATATATATATATATAGAGAGAGAGAGAGAGAGAGAGAGAGAGAGAGAGAGAGAGAGAGAGAGAGAGAGAGAGAGAGAGAGAGAGTCTATTCAGTCAAATAGGCACAATCTAGACTCGGAATACTTACATTGGCCCAGGTTTGAATATCTGGATCTTATTCTGGATCCGTTAGAGAATACCCTGCTTGGCATCGCATGAATGAAATGAATTGACTTGTCAAGTGATCCATTTCAGGGTTTATGTTTCAAGAGGAGATTTGTCGATTCTGTGATTATTGGATCCATAGAGTTTTATGATTATTATGAGATTTTCATGAGATTCAGATTGAAAACAAAGAGAGAAAGGATAAGTCTTATGAGATACATTTTCATTGTTTAGGGACAAATAATTTCCATTTTAAGGTGAACAAATCCTTTATTTTATTAGGTTCTTTAACGAAAGACAAAGTTTGGTAGTAATTTCACGAGATTTATTATTTTCACTGTAGTTATCAAACGGAGCGAATTCTAGAACCTATTCGTCATTATTTTATCGTCGTATTGAGGATCCACACTAAAGTCGCTGAATTGTTATTTGGCGCTTAAGAAAAGTAGAAAATGTAGAATGATCTCTGAATTAGTTTGGGGTTTAATGCCGATTTCAGAGTGATACAGGTGCTAAAATACAGCCTTAACGATTACCGGCTTCGCTGCGATAGTCTGTGACATGCACACTCTCAAATAAGAAAACCTGAGTCTTATGTCTTTGTACATAATTGCAAGAAAGATCGCCATGCCATTGGATTTCTTTGGCGAGCGTAGTTTTCATCGCTCTTTGGAGTGCCTGATTTTCTCTCCCCACACACTTTTCAGGATAGGCCGTAGAAGTAAACCGTAATTCATCCCCGTGTTTTATGTCATGAACTTCGAGCGCTAGAATGCGTAATTTTAACAGTGCCAGGTAAATTTGTTTAAGGTTTTTCAAGCGTAAGGTGTTCGTGCTATTTTTTTTTTAAGACGCAATTTTTTCGTTTCTCAGTTTAAAACCATTGAAAATTTAACGATGCGCATCATTGAATAATCGCATCCACCTAAGACTTGTTTTGGTATACATATTACTAAAATTCCTCAGATAGATTTTTGTCTCCTTGCTCAGATTATTCTCATCCGTTTCATCAACGTCACACCTTCAGATAAGCTCCCATACCCCCTCATAATATTTAGACATTTTCAACGAAGTTCTCAAATTTCACCGACATTTTCAGAAAAAGCTTCAGCAAAGTTTTAAAATGTTATGAAATGTGAATATCTGTCAACATGCATCCTATCTCGTTAAAAACGGGAGGGCTCTGACGAGGTACTCTTTACCTCACCGGAGTGAAGCCATTCATCAGATTCTCTCTCTCTCTCTCTCTCTCTCTCTCTCTCTCTCTCTCTCTCTCTCTCTCTCTCTCTGGGGCCTGATTTTTCAGACGTTATGGAACAAAGAATAACCGATTATTTTAACTTGAACCAAGGTTTCTGGAATCTCGCCCAGTAGTCCTAAACTTCTTATGAAAGCCGAGGCCACTTTTTTTTATCAACATTTAATCCGATTACAAAAATCACGTATATCAGATGCCCGATCAGATATGAGTCGTAAGATCAGTGCCCATTGATTGGGAGCTTATCGAATAAGCGGCATTGAGCTTCATTGAACCAAATCACCCGAAAGGACGACCACACTAAACCGTACAAATTGCTTCGGTGAATCCGTCGACAGTGTTACCAGTATATGAATCACTGGCTGGAAAATCCGTCTCTTTTTCATACCATGTTTGTTTAGAGACGGCCTTCAGGATGATGGATAGCCGTGTGTCCTATAGCTTTCCCTCCTTCCCCTGCCCCCAATCCTTTCCCCCCCCCACTCGTCTACTCCTTCCCTTCCATAATGGAGATTAAGCGAGGTGTATTGGCGATAAGACTGAAAATAATGACTTATGACATGCTACACGAGGTATGGATTCATGCCGGAAAAGTCTCTCGAGGTCGTTTTCTCTTGCAAGCGGGGTATGCCTTTTAGCAGGGATGGAATCAGAAGGAAAAGGAGTCTTTCGATGTGTAATCTTTTTTTTCAGTTGTTTTACTTTATATTTATATATTAACGATTTGCCTATCTTTCTCACATGTATAAATTTTCCAGCTTTAATTTACAAAATGAAAAGTTACACCTTTTCTTTTTAAGGTCTAATCTTTATGTTTGACTTCTAATTTAGGGTTTAATTTCAGGTTGATGGTTATCCTTTCGAATTCTTTTTGTATAATAAAAATGACGAGTATGAAGTAGAGGGTAAAAATTAAGAACAAGCAAAGAAAGACCCCGAAAATCAAGTTGGCAGGTATTTGATTGCTAGCCGAATAGTTTTCACATCTTTGGGTGCATCTGTAATTACCAATATTCATTTCTGTAAATTACTGTTGATATTCCTTCCAATCACAAAACTGAAGAAACAGGTTCGTTGGATTCTATTTGTGAGCAAGGTTGTAATTTCTATATTTCCAAATACTCATATCCTGTTTGATTGTTTTTCATTAATTTTCCCCCAAGATGAATTAACTGATGGAACGAGAGCGCCTCTTGTTCTAGCAGAGAGTTATCCGGCGGACACAATGAGAAAATCAGAGCAAATTAATAGATTAAAATTTACGAGGATGCCTGAATGACCAAGGTATAATTAGAAGAATTTCGTAGTGGATGTGCCTGGGTTTAATTGGTAAGGCCACGACAAGAGGTATTACGTAGTCTGGATGAAACCTAACGTGAATGCCTGACATTCTGACAATTTCAGAGATTTGTCAGGTGTACTTGAAGAGAGATATCTACAGTGGTATTATCACACATACACACACACACACACACACACGCACGCACGCACGCACGCACGCACACACACACACCACACACACACACACACACACACACAGAGAGAGAGAGAGAGAGAGAGAGAGAGAGAGAGAGAGAGAGAGAGAGAGAGAGAGCAAGCCATATTATCAATTTCGATCATCTGGTCTTTTCATGCCTGCTATTGAAAAGCGATATTGATCGTTCACCTAAACTAAATTGCTGAACAGAAATGTGAGGTGTCTGTAAATCTTCACTACTCGCAGAGCAGAGACTCTTAGATGAATGGAGATAACAATTGTGGCAGTATAACGAGCTTGTTCTACTGCGGGCGTGAATAGTAGCGCTGATGTTACTGGTGAAGCATTGCTTGTCGGTGGCTTAGTAACTGTGATATACTTGACAGAAGTGTAATCACACGAGGACTTTTAAATTGTGGATGCATCGGACCTAAAGCGCTTCGAAGGAACCTTCGTAAAATTTGACTCGTATTAAATCAGGGTCCTTTGATTTAAAGCAAAATTCGGTAACCACGATGGCATGGGGCGTAATGTATGTATGTATTTTGATAACTCATTCCGAATAATTTTTCAAGCGCATTTCTTCTCTGGGAATGAGAAAGGGCGAGAAAGAGAGAGAGCGTATTCTTTTTTGTTAAATGAGATTAAGATTAAAAATTCTCTTGCCTTGGTACACGTCTGTTCGCTATGTCGAGGTATGCTTGAAGGCACCCGAATAATGGGAGACTTTCGAAATGAGATAAATTTCAAAACCAAAATAAAGATGGTGATGAGGACTTCTTTTTTTTGGGGAGGGGAGAGTGGGCGAGATGAGGGGTGGGGGGCGCAGGTGGGGCATAGTGTTACGTGTGATGCGCAAATCAGAAATCATTAAAATGTGCTTAGTATTATTTTTATATATAAATACGAGAAGCAAGAATTTTTAAAAGTTTTCGATACTTCTTCGTAATTCTTTGAGGTCAGAAGTCTTTAGCTCCTCGTGGGTTATTACAAAATACTGGAAAAGGAATTACATAGCAAAGCCTTGAGGGAATGTGTGTTGCTATCGAGTGACGAAAGATATATATATATATATATATATATATATATATATATATATATATATATATATATATATGTATATATATATATATATATATATATATATATATATATATATATATATATGTATATGTATATATATATATATATTACATTATGCTTCTGGTATTTTCGTTTGCTGAATTCGTTTAGTTATAGATCTCTTCTGTAATCATTTCATAGTAAGGTAAATGTAAATGAAAATTTTCAAGTAATTTCCTTTAGCACTCCATTGAATGTTCTGATAGTCATTGTACTCTATATGGCTTCCCAGTTCGTTTGAAAATCGTTCTCTGCTGGGTCTGCATTATTACCTTTTTTCTGTATGTTAATTATAGAATATCATTGGTATGAAATATGTTGGCTCTCTCTCTCTCTCTCTCTCTCTCTCTCTCTCTCTCTCTCTCTCTCTCTCTCTCTCTCTCTCTCTCTCTCTCGCTGCTTCTGCTAAGTGTTGTTTCTGTCGACATACTGCTTCTGCTACCACAGCTATTTATGCTACTACTGAAAATATTTTGAATCTTGGACACCCGTGAAGATTAAGTTTCATCTGCGTTTTTGTTTTTAATTAAAAGTAGGAGTATGCTGTAGTAGCCATATTCTTTGCGTTGTGTATTTGTATTGATGGAAAATGCCTTGTCACTTACTTTATTTTTTTTTATTATTATTATTTTCGTCACGATAAATATCACTGATTCGCCGAAGTTTTGGCTATGCCTAGTTTTGCAATGAATTTTATCGTTATTTTCCAGTGCTATTTTTGCCTGTTATCGTTGCCTGTTATAATTATCGTTGCCTGTTATCTTTTTATGCTGAATATTTGTCGATAATAGAGAAAACTCAACTCTTGGTTTGCAGTAACGGTGGATCTTCCAAGTATTTTAGAATTAGCACTCTTGTTTGTATATTCTACTTTTAAAGCATTTCCAGTGCGCAATTTAAATGTATTGTTTACACAAAAGTATCCCTGTTCTAACTCGTTCATGATAAAGACAAGTGTAACGCAGCGGTTAAAAAGCTTCGTTAAACTTGAAAATAAAAACTAATTTTATTGCCATGCTTTGTAGATTTGAGTATGATATTTACAGTAAAGATTTCGTATAAAGGATCTGTAACCTCAGAAGGCGGCATCGGAATCTTTAGGTTAGGTATTGGAAGAAAAGTAAATGTGGCGGCCGTGTGTTGAATATGGGACGGAAATTAAACACCAGCCCTTGTGATCTTGCTTCTAAATTATTAGACGTCAGCTGATAGGTGTTGTTGAGTCAGGACCTCTTTTTATTGGTCACCTTATATTGCAAACAAATTTTATAACTGTGTGGCTATTGTATGGGAAATAAACTTGAGTGATTCGACATCAGTTGGTATTATTTATATTTTTGTTGTACAAAGCTTTTCATTTTTGTTTTGGTGGCCACAAATTAAAATTTATTAAAGGCTTGTTAGGGTTTCTATGAATAAATTAATATAAATTCTTTGTTGTTGCTTTCGAAAAATTTTCATATTTCCAGAAAGAATCGTTTTACTTAAAGGCAGTTAGGACAGTGAGAAAAGTTTTAATCTTCTGTATTTTATTTTTTCATACTATTCTTCATTTTTTACTTTCCAACGAAAAATTTGTTCAATACATAAATAATGTTGCAGTTTCCATCAGCCCATGGAGCAGAGTTCAGCACAAATGCAAGCAATGCTCTTCCTGAACTGCAGGGAAAATGGAGAAATGTGATAACCACGAAGCTTTCCCAAACTGAAAATTTTCAAAACCGAAACCGTGAACCCGGAAGAGTGTAAAGAGCAGTGGTTAAAAAAAAAAAAAAAAAGTAATTAATCCGAAAGTCACTGAAGAAAATCCTAGTCAAACGAAGCCCGGTGGTCACGAAATTTGTACTGACACAGGAACCCGCAGCCCACTGCTCAGGCAGAAATATTATCGTGCACCAACATTGCATGATAGTGCAGAAATATTGCAACGGTGCCAGAAAATCCTGACTCTTTGGATGTATATACTTCATGGGGCTTTCTCGTTTCCATCCGAAAATTCTGACCGGGGGCTTTCGGAGGAAATTGTAATTTTGTTTGCCAGTTTCTTTCTAATGTGGTATAACGATAAATGCATCGAGTTTTGGGAAGAGAGAGCTAAACTAATAACTGTAGTGGATTCCGTTTAATTTTGATTAGCTGTGGTTACGAAGATTCGATGAGACTTTTTAAGCAACTGTGTTCGAATTATTTATTTATTTTTCCTTGGTTGAGGAAGACGGTATTCTGTAAAAGAAAATATATTTCCTAGTCAGCACGGTCGGGAATGAGCATTACTTTTGATTAATATTCTCGTTTTATTGATTCTGAAATTATTCATTTTTTTTTTACTTTAATCCTTACCGTAAGGTAAAGAAAACCCATCATACGCATCTAGGATCTTGAAGCAAATGCTTCCTCCCTCTGAAGTTTCTCATGTCGTGTTATGTCAGAACATTCTACTGATTTATGATGAGAGAATCTTTATACAACAATACCCGGCATCTTTAGTGAATTATTCGGAGTACAGCTTGCGTGACTAAAAATATACATTTGTCTTTTGTTTGTTATATTCCGGCAAATGAAGGTTCGGGGACATGTGACAATTGTTTTGTTTGTCTGTCCGTCTATCTGGCCGGCTATCCGTCTGTCCGCCCGTCCGTCCATTCGTTTGTTCGTTTTATTCGTTACATATTTTGTCTGATGAACTCCATGACATTAAGGGATATGTCATGATCCTGACCCTAGGTGTTTTGGGCAAGCTCAAGATTACAAGGAGAGGCAGAAGCGAACTTGTTGAAGCTGTAACTTGTTATACAGTTACTGTAAAAGCTTTTGTTTTAATCAGGACACGTGCGTCGTATCCTTGATCCAAGGTTATTTGGAATAGGTCAAGGTCACAATGACTGGAAGAAGAAAATGTTTGTCGGGGCCATAACTTTGAAATGAAACGGTTGTCGAAAGTTGCTTGGGAAAAAGTGAGTATCCGAACAAGGTAAAGACCACATGTTTGTCATAAGATAACATATGATGATGAGATGCCAGTCAGCAATTCATCGGCAGTCTCCGTTTGCATGAGAAGGGAACAGACATCATATCTACGCCGTTATTATAGCTGTGGATGTTATGTTTTCACCGTTTCTGCGTATTACAGTGATCATGTTGCTTTCAAAGGCATATCGGCTAATCATAATGAGGTGCCCAATATGAATAATAATGGCCTAAGTATTTATTTTAACTTTTGTTTGAGCTCAACTGTAAAGAAGTATGTGCGTTCCCTTTCTAGTGCTTGAAGTTAAAAACGAACGAAAATCAATACAATTAGTACCTCAGTTGTTTTAGATTTATAGTGTGTTGATAATAACCATTCCATTATGGCTCATCTGTTTAAATGCGTTAACAAAGACTGAATTTTTATTGTGCCTGTGATTACGCTGTGTTCTTGCAGATTATTGTTAGCAAATCTTTCGAATGTGCCAAATTATATGATCTTTTGGGTAATATATATTAATTATTGCTCAAAAGCCAACAGATCTGTTTTATTCTGTGAGTCTGTCAATCCGTTTCCTTTGTTTGCTGGAAATTTGTTGCATGTTATTCGTTAGATTGTCAGAGTGTTTCATTATTGCAAATTTTATTATGAGCGAGATATTTTGCCTTGATTCAAGCTTTTGTTGTTCGTTAAAAAACAATGGAGGCTCCACATACTTAACCAGTTGTGCATTATATAAAATGCGTCTTACCTTCATCGTCAGCTTTCACCATTCCAATAGCTGCGGAAGTATTGACCTGACATCGTTATAGTTGTTTGGATTAATGTTGTTTTAATCATTATAGATTACTTAACTCTCTTGTCTTACCCAAATTTTATTTTTTACTTTTTTCTCTGGTCTTTCAAGTTACCCCCCTTTTTATTACTTTCAGCTTTTTCATCTTTTTTCACTTGTGCGTCACGTCTTCGCACCTACCCAGATGGTAAGTTTTTTGTTTTCATTACTTTTAATTTTATACTTTTAATAGGAGCAACCTAAACTATCAAGCACTTATATTCACACGAAACAAGATGGAATTTTAACTTACAAGCATTGGGAAGAATTCAGTCACTCTGTCTTGGAAAATGACACAAGAAGCTTTCTTACCCATTTTATAATTGCATAGTCAGGGGTGAAACTGCAGTGCAGCATATTCCACTGTTTCAGTATGCTTCTTAACAGCAGAACTCTCCATTTAAGATATTTTCCTGTGGTAACCTCATATTTACATCTTTTGCATGCCTAAACAATCCTGCGGAGGTGCTCTGTAATCTAGTATTTTTGTTCAAGCTAAATCATGTAACAGTTTAGGTATTGCGAAATCGTATTATCATCTTGGTGACTTATTTATTTAGAAGTGAATTCTTTCCCATGAAAATGAAATTGGTATGTTTACAATACTCTCTCTCTCTCTCTCTCTTCGTCGTCGTAATGTGTAACGCTAACTCTAGTTTTTAGATTTTAGATTTCTTGCCACCCTGTGGCTACATCAGAATCTTGAATTCCAAGTGCATACATGCAGGTCTGTACTCATAATGTCGATTTTACTGTTTTCCTTGGTGTGAATTGCATTTGTATGTGGCTTGTTCCAGTGTCCTAAGTAGGTTCAGGTGTAAAATGATACAGTAAAGGGATCTTTATTTCGTACAAAGAACAATAGGGCCCGTGGATTCCCCTTGGGAATCTGTGAGTCCTTCCACATTGTCCAGGTGCTGCCTCTCTGACTTTTGTGTTGTTGAGGAATTTAATTGTCGCATTACATTTTCTCAGCTTTCATAATTCAAATAATTACAGAGTTACTGACCCGGCGGCGTTATAGTTCTCTGTATTTATGTTGTTTTAATGATAATAAATAACTTAACTTTCTCAGATGTAGACCGTTAGTTGAAAGTCAGCTTGGTGCTAGTGTGTATGTTACCACTGATTGATCTGGCCTTCTTGCAACAAGCTGTTCGCTATGCTTTATAACCTATAACTATCATTCATCATTGTCTTTTTTTGATCAGTTCTCTACTTCATGTAGTGGTGAATAATTCTGTTGTCATCGACGCTTCATTTTTTTCGTGTGATATAACAAAACAATTAATTATGCGAAAAACTTGCTGCAACTTTTCTGCGCCCAGGTTCATTCTCATGTATTTTTCGATAACTTACTTTATCAATGCATATTTGAACATTCTCTGCATTTAATTTGTCTTGCAAATTAGGTAAGAACTTTTGTCTTATTAAAAGAAATATTTTTTCTAGAGAATGATACTGCATTTTGTCTTTGAGGATAAATTAGCTGAGCTAATGTATACCTTTGTTTCCACCTCATAATCTTATCATAATTAATAAGAATATCAATTATATATCCGATGTGTTATAACGTAAAGGGAGCTGAATTGAATATTGATCGCTGTGTGTTTGTTTGTATGCATATAAGGTCTTAAAATGCTTTTACTTGTTGATTGCTAGGTTGTTATTTGTGCATGCGACCTCATTTTCCATATGGTATTTAGTCTCAGGCTTGTCCAACAGAGAGGTGGGTCTCCTATCTAGCGATTGAGAACCCTGATTTTAAAAGGTTAGTATTTCCAACGGACCTGATCGAGGCCCATGTCCATTACACACTGTGGCAATCACTTGCATTTTGCTACCAAGACAATTTCCTCCCCCTTTTGCAAAGACAGGGTAAATAAATCTCTCGGAACTGGAATGAATTATTGCGTTGGATTCCCACCTGCGTCTCGCGTCGCCTCTCACCGTCTCCCACGAAAATGAAGTTAATTCTTGTGATTTATTTTCACATTTTTTAAATCGTTCTGGACCACCAACCTCCGAGTGTGTCACGAAGTCACGAAATTTATGGCAAGAAGAGATCTTGGTATTTTTCGGCGCTAATTTTACCGGCTTTATTACCGCGGCCCCCGGAAAAACGTTGTCTTGAGTCCTTTTTTTTTTTTTTTTATTCCCGATTGTATTACTACGATGTTTATTGACCTGTAACATCGCTGGGGAGCGTAAAAAAAATGACGTTTTTAATATTATGAAATATAGGAGAAAGCGCCTGTTACGGAAATTCATTCTTTATTGTGACTACAAGAAAAGAAAAAAAAATTGAGCTTAGAATGTTTTCTATTAAAAGAATTTGACTTCATTTTGTTAGTTAATTGTGGGAAATGGAACGCAAGTTTCTAGTATTTTTTGGTCATTTATTTACTTGAGACGGTTTTATTTTAGGATCTTTACTCTAGAAGTAATTTATATATATATATATATATATATATATATATATATATATATATATATATATATATATGTATATATATATATATATATATATATATATATATATATATATATATATATATATATATATATATATATATATATATATATATATATAGAGAGAGAGAGAGAGAGAGAGAGAGAGAGGTTCCAAGCACAAAAATAAAAAATACAATTGAATCCTATTTTCATCCCCTGATCTAGACCTACATTGAATAACTTTTTTGAGCCTCATCTCCAATAAAATAGCGAACATTGTCCGTGAATGCGAATTTAGCTGTTGCGTTGGTTAGTATTTATTGACTAATATTATCATTAAGTAATCTGAACAATAATTGCTAAAGATTTGTAATTTTTATTCGAACATTGAATATTTGGTGGAACCAGAGTCTGAAGAATACAAAAACTGTTCAACAAAGAAAGAAAATTAAACAATTAGGTGATCTCTTACTTTCGCCTACATTCTTGTTCAAGTAATAGAAAATATAAAAATATAAAATGGAGAGAGAGAGAGAGAGAGAGAGAGAGAGAGAGAGAGAGAGAGAGAGAGAGAGAGAGAGAGAGAGAGAGAGAGGGAGAGAGAATTTCCCAGTGAGTAAGAAGTCTTAGAAAAAGTGTGTAGCGTTAATGAATCACATTGTGTGCTGTGTGTGTATTTGTCTTATAATGAATTAACTTTTCGTGTTGCCCGAATGGAAAAATAAATGTTTCCTAGGAAGTTAACGTGGGAAATATTTTGGAGTCATTGTCACGCGAGAAGAGTCATCTGGCAAATGGAATATTTAATTTACATTTCAACAAACTACGCTTAATCTCTGTCTTTCTATATATACAGTTATATATATATATATATATATATATATATATATATATATATATATATATATATATATATATATATATATACATACCATATATATACTATATATATCTATATATATGTATATACATACATACATATATATAGTGTGTGTATATGTATATATATATATATATATATATATATATATATATATATATATATATATATATATATATATATATATATATATGTATGTATGTATATTGTAAATTTACATGTACCCACCCCGGTGCGAATAGTACTTTAAAGTGTCAGCTGGGCTCCTTTGGGCATTAGAAGAGTTGGAAGACCAAACTTACGTAGATGGGAACTTTGAGACGGGAGGCTGGAAAAGTGTGGAGATTTGTAAAAATGAAAGCAAGGGAAACGTACAAAGTCGCTCGGCGCTGGAAGGGTTGGTGATGATGTTGATGTATATAATTTTTTTTGTGACCTAAATAAAGACTGAATTGGTTTTGGAGAACTTTTGAAGCCATCTCTCCCTCTTCCCTCTTTTTTCTGAGTAAATGGCGATGGGATATTCAGTCAGATACCCCGCAGGTTACACTCAATTTAAAAGAAAAAGAGGTAAAGCAGATCAAGATAGGGGTATGACCCCGAATGATAGGTCATTGGATAAATGTAAGGACATATGAATATCGTCAGTGAAGAGGCTTCCACATCTGTGGAACCTTTAAGTTTAGAAAACACAGGAGAATTGTCGTTTAGCTTTTTAGTTTTCTGAAAAGAAAACTGTTGTGCCGACTTTGTCTGTCCATCCGCACTTTTTTCTGTCCGCACTTTTTCTGTCCGCCCTCAGATCTTAAAAACTACTAAGGCTAGAGACCTGTAAATTGGTAAGTTTATCATCCACCCTCCAATCATCAAACATACCAAATTGCAGCCCTGTAGCCTCAGTAGTTTTTATTTTATTTAAGGTTAAAGTTAGCCATGATCGTGCCTCTGGCAACGCAACAACACAGGCCACCACGGCCGGCTGAGTTTCATGGCCTGTGGCTCATACAGCATTATACCGAGACCACCGAAAGATAGATCTATTTTCGGTGGCCTTGTACAGAAAACAAGATTGCCCGAAGAAACTTCGGCGCATTTTTCACTTTTTTTTTTTTTTATGTCAGCGATAGGCTACTATTGCCAGTCTTATATACAGTAGTTAAGTGGTGTTATGACCGTAACTTCTCACCTCAGCAGTACCACCGGCTATAATTTCTTGGGTAAGCAATACCGTGACCATAATTTTTTTGCTTGCTTAAACCGTGGTCGTAACTTCGCAGCTCAGCTCATGTTCTAGCTCAGCTATACCATAGCGATAATTTCTTAACCCAGCGATACAGTGACCTTAATTTTTTAGTGATTCCATGGCCAGAATTTCTTTGCCCAGCTGAGCTATGATTATCATTTCACATCTCAGCAATACTATGGCCATAATTTCTTAGCGATACTATCGACATTTCTTATTTTAGCGATATCATGGCCACAATTTCTTAGTTTAGCGATACCATGGCCACAGATTCTTAGTTATTAAGCTATACCATGACCGTAATTTTTGAGTTTAGCAAGTGTATGGCCACATCTTCTTATCATAGCAACCCATGTTTATAATTTCTTTAGCCCAGCGGTGACATGATCCCCCTAATTTTTTAGCCGAAAGGTAATATTGGAGATTAATGTTTAGAAAGCGAAATATTGTATATCAGTAACACTTACACTAATGTCTACTACTGGTTTTTTTTTTACCCCATCCGAGTTATTCAAATACAGCCAAATCACTGGATTACATGAAATAGATGAGGCGCAGCGAATACTTTTTTGGGAAAAGTACTTTAGTCACAGGCCTTGCCAAGAGAACTTATTCAAGAATCGCGTTTTTAAAACAGTACGAGTAAAATTTACAACCATTCCATTAAATATTTCTTGTTAGGGTAGCATTCATTAGGTAAATGAAGAGCTCGGTAGCGCTTCACGCAGTGTCAGACAGTGGGATGAAATATTATTATTATTATTATTATTATTATTATTATTATTATTATTATTATTATTATTATTATTATTATTATTATTATTATTATTATTATTCTATTGAATATTATTGCTGCTTCAGCTGCATTTATTTTGTAGAAGACTTTTTCTATTTTCCTTATTGCGGACTTCTCTTCAGTGGAGGTGCAACTAACTGTATAGAATATATAAAGAAGCAGAATCCAGATTTTGACTTTCCCCCCATGAAATGACAAATATAGGCGAGCTGTTAGCACGCACCTCCACTGAAGAGAAGTCCGCAATAAGGAAAATAGAAAGTCTTCTATAAAATAAATGCAGCTGAAGCAGCAATAATATTCAATAGAACCTGTTTAAAAGAGGGTCTGCTGCCAAATTATATTATTATTATTATTATTATTATTATTATTATTATTATTATTATTATTATTATTATTATTATTATTATTATTATTATTATTATGCTTACTCATTTACATACTTTTAAACTTCGACTGGATAAATTGTTAGTCTGTGAGAAAAGTAAATAAAATTGAAAAAAAGATAGAAGTGAAATAAGGATGAAAATAATGGTAAATAAATAATAAACAATTAGAAGCTCGCAAAATTCTGGCGTCTTAAAAATAAAAATAAAAAAAAAATGGACATGTGCCTGAATTTACTTTTAAAGAAGGTAGCTCAAAACCCCAGACAGCGGAAGGCCACGTTACATGTTTGGAAACTTGTTGTCTAGTCCCTGTCTTGCACAAAGGAACAAAATGCAACACCCAGAGTGACCCATTTGCCACAGACACCCTGGCAGGAAAAACCATCAATAAAAAAAAAAAGTAATTTAGAAGCGATGATCCCAGCGCATCCAACTACCTCCGAAACTCTTAAAAAGTAACGCAGTATATTTTGAACTGCGAAGAATAATTCCCCGCCATTAAAGGTTATTATTGCATTCGTGACTTCTTCTCTTGGCACGCGTGACAAAGCAACCGAGGATATCCTTTCTCTTTAGTGAATTAAAAAGTAGGAACCGACCGAAATCGAATTGAAAAACGGGAACAAATTGAAGTTTCTTGAAATATTTTCACGTTGAATTAGTATCGGGATGGGCGAAACGTTAATTGATTTTTTTCCTTCATTTCTACTTCATGCAAGTCATTCCATTGTCATTTAGGATAATGATTTTTCTTTGCTATCAGTTGGAGTTAATCGGTTTTGATTAATGATTGAGTAGGTATCTGATTAGCTGTTGTTTTTTTTATGCCGATTGCAATTATTTAACATAACTGTTTCGGAATCTTCTTGGTTAAAACTGTTATTCATGAAAAATACGAAGCTTTTAAATAATTTTGTAGAGGCGTTGTAATACACACTCACACACATGTATGTATACACGCATACACAATATATATATATAAATATATATATATATATATATATATATATATATATATATATATATATATATATATATATATATATATATATATATATATATATATATAATGCCCTAAATACGTGCGTGGGATGTAGCTTTTTATTCTGTACATATGAATAAATGGCAACACGTAAAATGTTCAAATCATGAGAAGCAGCAGTAATACCTTTTTACTGCTAATTACTTTCGTGGTGTTTTTGGGTAAATGAACCAAAACGTGCGTGTCTCGCAGTTATTAGCAATGTAATAAATGAATGCATTCGCAATGGGCAATTAGTGTAATGCGTTTTCATTTTTCAGCCATGCTTTCTCATTTACGTGGCATATGGAAATAATGGATGTGAATACTATCCTGTCCTACCCCCAAACCCCAGTCCTCTTCCGCCCCTCCACCCCCGTGTTGTTACTCTCAGCCCGTTAAGTATTTTCTTTAATTATGTACATTATTCACTTCGTTGGTAGCATGCAAGATTAGTGATTGTCGCTTGTTTCAACAGGAAAAGTAATCAACCGTTTTTTCAGCTGTAAAAAGCAATTGGTTATAATGTTTTTACATTTTTACTTGTTTGTTTGGTGTTGAATGCCCGCCCCCCCCCTCTCTCTCTCTCTCTCGCATGAACTGTTAAGGATGCCGTGGAAAGAAGTTGGATTTAGTGTGTGCGTGTGCGTGTGTGTGTGTGTGTGAGAGAGAGAGAGAGAGAGAGATAGCGATAAAAAATTAGTCCTTGCGTTAAGGAATTATGCAGAGTGAAAAACTATATATATATATATATATATATATATATATATATATATATATATATATATATATATATATATATATATATATATATATATATATATATATATATATATACTGTATATATATATACAGAGAGAGAGAGAAAAAAAAAATTACATGTTAAGTGAGCAAGAGTTTATCTAATAGGTCATTGGCTGATGATTAACTGCAAGGGTGGTGTAACATCAGTAATTTTCTTTCGAACTGAAACAAAAACAAGAAATTCACATAATTTAGGATAGATTTGTATTCATTAAGAATCCCCCTCAATTTGACACTGTAATTTCAGAAGAAGATTAGATATTCCCGGAAAACAGGTAGATTTTATCGGTTAAGATGCTGATGCCGGTTAGTTGTTAAGGTTACTTTTGGTTAATTGCTTTAACCAGAGGGAGATATTGGTCAGTTGGTTTAAATCATATGAGGTAGATATCGGTCAAAAGTTTAAATAAGCTGAAGTGGATATCGACCGATTGTTAAAGTAACTAGCAGTGGATATCATTCAGGTTTTTTAATTATCTTTAGGTTGATATTGTCAAGTGCTTTAAGTAAATAGAGGCGGATGTCGGTCAGTTGTTTAAAATACTGAGCGGCGAAATATCTTGAAATCGTTCGAGCTATTTGTCACATGAAATGAAAATGTCAACTAAAAAGCCTTTTCCCTGAAGCCAATACAGCAACTTATATCGCTTGCAAGCAGCTGGTGCATGAAGTAATATAGACTGAGGGAGAAACGATGTAAGAATATAACTTCTCCCAACTGGTAAACTTTAGTGTTGAAACCCAAAGCAAGTTAGTCGCATTGTGGAGCTCTAGCAGCCACTTTTGGCTTAAGTGCCATGTTGTAACACTGCTTCTGATTGGCCCGTGTATTGAATAATTGTAATCTCCGGTGATGCTGCTGCTGAGCAGCGTGGCCCTCCACCAATCAGGATTAGCTTTAGTAATATCGGCTAGGAGCAGGGGATATTACCGTTAGCTCAAAAAATATGTGTTTATAAATATCGTTTTTTTTTTCATTGCTCTTTACTTTACAACTGCGGAGGGTCCTCCAGGCAGCGTTATGGATGGCGATAATTTGACGTTAGAATTAACTGTTTCAGTTACTTGTGTCTGAAATTTGGTATTCTACCTTATGCACTTAATAAATAATCAAGAGATCAGTCTACTGTAATTCATTCATATTTTGTACTTACGGGTGTACTTCTCGATATGAAACCTTGCATCAGGTTAAGAGCGGGAGAAATCTTTAACCATAAGCCCTAATTGAAAGTATGAGTGAGCATTGTGACTGTAGCTGGTAAATGAGAAAGTAGTTTATTTTAATGTTCTTAAGAGATAAATTTGAAAAATCTTTGTGTTGATGTTTCAGTATAATTCTGCCTTTGTTTTGAGTATAAGTGATGAAGGAGAAAGTAATAAATTTAGGGCAGTAGATGAGTTTTGAAATTCGAAATTGGCAGCCTGGAGTGTTCAGTAATCTGGAGCCGTGAATGGAACTTTTGATTAAAAATAACTTTCCCCTCCCCGTGACGTTTGTTTAAGGTGAAAATTTTTTATATGTTTTTTTTTTTTATAAACTACGTATTAGGGTATTCTGCGTCCCTAACCACCAGTATGTCTGCAAAACTGCAGTGTGGGAGCAATGTTGCAGTCAGTGCAAATTTTACTAAATCCCCTCCCCCAGAAATGCACTCGCCAACTATAAGGATTTGTTTTTTAAGTGGTGAACTGCCTTTGTTAGGTTTTGGTTGCTCAGTCGATCCATTCAAGGCATGCAACAGCAAATTCGTTATTGTATCTCTTCGTCAGAAAGTATCTTTTCAACGAATATTTGCCTTTACAGTGTTAGAACTTGTGAGGTAAATACTTTCAATTGCTGAAGGAAACCTAACTTTTGAATACTGCAGTCTCTCTCTCTCTCTCTCTCTCTCTCTCTCTCTCTCTCTCTCTCTCTCTCTCTCTCTCTCTCTCTCTCATACACACACACACACACACACACACACACACACACACGGAACCTTTTAATTTTAGACTATTTTATATCGTTACTTGAAAAGTATTTTTCCTATCATCAACTTGAAATTTCTAATCTTAACACGCATCAATGTATTTGTTTATATCACATTTGTGTTTAGATATGAGGGTCTTTTTTTTTTAACATCGGAGACCCCCCCACCCCTCATTTCATCATACATCATATTGACTTGAAACGTATGACCGTGTGATTTCTTGAGGTACAAGTCAGCCACAAAATTGGTTTTGCCGTTGAGTTCATGTTGACTGTTTACAAGCTCCATTGTCTACATTTGGTCGGTAAATTGGTTAAATTGCTATGACAGTGGTCTCATTTGCTGAACCGAGAAAAAATGGGCTAAATTTATTATTTTGTCCGATGAACGGGAAATTTTCAGGACTATTTCATAGCAACCGTTAAAGTAACCACATAATTGATTTATTTTTTAAGTTACTGACATGACAGCGATAAAGGTCACTGACGCCGTATTAATACGTCAGGCGAAGTCATTATATTCATTATCGTTATGTAGTTTCATTATCGTATAACTATGGTAATGTCCAAATAACAGTATGAAAAGTCGGTTAATGAAAGAATGAAATGTTTTTACAGAACCAGTCTTTATATAGGCTCTAAGGACTCTTTGTAGAAGTAAATATCTTTGTGACAAAAGCCTAAATTCTCTGTTTTCTCATTCATAAGGTCTGTCTTCCAGACACGAAGGTCTTGGTATTCTCTCTCTCTCTCTCACTCTCTCGTAAGAACTATCTCTTTGAAATTCATGTTTAAAGGCAGGCTTAGCCTCGGCAGTCACATAGGACTTCATATATGGTTTGAGGATCGGGTCCAGTACTATATCATAACTGAAAGTAGGACACTGTAACCTTATATTTCATGGCCTCTTGATAAGATTGGATTATGGCTGGTCGGGTTCCAGTTGCTCGTTAGCATTCATATCGAAGTCTGTGCCATTTGGATGTAAATGGAATCGGATGAATGAGGGATTTTGCCAGTTTACGGAGTGTTGCTTCTCTTTTAGAATGGTGGGAGGGTAAAACAGGGATAGGCCGTATCAGAGGTTTCAAATATATTTAGAATTTTTTCGTCTCGAAGAACCTTTTTGTCTTTTTATCTTCAAAAGCTTTTAACGAAAAGTGTCCCCAAAAACATTAGGAAATAGGGAAGACAAGAAGTCCTTGTTACAGTTAAAATCAGCATCAGTGATGAAGGAGGTAGCACTATTAAACGATCAGAAGAACTGAAGAAAAGATATAGGTTATGCTAAAAAGTGTCTGCATTCCGACACGTGTCAAGTGTTTGCTACTTGTTCGCTTCTTGGTGTCGACTCGTCACGCTTGCTTTTCGTAACGAGATCGTTTGCGGCTCAATAAATATTCCTAATTGCTTCACATTTGTCTCTGGGTTGACATTCACTTCGTTCACGGCAGGTCGTTAGCGATGTATGATAGGTCTTTAAAACAGACCGTCGTGGGTATCTTGTAATTTATGGGGAGTTTA
>JANJGK010000030.1:28179378-28194378 GCA_039081455.1 Macrobrachium rosenbergii
TGTTATACTATGAAGTAAATAAATAAAATGTTGAATCATGGTATTTTTAGAAGATTGATTAAAGAATAATATTGCATCTGAACGTGTGTGACTCATTGTAAAAGCATTGTCAAAATATGTCCTCTTTGGTTAGAAGCCGCTAGTAACGTAAATAGCTGTCTTTCATTTTATTTGTTTTATAGAAATATTTTCTTTTTATTTATTTATCTATGTGTGTGTAAAACGCGGGGTGCGACAAAAATGCTGATTAGTATGTGGATAAATGATTTCTTTTGGCTTGAACGTTTGCAGGAGAAATGTTGTTCAACATTACGTAACATGACTCAGCTCGTTTCTTCTAAAGTATGCTAATTACTTTTAAAAGACTTTCGTGCCATTTCTGGAAGGAGTAGGTACTGCGAAGATAATTAATGGAAGACCTTTGCACGTCATTATCTCTTAAATTGCGTCTGGCGCTCTCTTAAATCATTCCCATATGAACCATCAACATATCGTACTCTTCTGAGACGAATTCTTTGATACCTGACGGTATTTCAGAAAAACCTCAATTAATTGTGATTAAGCATGTGATTATTTTTATATTGTAGTTAACTGAAAACGCACGTAGTTATATTAACTAAAGCCAATTATCTGATATCATGTTTTCTCGGATTTCAGTCATGATACATCTCTTATTACCGTAAAATACTGTGGAATTCCCGTGCTATTTTAAGGATCCCAGGCCCACTGTGTTGGGTCTGTGACAATCTCTGAGGGACTTGACTAAGTGCCATTGGTCCACCCCTTTATTGCGCGTCGGGTTAGTTTCTCCGGTTACTTGACATCATTGAAGCGTTACAGGACACCCTTGTAAGATGGTCCACCGGCGTCATGTAGCCGATTAAGATCGTATCATCTGACCCTTCGGCTAGCTACCCTTTCTAAACAAATCTCCTTGAATAATAAGTCTGCTCTTAGTATGGAGAATGTTACCTGTAAAAGAGAATTCATTGAAATCATAAAGACGCTCTGCACAATCCAAGGACAAGATATTAGGACTCCCTGATAGCAAGGGACGACAAAGTATAATGTGAAATGGCTGGCTTATGTAGTGAATGAATGAGTGAATGAATGACAGGTAAAAAATGCCTGCAATCCTTTCTTCCAGATTTGACTCCGTCACCACAAAGGGGCCATTGAGGTGTGTAACGTTTTAATGAATGGGTTTCCATCATTGGTGGTCACAAGGCTGGTTGGATAGTTTGTGGTAGTGTAGGGGCGTATATATAATTTCAGGGGAGTCATTGTTGAGGTTATAGGGTTTAGCCTACTTTTAACCTTCAAAGCGATGCGCCTTTATGGGATGAACCGGATGCGAGGGACTGAATTAATGAATCAGATAAAGCGACAGTCGTTTCTTCCCGTGGTGGGCCCTTGTTTGTGTGATTCTCTTCCGTGTTTCACTTTTCCTCCTGTTACAATAATCTTGAGCGCAAGGCGCAAGATTATTGCCACTTTCATTTAACACAAATGATTTATTGATTAAGTTTGTGATTTTATTTGTATTTATTTTTCGCCTAACTATTTTGAAGATTGCTCCCTTCATTTTTCTTTTGTATATGAGCATCACTGAATAATAATAGCACAATTTCTTTTTTTTTTTTAACTTGATTTTGTAATTACGACAGGTCTCAATTTGTGGTTTGAAATCATTCTTTTACTATCAGATTCAAATTGCAGGTTGTTGTTAATTTTTTGAAATGTGTTGATTTTTTCCAGTGTATTTTGGCTATTATTTTTACATATATGAAGAAATGGGAATTAATTTTTTTCTACTTCTTCGGCTTTTAAGTTTAAATTTGCCTCGAGTGTCCTATGATAGCGTTAAATATCATAATTCTGTAGTTACCCAAATATTTTTCACATTGTTGTTCTTTATATTTTCTCATAGAGTTTATACAATATGCCGTGTAGTTTAACCAAATATTCCTTACCCCCAAGGAATATTTGAGTGCATGAACGGTGTAAATGGGTTTTTGGAAACTTCTCCAAGGAATCATTTTTAATCTGCATACTCTGTTGTTGATATTTTAAAGTTTTGGCGACGTAATTATGCATTGTATTAAATACATGTGAGAAACAGTCGGGTTGGTCTTTACATGTTAAACAACTGAAAAGAATAAAAACTTCAGAATTATTAGATCTTTAAAAGTACTTTTTTTCACCAGTTTAATGTCCTTTTTGAATCGACTATGTACAAGGGAATTTGCCGAACTGTTCTCTTTTTATTTTGTTATCACATGAATTCATGTCACTTACAGAATGTCATTGAGAAGTGACCTATTAAGGTGAAATATGCTTGGTGTAACTAAAGCCTAATTATGTAGTGATGGTTAATTGGTAGGGGTACGACTCTCCTAATATAGAAGTCTGCCATCGCTAATCATTTAACCTGCATTCTTTAATGAGGCACAGTTTTTTTTTGTCACCTGATGAAAGAAGTCAATTTATACTGGGCTCAATTCTTTACCATCTCTCTGAGTTTCTTTTGCAACAGTCGAGTTTGATTTTCGGCGTCTTTGTCCTCCTTAATGTCCAAAAATTCGAAGATTTAATTTTCAAAGGCTCTGTTTCATATACACGTTCATTGAGTGTCCGTTTCATTTCAGGGGAAAAATCCGAGACTAATGATTTTACAATGAGACTTGTACGAAGGCGGATCACGAAATCGTAATTAAATTAATGCCTCGCTGTGATCTCAAATGTGGCCAGTCCTTATGTAGGAAACAGGAGGTTGAAATCAATATAATTAGATTCACCGAGTCGAGTGAATCGTGAGTTTGAGATCTGGGCAAGAAAGGCAGAACAGAATCAGCTCATGCAAGTGTACGTTAATAAGATTTCCTCTGCTAATAAGGGAGGAGAAACCATACGTAAATATAAAAACGGTGTCTTTATTTTTTTTTTAACTGTTGAACATCTCTCGAAAGGTTACAGTCAATCTGTCCTTGCAAGCTGCCATCGCTTAACACGCTTCGAGGCGCTGCAACCTCGACTATTTAAAGTTGCTTCCGTAATGTAATGATTTCAGTCAGTATGGTCCAGGCAGGAATTCCCCAAGGGGAACACCGGGGAACATAAATTCCATCACATAATGATAGGGTTTTCATAGTCGAGGACTGAGGTGATTAATATGTGAAATAAGACATGCGAAGACGATTACCAGCAGCAGTCATTAAACCGATTTTGTACACTGTACGCGCTCTCATCCTGTGAGCGAAATTATATGGGACTTGAGTGTTGAGCTTTGCACATGTACTTACTTGTGAAGGGGTAAAAACAGCCTGTCACGCTGAAGTACATGCTCTTATGTTGCCTTAAGGCCTGTATGGATGGACTTCATGATGCTGAAATCTCTCGGTTCTTTTTTGTCTCTGTGCGAACTTGAAGTGCAGCCGTAATGAAGGTCTCTCTGAAATTACTCCCCAGTTGGTGTTTTAGTTTGGTGGGGGGAGCTGGGTGGGGGCGGTGGGGAGAGAGG
Source organism: Macrobrachium rosenbergii (assembly GCA_039081455.1). Classification (NCBI taxonomy): domain Eukaryota; kingdom Metazoa; phylum Arthropoda; class Malacostraca; order Decapoda; family Palaemonidae; genus Macrobrachium; species Macrobrachium rosenbergii. The sequence continues at coordinate 28,182,899 of JANJGK010000030.1, forward strand.
TTGGCATTACCTTTTCAGGCTAGATAAGAGAGAGAGAGAGAGAGAGAGAGAGATCACAATGACATTGTTTAGAGATGTGAACTTGAGATCACTCAAGGAACTTCCGAAATAGAAAGATTAATTACGAACCTCATTAACAGTCCAAACGCAGTTGTGATAAGAGAGAAGACGGAGGGATAGGGACGTTGATCTTGCTCTCTTCTTATCATTAGATACAAATATTTAAGATTGTAATTAAAAATGTAATAAAAAATAACACACTTCATATGGCCTGATGTTGTTTCCTGTTATGCATTTTACTGCGATTTGTATTTGATATGCAATGTCATTGAAGATTTATGCATGGATTATTATTATTATTATTATTATTATTATTATTATTATTATTATTATTATTATTATTATTATTATTATTATTAATCAGAACATGAACCCTGTTCATATGGAACAGGCTTACAGGACCCATTATTGACTGAAAATTCAAACTTCCAAAGAATAAGGTGTTCATTTGAAAGACGTTACAGCTATTAGAAAACAAAGATAAATTAGCAAATTGATAAATACATAGATAAAAATAAATAGAATAATTGCAATTTCATTGAGATGGGATGAGAGAAAGGTAGCAGTAGAAATAACTCCAAAAGTCAACTGGAATTGTGCATTGTGGAGTGGGTGGCGTCAGAATGGTACGGACTTTGGGTTTCTCAGAGAGTTCTTGGGGTGAGGATGTTGTCCCCACTCCAGTTTGTTTTCATCCCACCACATGTTATTAGCCTACTCATTTAAGCTGGGTGAACTGAAGGGCGGTATGTATAGAGCAATCTACGGACGTGATCTGAGTGCAAACATATATGCTGTGTGTATAGGTGAGAAAGAGAGAAACGCACCCGTAAATAAAATTTTATTGCACCAGGAGTAGTGAAAGAAATTCGTAAGGCAATATCAGAATTTATAATATGTACAGTTTGCTTTATATAGGAGTGGAAGTTAGGCGGTAGCACTGCCCACTTTTAGAAGATGTTGAATCCACTAATGTGTGTCCCGTATGGCCGATTGGTGCAGCTCTCGGATTATGTTTGCTAGTTCCGTAGATTGCTTCCACCTTACCACCTATCAGTTCACCCATGCTTAGGGAATTACTGAGAAACTAGAAGGCTGTTCTCTACTGGCGCCACAAAGGGAATATACATATATATATATATATATATATATATATATATATATATATATATATATATATATATATATATATATATATATATATATATATATATATAGCATATATTGTCACGCTATTTAGTGACATAAGCATATATATATATATATATATATGTGTGTGTGTGTGTGTGTGTGTGTATATATATATATATATATATATATATATATATATATATATATATATATATATATATATGTATATATATACATATCCATATGTATATGTATATATGTGTGTATGTATGTATGTATATCTACAAATATTAAGCCAGAAAAATCATTAAAAATCGAATTCACTATAACATGGGAATAGCCTGCACCTAAGAGAAATTACAATTGACGAGTGCACTGCCCTAGCCAGAGTTCGAACCTAGGCATTTGGTTTAGATGAAACGATAAAGCGTCGACTTTATATGCTAAAAACAGTGCAGTAGTTTGTATAACTGGGAGAGCACTCTAGCTAGAGCTAAGGTAATAATAGTAATATAATAATCATAGTGAAGTTTGAACAGCTCGATATTCTGACCCAGGTGCAATCAAGCTCAAGTAAAGGTATATTGCCAAATTTTAAAAGCGAAATCTCTATTGGTTTCAACTGGACTGAAATGGAATTTTCCTTGTTCTTGTGTAGGTGGCGCTTTGGAGCTTTCGTCATCCGATAATTGTATTGCGCTTAAAATTTTGCCGCTGTCTTTCAAAATCGTGAAATTATTCAAGGTCAAAACTAATTGGATAATAAGAGTGTGAAGTTTGGAATAAAAATAAGTAAGACGGACCGCATATATATATATATATATATATATATATATATATATATATATATATATATATATATATATATATATATATATGATATGTGTGTATATATGTATGTATATATGGGTGAGTATGAGTGTTTTGGAAATGCAAATGCATCTCAAATGTTGCTCCCTATAGTCCAGAGAGGAACGTGGAAGTGTTTTTATTTCTTCCGACCTTTCACCCGCTTGTCCTTGTTCGGATATCAGAGGGGTAACATATGCTAGCTGAAAGCTCTCCACGGCATGGGAACACGTTTGGGAAAAGAACACGACTTTTAATTCCTAAAATATTGTTGGGATTCTGTGCAATGGATGGAATAACAAAAAACAAAAAAACCAAGCCGTTTTCCCCAATTATAAGACGAATAACTTCATGAAGCCTTAGCTGTTTTGTATAGGGTTGTTCCTGAGTTTTTAAGACCCAATTTTGTTTATTTCCTGGATTTTTAAAACATGAAGGAATCTAATGCTTGGTATGGCTGTGGGTCGGGAAAAATACCCTATCAGTATACTGGAGAGACTTTACTTGTTAACATTCATAATTCAGTAATTATACTTGAGGGTACTTTTGTTCTCGGATAGAAATCGGTGCTGGGAGACATCTGATGGAATTCCAAGATGGCCTTCATTTTTGACTGGCCCTATCATACTTCTGTTTAGTACCTTTGGAAGACGAGTTTGGTTACAAGTCCAGTTGGGGGATAATGAAAGTGAACATATCCATCCATTTCAATTCAACACCTAGGTTATTCATCAACTTGTACAGGTTGTTAGTCCAAGGCGTTCATCATTGTTGTACGAGTAAATGTACATGTAGTTATGAAGGAAAAATACTGCCCTTGAACGCGAACGGTATTGATTGGCAGTTTTATGGCTTGTAAGGTGCACACTAATGTGTTTTCATGTATCATAGCTACTGAATAGTCGCGAGCTGTTGCTATTCAATGCATAAAGTACTGTGTAATCCTTTTGATCGTTATCTTTAGACCTTGAATATTTTTTCATGTGCCCGTACCCAGCTAGAAGTCGCCGTTTTCTCATATGTACTTCACTTGATAGTAATTACAATCTTCTTGAAGTCTCAAGGATTTACTTTGGCACTTTTGAATCATCTCCATTAGTTTTGTTCAAGGTCTGTGTCAAGTGATGTAGTCTGTGTGAAACAATTAATAAAAGCCTTTACTTCATCCTAGACGGAAAGACCATATATAGGCTCGTAACCTGTATAACATTTGAAGATTGAATGACAGAATTTTATGAAGTATCAGCTTATTGGCCAGTTTTGAAAAGAAGCATTAATATCTTCCACATCATTATCAGTATTATCATTATTATTATGGCTATTGTTATTATGAATAGAAGTAGCAGCAGTAGAAATAATGGTTAATGTTTTCAAGAAATGTACCATAACTGACGATAGTTTGTAATATTTTATATGGCCGGTAGAACACCTGAACTGACTATAGGCTAGTTAGTCAAAAAGTTTTTCTCGCTGTTATATGAGATTACCGTGATGCCTCCCCCGATTCATTTTTCTTTCTTCACATTATTTTGACTCTTTTAAAATGTTAGTAGTGTTTTAAGTAAATTTTCATTTAATTACTCTGTCTCTCATTGCATGTTTCAGGTGCTGCATTGATGCTGTATGATTATTTTTGACGTGAAGGATGTAGGTAAACAAGGGAATTAATGCCATTTATAAATTTTTTTATATTTTTCGTGGAAACCGCATTTCCTAATAATTAAGCAGCCTGTTCCAGAACATATCCCCAAGACGCGTTCCTTTCTTTCCGGCATTCCTAACACAAGTATCCACACTACCTCTCTTTTTCTTTACTTGGCCAAGAACAATTTCAGACCTTCCAAAAACTTACCTTTTATTCGTCCATCATATCCACTTTACATATCTCTTTCCTCTTGTACATTCTATTTGACCCACACAGTCATTGCAACAACTCATTTGTAATATTTCACCCATTCCCACCTCCTTCCGAACACAAAAATTGCCGTCCCAGGTCTTCTCCAGGATTTCTCGCCACATGAAATGCAGTCACACATCCTTCCTAGTTCTGAACAACATGCATTTTCTCTTTGGTCGCTCCTCGAGTGTCATAATATTTAGCTACCTCGCCTCTGTTTTTTTCCTCAAGAATTATATGGAATTGGGCTTCAAATCCCATGCCCCTGGCAATTTGGAGGTTTTCAGACCGTGCATTAAGGAGCTATTCCTTCCACCAAGGTATCCACGACCTAATATCTACACTCGCCTGAGCCACAGTAGGATACTTTGCATTAAGTCCCAAGCAACTAGCACCGCATAGTGTTGGAATGTTAGGCAGTACCGAATACTGTCATCTCTGTAGCAGTCAGTTGCAAGTAGACTAAAAGGTATATATATATACATATATATATATATATATATATATATATATATATATATATATATATATATATATATATATATATATATATATATATATATAATCAGAAAGCTACAAACGTCCTTTAATATCCAATTCACTCTACCTCGGAAGTAATATATTTTCATATATGTTACCGAAGGGGAATTTTTTAATTGATAATAAGTCCACCGTCCCGTGGGATCGAACCAGCGACGGACGAGGAATCAGGACTACAGTGACACACTAACCAGTCGGCCACAAGAGGTAGAGTGAATTGGATATTAAAGGACGTTTGTAGCTTTCTGATTGTATATGAATCACGGTGATGTGATAAATAGTCATATATATATATATATATATATATATATATATATATATATATATATATATATATATATATATATATATATATATATATATATACATACACACACACACACACACTAGGCCCAGTGGCTTGCACATTCTCCTTAAAAATTGAAGGCCCTGGTTCGATTCCTCAGCGAGCTGCACTTCTTTAGTACTAATCAGTTACATCCTGTTGCGTCTTAGTATCCTTGCGTTAGAGACATTTGCCTAGTTTTTTTTTTCTCCTGTGGTGTATTTGCAAATATACATCCTGTACGTGTGTGTGTATATATATATACATATATATATGTATGTATATATATATATATATATATATATATATATATATATATATATATATATATATATATATATATATATATTAACGCTTACATTTTTTTTCGGTAAAATTTTGTTTCATAATCACTGCTATATAATTTAACGTTGAGTGAAATAATTCGCGTTGCAGAATTCAGAACAAGAGAAGCCGCCCGATCCATTTCAGGAATAATATTCTTTCAGCCTCCCACTGGAAACTTTTTCTTTTTCTCTGATATATGGGGCGGGGTTCCTTAGTATCCTTGCATTTGAGACCTTGATCCTTCTCTTTCGAGGGGCTGCAGGATGCTGCTGCTGATGCTGCTGCTGCTGCTGTGCCGCTGCCATCTTGTATGGCCATCGGGCTCGCTCTGCAAACGTCCACCACACCCATTTTGTCTGGAGGGAAAGCACCACGCCCATCCCCCAACGCCCATATGCCCGTAGATTCCATGCAGTAATGTTGCATTTTTATTGGCATTACATTTTTCATAACTGCATCTTTTATCCATTTTGTTTCTTTTTTAATGGGCAGGTGGCTGCTCTCATTTCTTTGTTGCCTTCTTTATTAATCGGAGCAAACACAAGCCTACAATCAAGTTAGGAAGAAAGCTTTACTAATTTTGAAAATGATAGCATGTTTGCCTAAAAATTTTTCTCGTTAGAATTCATTGTCTATATATAAACATTTATCAGAATATTTTACTTGTACTGAAGAAAATTCTTTGCTACTTTCGTGTGTGCATTAAGTTTAAGTGTAACCATCTGAGGATATAATAATTATGAAGAATTATCGTGTACTACTTTGCATTCTTCATAAGCGCAGATGTCCCCAGGATGCTTTAAATATATTCAGGATAAGAAGAGCACAGGACAACAGCGCGTTGTTTTATCTTGCTGTCAGCTGTCAGCTGCAGAGTTTTACTATAGTCGCCATATGTAGTGTACCTATATTACAAAGATACGTCCGGGTATACTCTGTATTCTTGAATACTAATAAGTTGAAGGTTTTTTTTTTTATTCTATATTCGGATATCCTCAGTCTTCAACAGCGCGTTCCTGGTAGCTGCCATCTTCGCTGAAGACTCTTTTACATTTTGTTCATTTGTACCTCAGTGCATTGTTGACTGGAATCGGCCCTAAGGTGTCTTGCAGTGAAAGTTTCAGTGCCTTATCTGTTAAAATTGACGAAACTCAAGAAAATGAAAGATGATCTGTAGAAAAATGACTTCCATAAAGGGTCCAAAAGGGTACGTTCCTTTAATAAGAAAAACCTCATTCGTGAAAGGAGAATGAACCCCACCTCCCCCTCCATATGCTTAAGGGCTGCATGGTGGGGTAATGAGAAGGTTAATTACTTTCTGGAGATCCTTGTCGACAACGCCTCCCCTGTTCCTCCTCCGCCCATCGCCCTTTTTCCCACTCGGCTCGACGAAGGACGTCTCTTCGGCTTTGACAAGCGTGACAAAACTCGCAGTCAAGCAGAGGTTGGTGTGGTCTGGCATCAGAGTGAAATGGCTATCGCCTCTTTTGGTCTGCATTAATTCTTAGTCTTCACACCACCCGCCACCGCAGGGGTGGCCACACCCCCCCACCCCCGCAAAAAAAGGGCGGGTAGAGGAGTGATTATGATGACTACCTATAGACAATTTGCAGAATGATGAACTTTGGATTTTTTTCAATTATTTTGGTGTAACTAAATGAAAGGTCTTAGTATTGTATAGAGTAGATAATAATTAAGAGTTTACTAATGTTATTTTCATGTAAATTTTCATTATTACTTTCAATAAATTTTTCTTATCGCTTTTTTATGTGGCACAACTGCATTGTACTTGCTAGTACCTATGCATATATAAGTTTTAAGTTTTTTGGAAGTTTTCTGTAAGATGTCCTTCTCAGTAACCTGAAAGTTGCAATGGTTCTTTCGAATTAAACCGTACAGTTGACCATAGGCCATTGCTGTTAAGGACAGTCACGCAAACTGAATCGTAAGCAGCGCTCAGAGAGAATTAATGGGTAATTATTCGTTAACCTATTATAGCTGAGGTTACTCATACAGTTTAGGAAGTAAGCGTAATCGAGGTTTTAAGGTCACAGCGACAACAGGGCCAAGAGGGATAACTTGCGAGGGTCGTTGGCTGACAAAGATAGATAATTAAATTCTTGCTCCTTCTGGGTGGGGTACGTATGGTAATCTAAGCTATTGTGACTTGCTGGGAAGGGAGACTTCAAGGGAAATGTCCGTCTTGCCCTGAGTAAACCTAAGGGAGAGGCAGTTCACTTTCACGAAGGGAACAAGATGATGTTTCGACGTCTTCAGTTTATTATTTTAAGAGTCCTTCTATCTCTTCAGATCTTAATTAGTCTTGTTTAAAAAACCAAACAGGTCTGAATGAGAGAGAGAGAGAGAGAGAGAGAGAGAGAGAGAGAGAGAGAGAGAGAGAGAGAGAGAGAAATAATTGTCAGCTCAATTTTTTCTCTTACTTGGCTTGGCCTTTTCAGTATCATTTTGCATTAGATAGTATTGTTGGTTGGTTAGTCTGTTGCAAGGACAGTTTTTGACAGTGACTTTGGAGGCTTTTGTTAAAAGACAGAGGCCATATGATAGGATTTGGTAGGATTTCTTAATCCTATTATGAAGTAAGGACTGGGTCAACTATGATTTTGATGCCTGACATATCTGCACAACATTATGATTGTAACTCTTGAGTTTGATGTATTTCAGTTTGCAGGAATCCTTTGTCTTAACTTTTTATGATGTTTAAGTTCTTCGAGTCTTTTTATACTATTTCACCTAATGGTTATTTAATTGTCACTTAGTCATGACATATAATCTCAAATGACCTTCATTATCCATTCATTGATTTGCCCTTCCTTTCATATTGCAAAAATGAATAACGATTTACGCTTTGAAGTTTGTTAGCACACCATGTATTATAAATCAGATCGCTTTATAGCCTTGCTGCATTATAGATCAGCGAACTCAACAATGGCTGCTTCTGGCTTCATTCGTGTGTCTTCATAAATAAATTATGAACGTTTTATGTTCCATATGAAGTACTTTATTTTCCTTGAGATTATGAAACTTCACATACGAGGGTTGGGCGCCAAATCATATTGTACGAATCTGAAGGTCAAGTAAGCCACTGCAGTATTTTCCATGTGTACCCAATCCACTTTGCAGTTATGAAATGGTACTATCATTGTCCTCTGATAAAGACGACGTGCTCCCTATTCATGTTAAAATGATTGTATTTGCAGTCTCGAGTCCGATACTCCTTCCACCATTGCTTACGAAAATTTATGCAACCTGGTCTGCTGAGTATTGCAAGTGTTCCGGATTTTATCCTATACTTACAGTCGAAGTATTGCTACTTATCAAAAACGTCGCAATTTTGAGCTTCGTAATGGGTCAGACGTGAGTTTTCATATTTCGAAAACAGTGCAGGTAAAAGGAGCCAAATCGAAACACCGGAATACGTGTGCCCAATTTTAAACCAACATCGTTATTTAGCGATTTTTTTTTTATCTTCATTTTATTCTATATTTCTTTCTGTTCCGATTATGGTAGCCATTGTTGAATAAATGAACTAAGATACATTGAAATATTGATGTTACTTGTGGTGGTAACAAACAGCCCTTTGCAAAATGAAGTACAAAACGCCCCGATCAGAATGTAGCTTACATCATATATATATATATATATATATATATATATATATATATATATATATATATATATATATATACATATATATATATATATGTGTGTGTGTGTGTGTGTGTGTGTCTATTATATTTTTTTGAGGACAACACTCTTTTCCCAAACTAGGTGGTATGCACGTATGTATGTATGTATGTGCATATATTTGAAAATATTGGGCGTAATATCCACGAAGTGCCAGCGAGCGTGCAACAAAAAGGTGAATGGCACAGAATATATATATATATATATATTTATATATATATATATATATATATATATATATATATATATGTATGTATATATATATATATATATATATATATATATATATATATATATATATATATATATGTATATATATATATAAAGACTGATAATCAGTTTTCCTCATGGTCTGTTTTATATCTTTCTTTTTCCACTCCTTCTTGTTCATAAAATTACTCTAGCATTTGTTTGTTTGTTTGTTTGTTTGTGGTACATTAGGTTGCATTTCTTTCTTCAATTCTGTCGTATCTTTGATATATCATGTCCTCCTCCTCCTTTAAATTTTATCGGAAGGAATTACTGGATTGATAAGTGAATCAAGGTACCAGTCTGAGTAAAAATGGGAGTAGTTAACGTAGGTGTTAATTTACCACCAGTCTCGATCCTCGTTTGGTGAGAGAGAACTTTCAAAGTATTACCGCATAATTGAAATGACGCAGCCACATATTTATTTTTATTGTGTGGAACATCTACCACCACCACTGTGCAGTCGTGACCTTGATCGTGACGATATCCTACGGGTAGTTCCATCTTGGGTCGGCCTTGAATCACTGGACCTCGAATGAAAGAACCTGTGTATCAGCTCTGGAACATCCATTGGGGTTAGGGAAATTCTCGACTGTTAGTTCCTCCTGGGGACTGCCCCCTTCGCCACTTGCGTGTATATGAAGTCCGCTGAATGAAATGACTTGGGCTAGTAAGTTCTAAGATGTTAGACTTCCTCGGTCTCGCAAGTCTAAAATGTTAGATTTCCTCGGTCTGGGAAATCTTAAAGCGTTAGATTTCCTCAGCCTAGCAAGTCTAATCGTGTTGTGTGCTTTCCTTCATTGTTATTTATTTTATTGTAACACTCTTGCAAGTGTTTTTATTAGATTGTGATGTACAATTATATTACAGAGCTTTATTACGCAGTTAAGTTAAATGTTAAAAGCGTGGGAAGTAGCTTTTCGTTAAAAGATTATAATTTTTATTTGTAATTTAAGTGTTAGTCTTATGAAAAAATCATTCTGAATGGAGAACTGTAAAAAAAAAATGAAAGTAAATTACAGATGAAACTAAAATAAATACAAGTTAACTCTGTGCTTAGTATTCACAAATATGACTATTATTTCGGGTTCTCGGACTAAAGAATAAATAAACTTTAAAAAAAAATTTGGCAATGAGTCATAAATGCGTTAAGTCCGAAATCCCATCAAATTCCCAGTGGGTATACTGTATGGGGCAGAGATTAAGTACACTGCTTACGTAAGTACACGGGTTATTCCCGCAAATAAGGCAGCTTCCTGCTAAGCTGAGAAACGAACAGATGAATAAGTAAGTAGGTAAACGAATTAGTTAATATATTCTGCCCTTACCCGTTCATTTGTGTATAGCCTGTGATTGGTTATTGGTTAACCCTCTTGGAATATGGTCTTGGGGTCAGAGTGGTTGGGTTTTATGACATTAAACATCCCCTGGCAAAGAAGTCAGTGAGCTTTACGAAAAGGTCAATTTATGGAACTAAATGATAGATTCGAGCCATCATATTTCTAATTGAATCTAGATATATTCTTTAAATCTCTCTAAACTTCAGTTTTTCTTACGCTTAAATCAAACTCTTAAATGGAAAAAATGCTGGATTTGGTGGCAAGTGAATTGTATTTTGTTTTTAACGATAAAAAATAAAATAAAATAATATAAAATGAAATAAAATTCTTAATATTTTTTAATGAAACCATTCCAAAGAATGGTTTCATTAAAAAATATTAGGATAATTATGATAATATTATTTTATATAAGACTTCACGAACTCCTTAAAATGCTATAGGTTTCTAGAAAATAGTGCATACCCCAGAACCGCTAAGATTTTTTTAATGACCCGTTTTGATGGAGCTGTCTCATTAGCGTTCCAATTTCAAACACATACTACTCGAAGTAAAAGAACAGGATCTGAAATAATAGAAATAATGACCACTTTTGGAAGATAAGTTCTTAGCAAAGAGACATGTACTTATAACGGGATTAAAATTATATATATATATATATATATATATATATATATATATATATATATATATATATATATATATATATATATGTAGATAGATAGATAGATAGATAGATATTTCAATCCCGTTATAATAACCATGAAGAAAACATCTACTGCCGGTTAAGCCCAATCATTCTTTGTCCTTTTCTTTTTCCTTGTGTTTTTCTACCCTAGTCTAGTAAGAGGCATCATGTTGCTCGCCCCAGTAACCTTTATCTCGAAAGAAAATAAATACAAATGTTACTGGAATATATTCCTGTCTTCTCGAAACGGATGTTCTCCGACGTCCTGGATATTCCATGCAAGAAATGCTCATGGGAGAAATGAACATTAATTCTAGAAATTGAAATGCTCAAACGGTGTAGGTGCTTTCAGTTCTTATGATAACCATAAAT
>JANJGK010000030.1:28199378-28238110 GCA_039081455.1 Macrobrachium rosenbergii
CGGTATTTTGGTGAATTAAGTTTGTCTGTTGTTTTCAAATATTTTTTTTTATCCTGTAAATGGTCGAATAATAAAAACAGGCGTTTACTTGTGGTAAGAAGATTACAAGGTATGAAGTATCGTTATGCTTTGTGATGGATTAGGCATGAAATTGTTTTTTTTATTGCGAGACTATTTTTATCTTTGTGAGATGCATTCAGTAGTAGTAAACACTTCCGCTTGTTCGTAGATAGCCAAAGTTGCTGGCGTTAGACCATTCTCTCTCTCTCTCTTGGTGTATACAGTATTATATATATATATATATATATATATATATATATATATATATATATATATATATATATATATATATATATATATATATATATATAAATGTATATTCATATACACACATATATGCATATATACATACCCGAAGGAGTATCTTTTCCCGTGACACTCTATCGTTGGCCACAAAAGGTAGATTCACTATTATATCATTCCCTGCCCGGTTACCCAAGATTCTAGTATCGGCCACAAGAAAGCAAAGAAGTATCCTTGATTGCACGAATCTTAATGGAAATGAATACACAACATCTTCCCCGCCCAGTATTGAATTTCATCCTTGACTTGAAGGCCTGCTTGCTTGTACAGAGACTACATCTTTTAAATCATTGTTATTTATGGGATGTGTAGTTTTATAAGAAAGTAGTTTTTTCTTATTATTATTGTCGTTGATGCCTCGTAAATCTTGCTGGTTTATTATCTTTGCTTTTTGTTTTTGTAACGTAGAAGTATCGACAATTTTTGCACGAAGAAAAATTGTATTCCTTATGCTCTGTGCCCCTCCATATATGATCGAGGTTTTGTCAAGGGAAGATAAGAAAAAAAGAAGTTGGCCCTTTGAACCCTGTAAGCACGTCAAGAATTTGCAGTTGCTTATGAAAGCCTGGAGATTGTTGCTTTTGAACAATGAAGAGGGTGTGAGAATGAGAAGGCAAGGCAAAGAGATGACATGAGAAGGGCCAATCAGGAGATGATATCAGGGAAAGGTCAGGGTCTTTGAGGGTTGGCAAAGGTTAATGGCAGAGCAGATTCCCAATAGGACACTTATTATTATTGTTCATCCTGACTTATGCTCCGCTGACATGATATACTAAAGTTGCTGAAGCGTTGAGCGCCAAGTCGAGGAAACTTTCTTGCAAATTGTGTGCCGAAGGCTGGGATTTGGTTCGATCGCAGATAAAATATTCGCGTTAAGGCGGTTCTCGCCTGTTGCTCTGAGAGTTTAGCTTTTTTCTGTGTGTACATATATATATATATATATATATATATATATATATATATATATATATATATATAATATATATATATATATATATATATATATATATATACATACATATATATATATATATATATATATATATATACATACATATATATATATATATATATATATATATATATATATATATATATATATATATATATATATATACAGTACATATGTATATATATGTATGTATGTATGTATATACATACATACATACATACATACATATATATATATATATATATATATATATATATATATATGTATATATATATATATGTAATGTGTGTTTTGTGTATCCCATCACATTGAAATTTCTCTCTCTCTCTCTCTCTCTCTCTCTCTCTCTCTCTCTCTCTCTCTCTCTCTCTCTCTCTCTCTCTCTCACACATACAGCATTACAGGTTTCTAAATAATAGGCACTCTCTTATTATATATTTTTCGATGCAACAAGATAAGTGAACCCTCGCCATTTATTTTGCGAAAGTCCCTGAATCAAGCGAATGATCTAGTTTCTTAATGCCATCCTCGACTTGTTATAAAGATTCCTTACTTACTCCGCGGGACGACTGAGGCGAGTTCGATATTTTATGGGTTTATATCAGAACATTTCCATTCTTGGCCTTTGCGTTTACTTCAGTCCTGAGCGCGGCTCATCAGACAGTTTCTTTGTATGCAGTACCATTCGCTAGGCTCTTATCAGCTTGAATATTAAAGATATTTTGGCTATGATTTAGGTCGTTCGTCATGGCACCAAAATAAGAATGATCGAGAAGAGATAAGGAAGGAGTTATATTTGTCATAATAACGGCGTCTTTAAGTCAGTTCCTGAATGTGGAGTTGCTTACCCTCTTCATTATATCCGGAATTCTCTCATCTGTCAAATATTCTGGGGTTTTGGTGGGGTTGGGCTGGTGAGTGTTGGGGAGGATTACCAGAGGATTTAAATGCTCGCCATAGGATTTTTATTGAAGAGTAGTGGGACTTGGTAGATCTTATGTATGCAGATTGCCGTTGCAAGATTAAGCCTCTCTCTCTCTCTCTCTCTCTCTCTCTCTCTCTCTCTCTCTCTCTCTCTCATAATAGAAGTGTGTAGGCTCCTACAAAGTTAGCGGATTTGATCTTGTTAAATTGTTTTGTTGGCGGCTTATGGACCCTTGAGGAAACTAGTCATTACCCGGAAAGTTTTAAGCGGAAAGATTTATGGTTTGTGTGTGACCTTTTGTCTTGTGCCACGTGTCCCGTACTTGATAAAGGTATCCTGGTCGCTTCTTTTTAGCCTCATGAAAAAATTCTTGCACAAGCAGTATGGTTAGTCTTTCTTTCGCTGGTTTATAATGTTTGTTGCTTTCATTTCTCCTTTTTCACGTTTTACATCTTCTTGGGAATAGTGTTTACTCAGTGGTAATAAAGATATAAGACATTTTCCTTATATTCCAACTGATGAAGGATGATATGGTACCAGCGTGGAAAAGATTCATTGACTGCAAAGCAGAGTAATCTGTTATTGTGTTTTATTTCTCCTGTAAATGACTGTCCTATTTTGCAGGAAACAAGGTTTCGAGAAAGCGTCGATTATTATGGTCACTTGTTCTTTTATTTTTGGGAAAGGGAAGGTCTTGATTAACCTGCATAATGTTGTTGGATCAGTTGCCAAAATTATACTATTCACTGGCTTTTGGCTAAAGTTTCGGATCTGTTGTGAAAATTGAAGTGGCACGATATTCATTCAATTATTATTCATCGCTTATCATAATTTATTTTTATTTCTCTGTACTCGATAATTGTTGCAATTGTTTATTGACCTTTTTTTCGTAAAATTATCAGTAATGAAACTAATATTTTTTCTTGAGCGTTCATTTAACCGAGCCTTTCCTTCACAAGTATGTTGTTTCTCTTTAACGACAAAAAAATCTTTTAGCGTCATCACTTACATGTTCCTATTGTTTTTTCTCTTTTTATTGCGTTGTTCTCCGTGTTCAGTTTTGTTCTACTGCGATGTAAGAGCCTGAGAACATTAAGGGAGAGCTTGCAAGAGGAGAGAAAGCGTTTTGTAACGGAGAATTTATTTCGAGTCTCGCTGGTTGAAAAGGACGTCGGCGCATGAAATAAGAAACAGTTAAGTGATCCTACAAAAAAGAGAGAGAAGAAGAGCGCATTGTCCAATAAATAATCTAATGTTACAGCCAACATATTCGTTGAATGGTTAATGGTGGTTCCTCTTCATCATTTTGGTTGTTGGAGGGGGCGGGGGAGTCTGACCGAAAATATGATGTTACCTTGAGGTTAGTTTGAAGCGATCAACATTGCTTCTCGGTTAAACAATGGGTAGGAAGAGCACGGCCTAGCCATTTGCGGAGGGATTGAATAATCCGCTTAATAAGATGTTCATGCATCGGTGGGTAAATAGATCATTTCAATCAAAAGTTGGTGGGTCGACTTTCGATCAGTTTTTTACGATAATTGGCACGGCGGAGTGAGACGGTATTATAAAATCACCTCTGCGGAAGGTCGCGTCGAACCCAGTCGTTAAGTAATATCTCGTCGAAGGTAAATGGATTTTGTTAAACGATTGCAAGTCTTGTCGTATAAAGACTTCCAGAACGGGATTTCTGAATTGCATTATCTTGCTCATTACCTATACGCGGCTTGAATAAGGAGATTCATATTTTTTGTTCGACTTCTTCAGTCATTAAATCCGTTAGCTGTGTCATCAATATGAGCGAAACTGTTTCATCGCAAAATTGTTTTGTGTTTTGCGTACGAGAAAAAGTTCGTATTTTAAGCTTCACTTCTTTCTTATCACTCTGGAGATAATTTCTTACTTTTTTCCTGCAGTGAGAGTGCAGACGTGAGAATTTCACACCTCTATTTCATTTTCACCGAAGAGAAAGTGCTGAAGAATTCTTCCATGTGGTTGACGAAAGACTAGACTAGACTTTGCTGTCTCATGAACTCTAAGTGAAATAAAGATTTTTTTGTATTTCTGCAGTGGGGAAAGGATAGATAAGCATCCATAGTACATACCCCTACTATTTAGAGGTCATGCTTGCACATGTATACATAATATACACGCATTCCTTTTTTATTGTAATCTAACAGTGTTCTATGGAGATTACACAAAACAATATATCTAGATTAACAATCTGTAATCCTGATCACTGATGAATGTGGATAGTTGGTGATTGACAGACGTATTTGTATGAACTATGCGAATTGGAATAGAAGTTGGTGGTATTGTTTTTTGGTTCTAGTTAGCTCCCAGTGTGACCGGTCTCTAAAATTGGTTAATTTCCGCTAATAAACAAACTGTGGTATACGGCGTGTATCGTTATGCTAATTTCGACTAATTCAACAGCCATTCACCATACCATCCAGTAACAGGAATTCACCTGTTACTTGGACGGAGAGTATGAAGTATTTCAGTTGCTAGGTATTTTAACTCCTCTGTCGATCATGCTTGCAATTAACGTTCTTTTTGTAAACAATCTGACGTGGTTTGCAATACTGAGTGCCGAGACTAAATTAGTGATGTCACTCAAGTCATTTTTAGACATTCATAGGGCTGACCTAAAGGATTTGTGCTTATATGGGAACGATAGAGAAGTGGAGCAGTTAAGTGGGAGTAACTAAAAGCATCGGGTGCAAATTTAGTAGCAAAACGCTTAATTGTAGTGAGTAACGCAAACTGAAAATGGTGGTCCATTGTTATAATTAAACATGAATAATATAGATAATCCTGCAGATAAATCACTATGGTCTAACAATTCTGATTCAAACTATTTTAAGAACCTACTGAAGTCGAATCAATGCTTTCAAGTGACAGAAATGCACAGACACATTCAGTTTTGCACTTTGCCTGATGTCTGTCCCCCACACACACAAAAAATCTGTTGTTTACCACGTACCGGACTGTCTTGGAGGTGGACATGATATTTTAAGGTATTGCACGTGAAAAATTTTAATGAAGTTTCTAAGATAATGACATGTTGCTATCTTAAAGAGTCAACTATCAAAGATTTTATTTTCCTAGTATAAATGGTCCCTTGGACAAGTGACTAATCGGAAGCAGTGCATTTACAGTAGTTAACACTGCCAAGTAAAAAGATGCCATAAACAGTTTTATTGGTTTTAAGCAATATATTCAGTTTTATTATTTCCGTTTATTAGTTTCGCTATTACCCCCCTCCTCCCTTGACGGAAATTCGCCATAAAAATAAAACTGAAGGAAATTTGCGGACAGCCTTTGTTCCATGTTTGTTCCAAAACCTCCGCCATTCTCTGTGGGCCTCATTATCGTGTTCGTCGTTCTACAGGCGATATCCATACCTCGACATAGTTTATGTATATTTTCAGAGCCTTGCAGCAATGTACTCGTTCTCTTTGTATGTAAATTTTATTGCCCACACTAAAATAAACACGGCAAGGGTGAGTTTGTTATAAGAACCACCATCAATATTTTTAAAGCCATTTCACTGTATGCGTGTGCGAATGGCCTTCTCTCATTTCCTAAGCACCTGTTATTTAGGGAGGGATTGGAAGTGTTCGCAAGAAAGCATGCTGATAAGAATAAATAAATAAATAAATAAATTACTTAATTATTTTTGACCTCTTCTCTGGTATAGATAAGATTTGACGTGTACTGCTTATAATTTTCCACTGTATACACTTGAAAAATATTTGCAACCATAACTTGCATTTAAACTTTACATGATCTTTTATGGTTGTTACTTTATTTTGCTCCGTTTTAATGTATAAAGTATGCCTGAAGCTTATTGAAAGTATGTTTTAAAACGTGTGAACATTTGGGTTTTCTGTTTAACTTCAGATCATAGAATATTCTGTAAGTTTTAAGCTCAGGTGCTTGTGCCACCTGCTGTTCTAAAACGACAACAGTTAAAGCAGAGGCAGTGTTAGTCTTTCATGAGAAAAAAATTCCGGTAATCTTGAATATAAAACTGTTATATTAATAAAATATTATTACGGATGAAAACGTACTTCGTCTCAGCCGGAAAGACGACAGAGATCTAGAACCTTGCGTGCGTGCGTGTGTGTGTGTACACTCAAAAAATCACAAGTAATAAGAGATTTTAGTATAAGCAAATGCCACAGGAAAATAACAGGCAGAAATTTAGTACCAAGCTCTTTCACGCATCGTTGAGGTACAAATGAGAGACAGTTTAGAAGAACGATCAAAAAGTAAAAAACGGAACACGAATCACCAGATGGTTAATTGTTAGAAGGCAGTAAGTTAAAAATCACTGAACCAGAGAGAGAGGAGAGAGAGAGAGAGAGAGAGAGAGAGAGAGAGAGAGAGAGAGAGAGAGAGAGAGAGAGAGCGCTCACGCGCGCACGCACGCACGCACGCACACACTTGATATAATATATACATATATGCATGCTCTCCGGGTTAAAGTGATTTTTAATTTCACGTCCCCGGCAAGAGACCCGAGATGAAGCCGAGGTCCTGAGTGTCTTTGGAATTGCATTGTGCCTCGGTTGGCATAAACACGGAATTAAGTACATAGTAGTAATTCGTCTGCGGTGGTACTTGGCCTGAATAATAGAGAAGGGCTTAGCTGTTAGCAACGTCTTTCCAAAAGACTGGTTGAGAACTAGGATGTTACCATTTCAAGAGTCCACCACTCATCAGTGGAAGTCTTTTAGTTTGTAAATGTATGCATATATGTATGTATGTATGATGTATGTAATTATGTATGTGTGCATGTATCCGTGTATTGTTCAATATAGAATAGGAGAGCGGAACCCTAAAAAGTAACTTTTAAAGATATCTGATTTCAGTTACTGGTAAGTGGTGTACATACATACATACATGCATATATATATATATATATATATATATATATATATATATATATATATATATATATATATATATATATATATGACTTTTATCACATCACCGTGATTCATATACAAGCATTAAGCTACAAACGTCCTTTAATATCCAATTCGCTCTACCTTGGAAATAATATATTTTCATATATGTTACCGAAGGGAAATTTTTTAGTTGATAATAAGTTCGTCGTCCCGTGGGCTCGAACCAACGAAAAACAAGAACTCAGGACTACAGTGACGCCTTTACTCACACGGCCAACAAGTGAGGCATAAGTTGATACCGGCTCCCACCTACAAATCCCCGTCGAACTCAGGTATTTGTATTTAGAGTCGATATCAACCGACCTCTGCCATGCTGACCATGTAGTGCGTTTGTCGCACGCAGCCATATTATGACTTTTATCACATCACCGTGATTCATATACAAGCATTAAGCTACAAACGTCCTTTAATATCCAATTCGCTCTACCTCGGAAATAAGATATTTTCATATATGTTACCGAAGGGGAATTTTTTAGTTGATAATAAGTTTTTCGTCCCATGGGCTCGAACCAACGAAAGACAAGAACTCAGAACTACAGTGACGCCTTTACCCACACGGCCAACAAGTGAGGTATAAGTTGATACCGGCTCCCACCTACAAATTCCCGCCGAACTCAGGTATTCGTATTTAGAGTCGATATCAACCGACCTCTGCCATGCTGACCATGTAGTGCGTTTGTCGCACGCAGCCATATGACTTTTATCACATCACCGTGATTCATATACAAGCATTAAGCTACAAACGTCCTTTAATATCCAATTCGCGAATTGGATATTAAAGGACGTTTGTAACTTAATGCTTATATATATATATATATATATATATATATATATATATATATATATATATATATATATATATATATATATATGTATATATATATTATAATAATAATAATAATAAAGCAGTACTCAGGTTTATATATATATACAGTATATATATATATATATATATATATATATATATATATATATATATATATATATATATATATATATATATATATATATATATACTGTATATATAATAAACCAGTACTCAGCAATGTACATGCTCTAAAAAGAGAAATATTGTTAAGGTCGTCTTTGTGTCTGTCATTCTTCTTTTGTTTTTAAAAGTTCCTCGTTTTTGTTTAGAACAATGTTTATTTTATGGTCGAGAATGTAGGTGGAAAATATCAAGCCTTTCTTGTAAGTGGTCGCAGTTTTAATAAATTACTGTCATTTTGGTCGGTAGTTCATTCTTCCTGTAATCTGTGCTTTACATTTTACGACCTGGAACTGCGCAAAACGAATGTAGCCGAAAATAATTGTTTCTTGTAGATTGCCCTGTGTAATTCTTCCAGTCTCATTACGAGGCTGTATTCTTCTTGTGAAATTACACCTGGACGTGTCTGAGGTTGATGAAGGTAGTGAAGTTAGCATTTCTACCTTTTTCGTTTTTCTTGTTTAGTGCCAGTTAGGGAAATCTTTGCATAGTTTGAGCGTTTTAGAGATAAAGAGAACCGTTCCCATCATCAGGGATGAAAACTAAATAAAATAGATAAATAAATAGTAGGTACTTGAAGATGAAGTTGAAAAGAAACATATACTCATAAAGTAATGAAGTGAATACGACATCCAAAAACGAGGTAAACAGAAGTTTAGAATGTAAATAATCACTTAAAACAGAATTCACTAAAGGCATGAACGCGTAAAGAAATATTTTTTAAGACAAGAAAAATATTAGTCATGAAAGGTGTAAGGACAATTTGTAAGGGGAAAACACCACATGGACTAGAGAAAAGTAGAGGTCAGTTATTTGGGATAAAAGTTTAGAATCTATATATAAATAGTAAACATGGATACGCATTGTTAAGGAAGGCGGAGATATCTCCGTCTTATTCAAAGTACATCCATTACTATGACTGACACCTGTTTGAGAATCAGAGCAGACCCTAGGCACAAGGTCTTGAATTACATTTATGAATATTATATATCGATTTAATTCCGGGAGAGTGCTCTTGGTCTCAACGTGCAGCCTGTTGGCAGTAGAATTGTAATAACTAACTTAAAATTCAACAGTAGAATTGTAATAACTGACTTAAAATTAAAAGAAGTATATTATATATATATTATATATATATATATATATATATATATATATATATATATATATATATATATATATATATATAGTTAATTTAAAAGTTTTTGAAAGATTTGTTTATTGTTGTCAGGTTTTAGCATAAAAAGTGAAAACGCGCCTTTATTCCTTACAAACATGGAATGTCTTAGCCTTTGGTCGAAATATTTTATTTAACAGAACTTCTGTATTTTGTCAGTATTTCAACGAATTCAAATGGTTAATAGTTATTACTGAAATCTAATTACCAGAAATGCAGTTCTTTAAGAAACTTGAGGCAACCTGAGGACAGACTGAATCCTCTAAAAAGCAACGTTTTGTAAATGTTTATTTGTAACAGAAAAAGAACAAAGACTAGAAGAGTTTTTAGTTTTGTAAAAGATTTTTTTTATAAAAATACCGAGTAAAAAAGTGCCATTTCGTGGTTTACCTTCGCAATAAATACGCCTTCAAGATATTTGAAGTTCCCGTTTTCAGTCTCTTCGTTGCGCGTATTCTGGATTCTGTCTCGCGTATATAATCCCTAACCTTGAGTTTTGATTGGTCGACACCTTTTTCCTTGCACCTTAGAGTATTATTTTTTTCTCATAAACATAAGCCCTTCTATGTATCTTTGTTCATAATATCGCCGAAGATAAGACTTAATTATCTTGAAACACTCAGAGTAATCATTAAAACTTTTCAAGAACAGGACCCTCATATTTTTAGTACGCCGTTGAAGAAGGAAGAATTTTTTCATGGGCTCCATAAAGATATTAAAAAGTAATTGAATACCTACTTGCTTTATGTATGTATGTATCTGTCTATCTGTATATATATTTATTTATTTATTTATTTATTTATTTATTTATTTATTTATTTATTTATTTATTTATTTATTTATTTATTTATATATATTATGCGTGTGTGCTGTGCTTTTGTGCACGCCTCTACAGGTATACTGTAGTAAGTAGCCATCAGGGTACTTTTTTTTTCTTGAAGGGATGTTTCTTGTATATACGTCCGGGTGAACATGCTGTGCTCGACTATGTATGAAAGAGCACTTGAAGTACATGTGGAAGAATGCTGCTTGCTGCTGTCTTACCTTCAAAACCTGGCAGTACGGCCAGATTTGGTTGATGTAACGGCAAAGATAATAGTTTCTATCAAGTGCGTACACTGGTAGCCTCTGTCAGACTAACAATGGCTAAATACTTTGTACGAAACTCTCTGTTCTTTACTATCACGCTTGTAGGTGTTTATTGCGTCTTAGAATACATAGAGCTGCTTAAGCTTTTGTGCTCGTATCAGCCGTTTGAGCTTCCATATCGTGTTTGATTAGCGCTTAGCTCCTGCTTTGAATTGGAAATGTTAATCTAGTGAGGATTTGTAAGACCGGTGCATTCTCTCTCTCTCTCTCTCTCTGCTCTTTTGAACAGTATCCAGTGGTGTTAAAATGGAGAAGGGATAAAAGTTCTCTGGCGTAAAATGGGGAAAGGGAAAAGTTCTCAGGGCGTAAACTCATAAAGCAGCTTCTCTTCATGTAGTTAAGGTCGTTACCATCCCGCCGTTAGAATATGCTATGGTTTTAATGAGTTTTCAGTTTCCTTACGAATTCCCGTCCAGAGAGAGAGAGAGAGAGAGAGAGAGAGAGAGAGAGAGAGAGAGAGAGAGAGAGAGAGAGAGAGAGAATATAGCTGCAAAGGGTATTAGGTCCTATCCTCGTAAGTCTAATTGGTTTGTTTCGTAGGTGCACGACTAAACCATTGAAACTAAATTGAAATAAGTTAGATAGTGCTCCAAATGGGACTTCTTTAATTTGTAAACAAGATCAGCAGTGAAAGAAAAATAAGCTAAGATATCATTTCCAAGAACATTATTTCAAGTCTGTGATGGTTTTTGTTAAAGCTTCATTTTTATGATCGAAAACTATAACAAAAATCACTTTGTCTAGTGGAAATGACTGGATCCGCTCATGCGTTTTATTAGTTGGCAAGCGAGTGATAGGAAAAGAGTTTCTTATTGAAATGTAATTGAAAACATGGAAGCTAAATTTTTTTTATTGTAATCAGTGAAGTATTTTCATTGTCTGATTAATGACTGCTGATACTTGATCCAGAAAGGCATATTTGCCCTTTTAGGGCATATTAGATTTTTTAAGAGTTGTATGGGACACTCGACAACTAAAATCGGTGGCAGTAAATCGTATAAGGACATGAGCTATACGACATGGTATTATTTTTTTTTTATCATACTTTAGTTCAACGAAAACACTGAGTCCCTTTTCTAGAAAGTCTTAAAGGTAACACTTGCTGGAGTCGTACTTAATTGGAAGGGTGGTGGGTGTGGGGAACTGGAACATAGTAAGTTAAAGAAGTTGGACAGCCGGATGAAACAAGACCAAAGGAAATGGATAAAAAAAAAAAAATCCGGTAAGCAACGCATCTTGGGGCCGAAAACGACACTCCAAAGAACTTTGCTGTCGTTTGGAGCGCGACACGTTTGCCACTTTACCACTTTACGATTTTGTTAAGCGTTTTGCATTTTGTAAAATGAAAAAATCATGCTCCTATAAGATCTTAAATCTATCTATCTATCTACATATTATTAGAAATAATCAACACACAATCACGTGTGGAACAGAAACAAATTTCTGACTCACATCGGGATCGAACCCAATTCTTTCAATTGAAAGACAAGACCGCTGCCAACCAAGCCACACAAGTCCTAAAAGAAGTTGGAACCTAAGTACCACTGTACCAAAGGCTCTACCTGGGCAGGCTAACTGCTTGATACCAGCGTGTTTTCCACAACTTGCCGACTCAGCAGTGACCCAGTTGACAGCATTTCATTCGAATTATCCTTTCTGAGTGAATACGATAGAAACAATCACTACATCAAGGTCTAGAGAATTCTCTAGACCTTGCACTACATAATCACGTGTGGAACAGAAATAAATTTCTGACTCACATCAAGATCGCAACCAGGTCTTCCAGTTGGTTTGGCTTGGTTGGTAGCGGTCTTGTCTTTCAGTTGGAAGACCTGGGTTCGATCCTGATGTGAGTCAGAAATATATATATATATATATATTATATATATATATATATATATATATATATATACATATATATATATATATATATATATATATATATATATATATATATATATATATATATATATATATATATATATATATACACACATATACATATATATATATATATATATATATATATATATATATATATATATATATATATATATATATGCAGTCTTTTTACAACTGAATCAGATGTTAGTTTTAAGTAGGTATGGAAAATGAGTGAAGCATGATCCATCTCCGCAGTTTATTCAGACAATGAGCAAAATTAACAAGATCAACACTGAAGTTATTAAATCAAAATTAATGTGCACGACTGCAATTATGTTATCTGTTTGCTGCCACTGATATCCTAATAAAACATGAATCACTAATTAGCAGCGGTATCGAATCGAATTCATGCTGTCATATTATGAAGAACTAATTATAAGAAGTTATTTACGCCCGTATCTGATTTGATTATTCATGATGTATTTAATAACCGGATTTTCGTTGAAGAGATGGAACTTTAATTACCATTAAGGCCACTCAGTTATTAAAGCCTCACACGGAGAAACAGATACGCACATTAGAAAGACGCTGGCCTCGCCACCATGAAGACGTCCCGGATTCCATCTCAACGCGAGCTGGAAAGCTTTAGACAAGTACCGTCAAATCCCATGGTAGATAGTCAAGTGCGGTGGGAATACAATCTGGGTACAGAAGGGACATGGAACAAGCAGCCTCACCTGTAAAGACTTGCTTGGAACCGGATCCACGTTATCTAAGGGGAAATGACTAAATTGACGAATATATATATATATATATATATATATATATATATATATATATATATATATATATATATATATATATATATATATATATATATATATATATATATATATATATAATATACATGCGTGTGCATATGCTCTACAGTGTTTGTTTATTAAATGTAATTTCTAGTTTTTAATGCCTTGTTATGAGTTCGTAAATTATTTATAAAAAACCCAGTAATTTAGCTTTTTTTAATTCCACTTCTTGAATCGGCACTCTTAACTACAATTATGTAACTTTTATACATAATCGAATTATAGTTATAGCTTGGATTGTAATCTGGCTGGGATATTGTCAGTATTATTTTGGAGATGTTTTGAATTCTGTTGTTCCTGACGTTTGGAAATTCATTGATGTCGGTATTAGTTTGGTTCAGATGTACTGCAATTTATTTTTGCTTCTTGAACTTCACTTGTTTTTTATTTTTTTTTTGTCTAAGTCACTAGTTTAGAATGAAAATTCCTGTTGTGTTAAATAATTCCCCCCCCCCGTCTCTCTCTCTCTCTCTCTCTCTCTCCCCCCCCCCCCACACACACACACACACACACACAAGGGCGCGCGCGCGCATTCGCGCAAGCGCCAAATGGAATGAATGAAAATTTACACGAATTGATCTACAACGTAAAACCTGCTATATTGAGTGATGCCATCACGCTATTTACATGACTCCGGGACAACAACGGTTTAATGTTGTTAATACAGATTTACCTTTCAGAGTTATCTGTTCCAGTTATATTTAGGACGAACATAAATAAAGAGATGTTGATTCAGCTCTTGCTTTAGGGGACATCTCAGTTTCGTATCTTCTCCTTTGGTCTTAGTTACGACTGAAGTATGTAAATATTCTCATACCGTTTCACGCATTATAATTGCAGGGACTTCAAAATAGTGAAAAACTAGTCTGATAAAAGGTTGGTATCAGAACTGACTTAAACGTTAAAGCAATTATCTTTGAGTTTTGTTAGGCAAAGATGAATAACCAAAATCTGCAACCAGACTTACTGCAGGTTAAGAGTTGCGAGAACGCAAAATTCATGTAGCCACAAAAAGTATTGTATTGTAGTATTTTGTTGCGATCTTCCCTGAAAACTGTAATTTAGTAGCCGCAGAAAATATCAATAGAAGAATCAAGGATGCGTTCCCGGATCAGTGCTAAGTTATAGAAGGCATATTTTTCGTATGAATGAACATGTTTACGTAATCTAGCTTCATAATCACAGTGGTTATCGTGTAGTTTCTTGCCATTTCGGAGGAAGGACAGTTCCGCCACGTCCCAAACATGACAAAAGATTATGGCCGGGATAGTTTCCCTTGAACCGAATATCCGTGATCATCTTAAGAGATTCATACGCGCAAGTTAAAAGACCGTTTTACAAGACCAGCCCACTGTTTCACAATACAAGCGGCCGGTTAATCACCTGACCTTAAAATTAAGTTGCCTTTTGTTACAAGATACAAGGGACCCGGCTACCCGCATGACTTCTAAATCAACTTTATTGATGCCCCTTACACGAGTTACATCGCTGCGACAGCCTTAAACGCAGTTACGTTTGTAGGAGAGTCTCGTGTTCTCTTGTTGACTTCTAAGTTACGTGACTTAAAAACCGACTGTCTAAATGGACACCCTTGAGAAATGAGAGTTCCTGGTACTATGCACCGAAGTGCCTCCAAGGAAAGCGACCGTCTAATTGGGTCGAGTAAGATTATACGTTAACTACTTACAGTTTTTTTTTTTTTATTATGATCTTTTCTTTTGGTGATGTTAGGGCAGCTTGTATGCTGTGGGCCTTAGTCGTATTGGTTAGTTTATGTCGTTATATTAAAGAATACATAACTTTCAAGACCTTAAATTCGTAATGCATTTGACTTTCGGTGTGCATATGAGTTTTTTTTTAATTTACTTTTTTTGTTTTGGTAATTCTCAGTGGAGGTAACTTTCCTTTTCAGAACGTTATTATTATTGTTATTATTATTATTTTTCATAAGACGTTCCCACATCAGTGTAAAATAAATCCAGAAAATTAATTACTTACTAAGGAAGCTTTTCCATAATTTATAAGATTCTGTAATGAAATAAAAAAAGATTGTTGGCTGGTTGATTTGATTTTAAACAAATGCCGCATCGGTTCATTCAGCATCTGCGTTGTGTATTAATAGACTCGCATAAGTGAATTTTCATCTCATCTGTATAAAAATGCAGCAGATGTGTTGGGTGACATTGGTTATGTGACAGGTAAGCCGTCCTAAAGACTAGAGATGCTAATTGCAAGACACCAGAGAGAATAGTATATTGCGTTAGATACAAATATAGAGAAGTTAAGAAGTGAGTGTGGCTATTACATTTTGTATAAATGTATATATTATATATATAATGGATTTTATATATATACATATATATGTATATATATGTATGTATATATACACACAATATGTATATATACTCGTATATATATATATATATATATATATATATATATATATATATATATATATATATATATATATATATATATATATATATACTGTATATATATAGGTATATATATTTCTTTAAGATCGATTTTAATCGTTCTTTATTTTCATATGTTGCAAAAAATTATCGGGAAAAGAAGAGTAATAGAATGTTTTAAATTACCAAAAACAAAACCGGATCTTTAAAGATTTATTGTCTGTAATCACTATAGTCAAACCACTAATATGTTATAATTAAAGAATGATTATTCAAGCTTAGTCATAATCGGGTGAAGATATCAATTAAAGTAGTTTATTGAAATAAATCAGATGCCGTTTAATTTTTAATGATAAAGGATTCTTTTCGCGGTCCTTGAGCCGTCTCTTGCATTAAAAGGATTCAAATGATGTAAGTAAGAAAGTTAGAGAAAAATTAAAACAGAAGTATGTGATTTTTTTATTCAAAATTTTCCAAGGTAATTTTTCAAAATAAAAAAAGTAAGTATACCTTAGTTTTACCAGACCACTGAGCTGATTAACAGCTCTCCTAGGGCTGGCCCGAAGGATTAGACTTATTTTACGTGGCTAAGAACCAATTGGTTACTTAGCAACGGGGCCTACAGCTTATTGTGGAATCCGAACCACAGTATAGCGAGAAATGAATTTCTATCACCAGAAATAAATTCCTCTAACTCTTCATCAGCCGGCCGCGGGAATTGAACTCCGGCCTCCCCTTTTAAATTCCTACGTAAATATAAAGTGTAATTATATAGCATTTATAAACGTAATGCTAGTAAGCCACGAGAATGTTTTGATCATGATCATATGATATATGAACTTTATCAGTACTTTTACTGTTTGAATTAATATTCAGTCTAGGAAAAGACTTTGAAATTGTGTGTAAGAGGAAATATGAGTGAGGAAATGTTAGCAAAAGTTAGTTTATGAGGGCAAATAGAAACCAGGAAGATAAAACAAAGTTGAATGTGAGAGAGGGAAGAATGTAGGTATTTTGGAGTAAATATAAGTGAAGATAGTATGATGAGGGAGAGGGGGGGGGGAGTCACAGAGTAGTGAAGTACGAAAGTTAGTAGGGTGTATATGAAGAATCGGTGAGTGTCTGTGATGTTTGTGAAAGCCACATTGAGAATGTGTAAAGGACCGTTTTGAACCATTTCTCTTGGTAAAAGGAAATGTGGATAAGGGGTGTTGAGCCATTTCTCCTTGATGATAGGAAATGAATATGTTGGTTTCATGAAGAAGGGCTACAGCTGTTGTTATCTGTCCCTTTCTAAGCTATGGTATTTGGGATACAACACTGATAGTTACGCAGTTTACTTCGCGGCGGCATCCCTCGTCCTTTGGGAGTTATACCCATACGAGTGCTGACAAGTTCCAGCGCTGACCAGATCCAGCGTTACCTCATTATGCTGATCGGAAAATCAGTGGAGTAGCTTATGATCCTTAACCTTTATCCTGACGCAGATAATTCAGAGATTTAGATGACTCGTTGATGAGCCGAAACTCCTATGATCTAATCATCAGTGGTGCGTGAAATTTTTGGATTACAACGCATGTATAATTATTGACTGCGAGAGAGTACGGTAACGCACATCTTTTTCTCATCAGTGCTCTGCCACAAAGTTTCGAACTGGATTTTCAGACTATGCTCCTTTATCAAGGCGATGGTGGGGATTCATATTGATATCAACGGTATTAACAGCATCAGCAGTAGTAGTAGTAGTAGTAGTAGTAGTAGGACTAGCAGTTAAGTTTTCAGCTGTAGTATTAGTAGCAGCAGCAGCAGCAGCAGCAGCAGCAGCAGCAGCAGCAGCAGCAGCAGCAGCAGTAGTAGTAGTAGTAGTAGTAGTAGTAGTAGTTGTCAGTGTTGTAAATATAATTAAAGTATTTGTTCACTGATAGCCGCCGAATTTTTCAGGAGAAAGCAACACACACTCACATATATAAATACATATATTATATATATATATATATATATATATATATATATATATATATATATATATATATATATATATATATATATATATATATATATATATATATATTCATATCGAACATAATCCTCCTGCGGATATATTACGGTCTGGGCTGCCTTGATTAGGGGAAGTTTCGCCTGCAGATCCTGCAATTACATCTTTTGACCTGGTGACCTGCAGGTGATTAGAGCTACGAAGAACCGGGACGATCTCGCGATAAGAGCGAAAGCTCCTCTGCTGATCTCGGGAGATTCCGTCCTCAATCAGGATCAGAATCTCAGGATAAATCCTGTAATCTTCTCCCCGATGCAGACTGCGTCCGTCGGAGGCCTTCCCTGACACGGCACTTTGACCTTCGGCGGAAACTTAAGTTCCATAATTTGCTCGATAAATGTTACGTTGGGACGCCGGTCCAAGCCCGAGCGGCGGGGTCCATGAAGGTAGCGTCATGGTATCAAGGCTGCTCCGAATAATAATGGCTGCGATCCTCTCGCAATTAATTTCTGGGACCCGGGGTTCAGAGCTGTGATGTAGCTACGGGTATTTAAAGTCAGCGCCGAGTGATTTAAAGTGAGTCAGGCTTTTGCTTCGCTCGCTTTAAATTCCCTTCAGTGTGCTGCATAATTGTACATCTTACACGCCACTTACTTTCCCCTTTTAATATGGGTTAGGTAATTGGACGCCTTGCACATTTTCATGGCTGGTTCAAGCCTATCATTTCTTGCTTCCTGGAGAAAATGGGAAACTTTTTTGTATCGAATGGTATTGGCCAGGTTGTTAAGTATATACATAAATTTTAGTTTAATAAGACGTCTTCTTTATAAACAGTGATTCAAACGAGCTGAGGGCAGCTGTGACAAACTGCAAAAAAATCTCTCTCTCTCTCTCTCTCTCTCTCTCTCTCTCTCTCTCTCTCTCTCTCTCTCTCTCTCTCTCTCTCTCTCTCTGACTTTGATACGGTGATCGCCCCCTTTTTTTTGGGCATAAGAACGAACGTAAAAGATCCAGTTATTTTCATGTCACATGCCGTTTTAATACGCACATTGCACGTCTTACTTGTATATATGTAATGCATTGCAACAATTTTTTCGTGATTAAACCCCCTTGCGGAAAATTGCATCTCCTGCAATGATAGAGCTGGAACGGTGATGCCATATTGTGTAAGTAGCGCCTGGACATCATGTTTGACTTGTTCATTAGCTTCCTTAAAAGGGATTGTTCTTGGGTCTTCTTTTAAACAGGATGACGTCTTGGTGGCCACTCCCTTCCTCCCCCCTCCCCCGCTGCTCCCATATGAAACCTTCGATCTCGCTCTTATTTGCTTGCACTTAATCTCCCAGTTTCCTTTGTATCTCTTACTGGTTTTAATTTTTTTCAGTACTTATTGGATCTTATTGCGTCAGGTTTTTTTTTATGAATATCTTAATAGGAGTGTCTTCGCTTACTTCTTTTTTTTGGGGCACATGATGCGAATGAACCGGAACCAAAAGTTGAATGGCAGATTAGACTAAATGGCGAATAGGAAGTTTGCATTATTGTAAATGAATTATTATTATTTTTTTTTGTACATCTGACACTGGAGGGTGTTTATTATTTTTACACAGTGGCGGAGATTAGCTTTATGCTACCCCCACAAATAATTTAAAATGAGGGAATGATATTTTATTAATTTTCAGTTTGGCCTCTCTGTCATTATTGTATTCGGAGGGAGTTCATTAAGGTCATATTTTTTTCATTTCATAAATTCTTGACTTCAATCCTTGTCAGTTTATTAAAATAAAGATGTTAAGAATTTTATTACCTGCGTAAAATAGTTTAAATCGACATCATATTAACTTTAAATGGTGTGCTTAAGATTTTTTGTCAAAAATTTTTCTCATTCGGCATAGTGATTAGTAGACATCCTTAGCTAAAAGATTTCAGTCAGCAATTGCTAAAACAGCTGGAAGTTTCTGTGTGACTGAAATTTTAAAATAAATTCCTTTAAAGGGAATTAAAGTGAATGTAATGCGCCTTGTCCATTGCTCTGATTACATCGCATGGTAAGAGCTAAGGTTGTATTCTAGTCACTTCATTTAGATGGTTAATACACCTACACGGAACTGTCTGCGCTTTCCATTAGCCCTGGAGATTTCAAGTTGTCTTGTTAAACACTTTTTTGATCGCAATCTCCTCCGCAGACAGAGCAGCAGCATCAGAAGCAGATGGCCACCTTAACTTTTGCCATTCCTATCTAGATTAAATTCAAATGAAAGTTCTCGTTACGCAAGGTTGTTTATTTTTGGGACGCCCCAACCACACTGCCGTCGTAAACATGAATGCAGTTGGAAGGGGAAATTAAACTAACCGCTTCCCCAGATGCTCCCTGAATTAAAACCATTTGGCTTCTTAATTCATGTATAATTTTCATTCGTTTAATTATAATGCGTGATCTATTCTTTTGTTGGCTACTTGTTTGGGATAGCGAGTAGAGGCAGCTGGAAGGCAGGGTATTTCTGCCAAGGTTTGGCGAGCGAATGCAAGCACGAGTCAACATACTGTCTTCAGTTTTTGTCGCTGATAGACGTGCATGTTGTGAACTTGCAAAAATTGTCTCTACATACCTATTGCATTACCTTTATTGCCCTGCGTAAAACTTTTTCTTTTTTACATTTCCTTAGAAATATAGTAGACTAAGAATCAGTAGTTCGGGTTTGTTTTTTCTTTGAAGCGAGAAACTGTAGGAATGGATTTTTCTTATTAATAATTCATGGCCAGTATTTTTGTTTGAATTCACGACTTTGGAGTTTTTTTTCTAGAGGAATATATAAATAAGGCGGTTCATTTTTAAAGAATCCAAAATTGTGGTTTTGTTTCTCAATTAGAATCCATGGCTAAGGGTTTTTTTTCATTAAGTATCCGTGTCTAAGACTACGGTATTTTTCCTTTCATGTTAGAGTTAGCTTTTTCTCTTTATAAAGCTCACGACAGTAAGACATCATGTGTCAAGTATTTCTTGCATATAAGAATAGAAGAGTAAGGATTTTTTATTTCACAGATTTGAAGCTTATGTCAGTCCTTCCAACTCTCTCCCTGTGAAGTTATTGCAGGGTCTATCGTGATCACTCCATACCTTTACGAGGTCGATTTCGATGATAAACCAATAGACGTTTATTATGCCATATGTGAACAAGAACAAGGAAAATAATTTAATATTGAGAAACATGACTTCGACCCTAAAATTTATAATATATTGTTGCGATGGTGAGCATTAATCGCTTAAGGCAATAACAACGTGGCTTGCATGGTTAAGCAGAGGTCAAAAAGATTGTTAATTTTAAGACTACTACTACCACTACTATTTTTTTTTTAGTGGTTTAGAGCTGAGATGGGCTTGGATGCTCACATCAAACTCTGTTCCTTGTAGAGAAGTCTATCAGTAAACTGACTTTTAATGATGACAAACCATCCTAAAATGAAGCAAGATTATTTGAGGAGGTGTCTTGTACGAAAATGACATTTTTTTACGCATTATTATATCAAAAGATAGTCTTCTGCTAAAAATTTGATTCATCTTACGTGGTTTTAATTTTCTAGGGATTCCAAATCTTTTACGTTTTCAACTACGCATCTGAATAGGGCTACTCGCATCAGTGATCACTGATGTTACAACGCCGGATAACCGTAACTAAATCAAATGAAAGGATAGAAGACATAAGGTGGAAACAGAGAATTCCGAATTTTGGAAGCAACCGGAATGGAAGGTTTGTCTGTAACCTTTTGTTCCCGTGGGTCATGGCTTCAGCAGAGTAACTGGGATCATAAAGCCTGGCCGAGTGAGCTGTGTTGGCATGCAATTAAGGAGGTCTCGAGAGCAATGCCCAAAGCATGATGATATACTTTGATTATATACATGAAGGAGAACCACGGATGAGCAGGTTTATTTATCAATCTTGTCTGTAGTATCATCGACAGTGATTGCTTATATTAACAGTAGTTCGCTTCTTGCCATTTGCGTTCATTCATATTTGGATCGATGTTTGTAATGTAGTTTTGGCCGATTTTTCCCCCGTAACTATGATACGTTCCTTGCAAATTTTAACAACGCCTGCCTAGAGACTTTAGGATACATTTCTGAAGAGTATGAGATATCACAATTAATATCTTTAATGTTGATTAGAATTTTCGTTGAAAATAAACTTGCGTCTAGTTACAAGCGTTCGCTTCTAATATTTTTTTTTTTGTTCATTCATATTTGGATCGATCTGCGGAATAAAATTTTAAAAGATTAGATTGATTTTTTCACTTTGGAAACCAGGACTTTCCATAAAGATTTTCAGTCGCACACTTGTTGAGAGATATGAAATTTATATCAAATTTATTTAATGCTGGTTAGAATTGCGTGGAAATTATTATAATATCTTGTTTTATAAGGCAAATAACAAGCAGGTAATTAGAAAATTCGATGAGAAATGTGATAAGAGCCTTTATGATTCCTCGTTCAGACGAATTTCATTTAAAATTTGGGACTCGAAGCGAAAGTTACAAATGCAAATCCCTTGTCTCCTCGCCTGGGCGTACGTTAAACGAGCCTTTAATAAAAGCAACGACTTCATTCTCGTAATAAGATTCCTGATGACTTCACGAGAGGAAGGAAATAGCGAAACGGAATGACCTCCAGAGATAATGTCCGATAGTTATTCTCTCTTGGGGGATGGGAGGAGGGGTCTCTTTATATCTCCATCGTGGAAATTATAGTCCTGCTTAACATTTTCATTACGACGCTGCGTTGAATATCACACGAATGACCTTTTATTGTAGGTAAATGCTGCGTTTATAGCATTCGTGTCTTTTCACTGATCTTCATGCTAGCTTGAACACGTGCTTGGAAGGAATACGAAATGGAGAGGAGAGATAATTTCCGTTCGGGGAAAAGTGAGGTTTTCGAAAATGACTCTCGTCAGAAGCTGGCTAAGTTGGCGTAAAATATTTCGGGTTATTTGTTGTTTCAAGGGAATTGTCCTTTTCCTTTTGGGTGCATTTGTTACTGAATATTTGATAAAAGCCTTTATTCCTCTGCTAAGAAATTTAGGTTTATCTAAGTGACTTTTGTAAGAAACCCTTAAAATTTGTATATATTTAGGTAGCTTCCTCGTAACGGAGTTTTTGTGTAGTTGTTTAGTTGAACGTCACATACCTTCATCAGATCCTTCCTCCGCTGTCAACATCATCATCGCTATCGTTACCACTAGTGTCACTCGAAGGACCATATATTGTCAAATTCCACTTGAAAGAGCTTTTGATATGATGCAGGTAGAATTTTAATATTGCGGTTATATCATGTTAAGCTTTAGCGAAGTAGAAATTAAGGTTTTTACCTGGCTTAATTTTGGGTATATATGTATATACACACATACACGTGCATATATATATGAGTATGTGTGTATATATATATATATATATATATATATATATATATATATATATATATATATATTTATTTATTTATATATACTGTATATATATATATATATATATATATATATATATATATATATATATATATATATATATATATTATATATATATATATATATATATATATATATATATATATATATATTATATATATATATATATATGTATATATATATATATATATATATATATTATATATATATATGTATATATATATATATATATATATATATATATATATATATATATATATATATATATATATATAGTGAATGTGTGTAGACGTAAGTATGTATGTATTGATATGAGAGGGAGAGAGAGAGAGAGAGAGAGAGAGAGAGAGATTTACTGGTAGCATTCACGTAGTTTGTATACCGTAATGGCTGAAGATACTTTCGTAACTTCTGATTTCTTACAAGTTCGGAGATGGTTTCCATTGAAAACCTTGTAATGGAATGGGAATGAATGAAGAAATGCTCTGTATATAAGTGCTAATCCTCTGCACCACCAAGAATATTTAGAACTTAAACAAACCATGATGACATAACGTTGATTTTTTTTTTTTACCCGAAACATAGTTTTATGGTCTCATTCCCCAAGTCATATTTTGGAATGTGGTCATAATGATCAATTGATTTCGCCCGTTAGCTTCGTTATTTCCAGATACCTTTGGTTTTATGCTTTCGGCTGAAACCTTTGAAATCTGAGAGGCAGCAAATGGATAAATTTACCTTCCCAAGTAGGATTTTAAGCCAGCCCACTGCGCCGCCAAGAACAACATTTTATTTCAGTTCATGCTTTCATATGTCTTAAACGTTTGGGACGCTTCTGAATTTGTATTATTTTTATAAATAAACCTTTAGAGTAGCTGAACAGGTCGGAAAAAAAGTAAATGCTTTTTACACTCTCGCAAACGTTTTAGTCAGAATGCCCTTAGAGTTCATTTGCCGACCAGACCAAGAAACCGGAAGAGATCAGGGTTAAGATGCAAATTTCCGAGCAAAGTGCATCTGTTGTTATTTTAACGTAAACAGGACTTTTTACTTATTTTCTTGAGGTAAACACATATAGAACATACAAGAAAGGTTTGCAAGTAATGGTTTCTATGCTATTAATAATAGTAATGCTACAATACGTACTAACTAGCTAACAATATATATATAATTATATATATATGATCACAGTTTGTCTCCATTTATTGTCTTCGGATTGTATTCACATGACTGTTGGGGGAGTGTGGGTGGGTAGGAGAATCTTTCTTCGCCCTGGAGCCTAATTAAAAAAAAAAACATAAAAAAAAACCGGCGGTCATTTTGGTACAGGTCTCGCAACTGCAATCGATTGCATTGGCAGGTTGCTCAACCTATCCGTGCGTATTTCGTGGAAGCACTCGTGCGTATCTGCGCATTCGTGATGGTATGTTGTCTCCGCCGCGGGGGGCCCCAGAGCCGTATGTCAACATCACTAAGCTCGGTTGTGTGATTAAAAGTTTATCCCAGTTGTTGACATGCATAGAGAATGCGTTTCTTGCAGCTGGCTCCGATGCGATCCGTAATTCCTCTACAACCGTAAAGCGCCGGAAAGGAGGTTTTTATTTATTTGTTTATTTTTTTTTTATAGTTTTAAGAGCAGCGTTGACGACTGAACACTGCTGTCTAGGAACGATAAAGTTTTATTCTTTCGGATTTGAGCTCATTTTTTTTTTTATCTACGAATGATAAAGGTATATTCTTTTTGGTAATGTCCTTGTGCACTTTTTGATAATTTTTTTCTCCGGATGATAAACGCAAACTTTAATCATTCTTTCTTATAGCGATAAAAGTGATTTATTTGTATAATTTTTTTCCTTTAAATGATAGAGGTGTATTTTTTTTAAAGACTCATCCTCAAATGATGATGTACTCTCTTGATGTATGGTTTCTTTCAGTTGTAAGAGTGTATTCTTTCGGTAATGTTAATATTATCTGAATAACAAAAGTGTAATCTGTCAATCATTCATTTGTGACTGATACAGGTCAATTTTTTTCGTAGATTACTTTTTGAATGATAAAAGGTGTATTCATGTGATATTTCTTCGAATAATGAATCATATTCTTGTAACAACTTCGTTGAATGAAGAAAATATATTCTTCAGGTATTTTTCTTCAAATGATGAGGTTATATTCCTTTTTTTACTTTTTCCTCAAAATATAGCGATATTGTGTAGACTTCCTTCCTTGAATGATGAAAATGTACTCTTTTGAATTTTTTCTTCGAATGTTAAATTCTGTTTTCTTTCAGAGTGTAAAAATAATGATAGCCCTTTACTGTTTAAAAAGTTTTAAAATAAAAGTTTTTACTCTTTCCTGTATTAATTTGTATCGTAGTTTTATTAATCTGTATATTATTCCGGATTCCTTGCTTTAATTTCTCCCAGCTTCTGTGACGAGTTATCTAGCTTTCTACGTTGTGCGTACTGCTCTCAATGGGTAACAATGAGATTTTTAATCAATTAACAAAAATACTGCACATTGAATCCCAGTCGTTATTACACAATTTATTGAGTAAACAAAGTTGTTAAGAGCGAAGAGACAGGCAAACATATGTCTCCGCTAATTCCCCTTGGCGATATTGATGGGGTATAATAAGAAGATATCATAAAGCTGAAATAAGGTAGAAAACATTGAGGACTCTAGTTTGGAGAGTATCGTTTGTCCTTAGGATTAGAGTTCTAAGAAATATTCCTTTTCTTGGTGTCGCTTGTAGTGTTTTGCGATAAGTAACTCTCACGTTTAATATCAGACGTCTATTTTGTAATCTTACTGCAAATTTGTTGGTAAGTATTTGGACACGGTACGCGAGTTTTGAATAACGACGAAAGAGTGTGAATGAGACTTGTGTTTTCCTGCGAGACTAAATAGTTAAATGTGGTATCGTGTCTCAGAGCCATCCTTTAATCGGGTTTCTTCTAACTCAAATTAACACCCTTTGCGTCGCTACAAGGCCACTATGTCTTTCTTATCTGATCTCCGGCAATTTAGAGTCACCCGATTTGACGACTACCCAGTTTTTGCTAACGCATCAACATGTAGTGAGCTGCAAGTTATACGAGCAGGAATTCACTTCTCGTGCATGCTCTTGTATCCGTGTTATCAGCGTGCCTGACACCAGCAGGAAGGGAAGAACGCACATTGTAGTGACTGCAATGAATGGGAAGTATATGGCTAAGAGCGTATGGTATATGCTGTAATAAAAATGTGTTCGGAATAATGCAAAATTCGACAAACAAAATTTTAGATAAACTCGAGGATTATACCAAATAGTGTATTGAACAGTATACGCTCATTCATACTTAACCACACCTCACACACACACACACACACACACACACACATATATATATATATATATATATATATATATATTTGAATGTGTGTGTGTATATCACGA
Source organism: Macrobrachium rosenbergii (assembly GCA_039081455.1). NCBI lineage: Eukaryota > Metazoa > Arthropoda > Malacostraca > Decapoda > Palaemonidae > Macrobrachium > Macrobrachium rosenbergii. The sequence continues at coordinate 28,225,958 of JANJGK010000030.1, forward strand.
GGTATATATATATTTTTCACACCAAACTCATTTTTCTTATTTGCAGCAGGGATGGCGACAGAAGTTCATAGCCTTCCGGTTTCTCAGTTTGATGAAGTTTTTAACCCCATACCCTTTTTCTTGACCCTAGCAGACGCTGGTACCCATTTAGAGCGTGATGAAGTGGTGGGCATTGGGTCGCTAATCACACGTCCTTCACCTCTTTGGCTGCGGCCTAACTCAACCAACTATTTGGTATCTAATCCCTTGATCCAGTGTTATAGGTCAACTGTGAGCTATTTTGGCAATTAACATTAGAACCCGCTCTGACAGTCTCTCCCAGAACTGGGGCCCTCTCGCTAGTGAGGCTTTTCTCCTAACCACTAAAGTACGACAATTTTATGAGTTTCACAACGTAGAACGTCAAGCCACTAGTATAAAGTTAGAATGGTTAATATTCCACCTAGCCGTAACTTTATTAATAGGCCTTGTGTGAGTGTGCGTGTCTGCGTTTCTTCAGTTTCGGAGGAACAACTCTTTCTAATCAAAGTTATATACACGAATGCGTAAATGAATTGTCCATCTCTTCCTTCATATTTTATAATGCAGCCGTTGTGAAGATTGTGCCCTTCAAGAGCTGTAAGTCGGATATTCAAGCGGAGTTTTATTGCTTGAACATTTGTCGTTGGAATTCTTGTTTTCAGCTTTGCTTGACTAATTTTTAAATTTGCATTCTTTTTCGTTAAATGAAAGTTTGTCAAGGAAATTTAATACAATATAGAGTAATGAGACATATTCCATGGAGCATATTTTATGATATTAAAAATGGCCCGAAGGCAAATCTGATTTCAAGCAATAAAATAAAATAAATGCAAAATTGAAACAAAATGTACAGATTTTACTGTAAATTATCGTTCAAACGAATAATTGCGTTTTAGTGGCGTGAACGTTGTACTACACAAATGTATTAAGAATTTTGTTAGTAATCAGTAATCATTTGTGGTCTCTTGAATGCTTCTTAATTGAAGGTGAAACCTGTTTTGAATTAGATTTTTACCTCATCATTTTCCATTATTTCTCTATTCAATAGTTGTGTCTTTGTCAGTCATCACACCCGTTCTTGGGTTCAAGCAATGAAACCATGGAGTTAATTTCTCTTTTATGGGAGGCGTTACGACTGGAAGTGTGTTTTCTGCTATTAAAGTTGCTTCTGTTTACTTGCTCCTGTGTACAAAGGATTAACAACTCCATTTATACCTCGGCCAACAATAATCGAAGGAGCTCTGTGTTCGCATCCCTGTCTGTCTGTCTGTCTGTGTTGTTGATAGCAGGGTATCTCCAGAACGGATGAATGAACTTTATTGGACCTGTATGAAACATTCACCAAATTTTAAAATTACATGTTTCACTCCAAATCTTTGCCATCCATGCACTGATCAATACATATTTTCCTTTACTTATGATTATTTGATTCACCATAAACCTCATTATTGGCTTCAGGCTTTTTCCCCCTTCGAGGTCAACACCTCCATCTTTCTCTCTCTCTTTCTGTGAGGTGGTGACTACCAAATTGTCTGGTAGAAAATGCCCACCTTTTTTACAAGTCGGCTGCCTTCCTTATAATTTGGGAGGATGACAACCTGCGAATATATATGCGGTTAAATTGGCACTTCTTAGCGCTTCGGTGAGTTTTTAAACCTTGCAATTACCTGGCTACCTAAGTCTTAATATTTCTTCCGGTTTTACTCGGTAATTTGCTATAATTTTTGTTCTTTTTGTTCGATCGTCTATATATGTAAGGTAAATGTTAATTTGCACATTAACAGCAGAAGAGAAGAATTTTGAAAGGGCTAATTAACCTCGGCATTGAGGGCATTCTAGCAATTAAGCTCTGTGCCCTACAATCGATTATGCAACCTGAAGAATCTTACAGGGAAGATAACACCCTCCCTATATGGGCGCTTGCAGTCTGCAAGCCATTGCCCTAAATATGTTAAAGTAAAAAGAGAATGTAAAACTGAAATAAATTTTTCTCTGTACTTTCGTTTTTTCGAGCTGGATCTTCATTACCGGAAATACGGAGGTGTTGAGTGAATCGTACATCCTGGAAGCTAATGGCAATATGTATCAGGATCCGCCTTGAGACGTCCTTCTAATCTAGAACTGTGGGAAACTGAGCTGATAATGATGCTGTCAATATTCCGTATGGGTTGCTGGTTGTAATTCTTGCTGAGATGGAAAGGGCGTTCGTACCTCCTCACCTCACCCTTCCCCTCAGACAAACACACACGCACACACACACACACACACACACACGCACACACACACACACACCTCTTATCAGATTTAGCATGGTGGCTTCACTTGGTAAAGAGACGAACTTGGAGTTTATCAGGTATTATTATTATTTTTATTATTATTATTATTATTATTATTATTATTATTATTATTGGATGTTAGCAGGTTTCGTACAGATTATTATTATTAATATTATTATTATTATTATTATTATTATTATTATTATTATTATTATTATTATTATTATTGGAGTTTAGCAGGTTTCATACCGATTATTATTATTATTATTATTATTATTATTATTATTATTATTATTATTATTATTATTATTTTCAAAGGCTTGTTGTTTAGGAACACATGGAAAGCTTGAGAGAGAGAGAGAGAGAGAGAGAGAGAGAGAGAGAGAGAGAGAGAGAGAGAGAGAGAGTTGTTTGTAACCTGAAATTAACTATTACTTGTTTAATATATTCTCTCGTATTTTCAATGTCATTTTATTTTTAGCGGTTTTGTCTGGGCACATTAGTACTGTTGTTGCTTTCCTGATAATTAGTGTCTGCGTTACTTGTACTCGGCAAAGCAAAGAGACGGAGTACTGGGGGATGTCATTTATGCCCAGGTCTTACTTATTATTAGTTAGGTACACTTACAGGGTTTTTTCCTCTCAGAGTTTTGTTTTATTGTTTGAGAGGCTTTGAAGTGGCTAAGCTTGCATTTACTGACTGCAATAGGAGCAAGAGCCCTTATTAATACAATGCATCCTTAACCTGTCAGCAAGAGTAAGCAATATTTCAAGTCTTTTTTTAATTTTTAATTTTTCTCTATTAAAAAGTGATCAAAGGAGGAATAGAAAACAAGATATGGTCATTTTCATTTATGGTAATTTTAAGCCTGCATAGCCAAGAAACAGAATGCACATAAATAATCTTTTGATGGCACTGAATACCATTTTTCTTGCATTTTGAACCTCAGATGAAAGTGGCTTGCGCCCATGTTTTTTTTTTTTTGATAAAAATACTACTAATCATGAATACCTGTTTCGTTCATGTTTCTCTAAAGTGAAAGTGGCACTTATCAATGTCGGATGAGTCCATGTTTTTTTTTTCTGTTGTAAAGTGCACTTTAGCGGAGGTGGCCATGTTTTTGTTCATTGAAAGTAGCACTTATCCTGAGTACCAGATGCATCTATCTTTTTGTCCAACGGTATTAGCAGTTTGTGAAAGCTGGATACTAGTTTTTTCGTTAGGCATAATCACTAAACGCCACGGAAGCGCAGCGAGGATAGCTAATGGAGTCCTTATATTTAATTTGGGGGTGGGGGTGGGGGAGCTGTATCCTTGCGTTAGGGTATATAGTAGTGTTCTAGATGGGATTATGTAAGCTACTTCTCTCTCTCTCTCTCTCTCTCTCTCTCTCTCTCTCTCTCTCTCTCTCTCTCTCATATTACATAAATCATTTGTCACATATATAAACCACTTCATTGAAGTGATAGTTATACAAGATACGTTGCTATGAAGCAGGGGTTCCTTCACTCCATGGAGTGTAGGTTCTCATATATATACAGTATATATATAAATTTATATATATATATATATATATATATATATATATATATATATATATATATATTATTAATATTACCTCTGTTAACTCATACAACGAGTTAGATACCTATGGTTAGTAGGCTGTGTTGGGTTACGTCCATTGTGAAAAAGGATATGGGCGTAGCAGATGCATTCCAGGAGAATATTATATACTGTTTAGAATCAGAAGATTGACACCCTGTGGATGTGCCCCTTTTAAGGAGACAAGTTCTAGAGTTGAAAAAATGTGTATATTATAGTTGAAAAAATATATATCATTGTAGAAATTGCAAATTGTCTTGTATTTTCTTTGGACTTTATTCTTCAGTTTAATAATCGTAATGACATTTCTTTTGTTTAATTTTGTTTTCCTTATTATATGTATGTATCGCAGATGATGATCGTATAGCAATAACAATTGCTTCAGTCTTGTCAAACTCTCATAAGTAAGTCTGACATGCCGTTATCGTTTCCAAATGAGGAGTCGGAGGTTCCGGAGTTATGGTTTGGCCTAAATTCCCCATCCAGTCATTCATTCTTTGAGGCTTAGTAGGAAACCAGAAATTGCCTTTTCTCTTTCACTCTCGACTTAACCCCGTGCATTTATTTGTTGAGTAACCGCTATTCCGGTGAAATTCCACGGAGTTGGCTTCAGATACCGTAATCATGTCTCTTAAGATATATTGGGGAAACATAACACTTCTTCACAGCTATCACGGAGATCTACCGAGGCAAGGCGAAGGAAACGCTGTTCCGCCGAAAAGAAACCCGTTTCACTGAGCGCCTAATATAGTCATCATTATGATGATATCCCTCGGCGTGGCTGTAGAACTATTCATTTCCTCTGAAATGTTGCGCGGGCTTTTGTTCGCGGTAAATGTTTGAGGCAGGTGTGCCTACCTACGGTAAATAGAGACTATTTACCTCAAGTAGTTACAGGCTGGGTTGTTTTTAAAAACGAAGGCAAGGGAGGAGAGTGTTGGTATTATTTGCATTTTTAGTAGTCATACTATCATCATCACCATTATTATTATTATTATTATTATTATTATTATTATTATTATTATTATTATTATTATTATTAACAAGGAAGACATGAAAACAAGAGGAGCAAATAATGCTTGGAATTTCAGAATATTAGTTTTAATTTTGGAATTTAAGATTCTTATTTTAATTTTGGAGTTTTATATTCTTAGTTTTAATTTTGGAATTTCAGGGTTCTAGTTTTAAGTTTGGCATTTCAGATTCTTAGTTTTTATTTTCGAATTCAGATTCTTAGTTTTTATTTTGGAATTTCAGGTTCTTAGTTTTAATTTTGGAATTTCAGATTCATAGTTTTCATTTTGGAATATCAGATTTTTAGTTTTAATCTTGGAATTGTAGATTCCTAGTTTTTTCCGTCCTGTCAAGGCCCCAACGTTCCATTCGTCATTTATGACCCACTTTTTGTTTTTTACACCCCGAATTTATACTCGCTATGTTGGTTTCTCGGCCTAACTCTAGCCCAGCCCGGCACACTTCCTTACCAGGATTTTTGGCAAAATGTTCCTAACTCGGGTACTCAGTCCCACAAGCAGTCATGGGAGATCATTTCAATCAGTCATGGTACTCACGGCATGGAGAATTTGCTTGAGTATTTTCGTCTTGAATGGATTAACAGACTCTTTCTGGCCTATTCTGTAAGATTTACCTGTGAGTTGATGTTTATGCGTCTTCACTTGTAACTTAATTTGAGACATATGTTTTAGCATGTCGTTGTTTAAAGGTATGCATCACACAGTAATGATCAGTAACATGTGATATTTTGTGTGCGCGTTATTCTTATCTGAGTAAGATTTGGAATAAAATTTACATGTCTGTTAAATTGGTGTTAGTTTCATTTTTCAACTTGTTCATTTCACGAATTTAAAAAAAAGGTTGCTTAGGTAAACTGTAATTCCTTTAGTCAACTTCACGAATTTTGTTTGGTATGCTTCACGAATGAACAATTGTACACTATGTAAATTAAGATTTGCATGCGATTTATTGATGATTTTGAGTTAAAATCATTAGGAACAGAAACTGCTGTTTCGGTCTCAGCAGTAAAATTAGTAGATCAAAAGAGAGCCTTTTCTCACCACCAAGGTTTGTGGTGATAAAGAAATATTTTCGTCCGTACGGCAAGAAGACAACTTGATATCGAGAACGGCAGTAAGACGCCCATATTAAGGATTCCGAGACGTGTTAAAGTAACTTGCAACCTAAGATGAGTGTTTACGCATGGTCGTAAATACTCGCGCTATCATTGTTTATGATGTGTCTTGCCGTCGCGAAGGTGTATGTTAATGTTCCTCGAACTAAAAATGGTTACATTTCGATAGGTATCTACAGCATCCTTTTCAAGATAAAAGGAAAGAAGAAAAAATTTATTTATTTTATTAAGAAAACCTTAATAGGAGAGAAGAGGAGATCGCTACAGGATTGATGATCACTTTTCGATCTTGTTAACGTGACTGCGTGGATCATGCTGGTTAATATTTTAGGGAAATATATCGAAAAGGAAGAACAACATTCGTCTCCGCTGTATAGTTCCCTTATAAGTATGTCATTGTTAATGAATATATATACAGCATATATATATATATATATATATATATATATATATATATATATATATATATATATATATATATATATATATATATATATATATATTGTGAAGCGAAGGAGTAGAATACTGTGATAATTAAAAATCAGCATTCCTGAATTTTCTGTAGGCTAGATAACTACGGCTGTATCCATATTTGTAAATGACGGGCGGCGGATAATGTAAAGGTAACCAAGATGTATTTTCACGTTTACCGTACACTTATTACGGCTTCTGATTTGAAGCTGGGTTACTTTTCCCTGCGCTATGATTTATCTGTTTTGATATACCGGATCTTGGTAAAGCGAAAACCCTCTGGGATTTATAAAGATTCTAATTCTGGTGACCGGTTAAGCTATGCGCCTCTATAATAGGATTGCTAAAGTCGTGTTATATATCTCTGTATATGTTCGGCTCGCATTTTGAGCATCATAAACTAGCAATTTTACAAGAACTTACATTTTTGGAACTAGAGTTGATCTACTGTAAGACAGGACCAGCTGTGATTTGGAACATCAGAAATGTGGAATTGCATAGTTTATCAAGCAGCCAAACAGTAAATTTTTCCGACAAGACCTCTCACTTTTGAGTCATAATTAAGAGGTCGGATCAGCGACGATAAGATAACCCTTTAACAGCAGAGAAAGAAATTTTCCTTGTCTAGTTGTGAAAAATGCTTTTAACTTTTCCGTTGCAGGTTCAGAGGGAAAGCTGCCAAGCTATTGCAATAGGTTCAGACGTTTGTGGGAAAAGCTGATTGATGTCAGATCTTTTAAGAGTGAGAAATGAAGGATGATGATAGGCTTCGACGTTCATATTTAAACGATAGTTACCATTCCAGCATCAAATCTATCGGGGTTGTTACAGAGAATGAACTATGGCCTCTCTCTTTCTCTCCTCTTATAAACGGTGCTTAAGATTTTAAGGATGAAAGGTGTGTATGTGCTTGTTTTGTTTCTCGAGTGCATGCATGAATGTGCATCTTCACCTAAGATAAAATCCCGACTTTATTTTCCTAACTTGGAACTGTGCAATGAAAGCAATCCCTTAACCAAACGCAAATTCAAATGATTTAAGTTTTGTATTTTTATAAAGTTAATATCAAACAAATTAATTCGTAAGAATGGATAGAATTGTTGCATGAGATGAATCCTTTCCTTGTACTGGTATTCAAAGGGTATGTCTTCTTAGGTAAAAGTGAAAAAGACGCCGACAACTTTTTCCGAAAGAATCGATTAGGAAGAGTAGCCATATTTAGACCAAAGAATCTTTATCTTAATGAAGGACCGAACAATACTGACAAGGCGAGAAAAGAATCGGACAATGTTGGTTATTTTCGAGTCCATTGTTAAGGTCAAGTCTCTTTGGATAACATCCTTCTCCTCGGGAATTTTGTCTTTGCAGCGTGGCTCTGTCGTTGATTTCAGGGTCGCTAGAAATCCTGGTTTTCTATCTCGGCCCAAGAGTTTTTTGTTTCACAGTCTTTATCTTCTAGAGATGAAGGACGAGAGTCGTTTTCGTGATGCATTTTTTTCCCCAAAGCAGCCGTTAGTTTTTACGTTTTGAGTTGAGAAGAAGAAAATCTTTTCTGTGAACTTGACCTCTCCTTTCAAAAGGCGTAGAGAAGTCTGTCATTCTTAGCCAAATCTTATCTTTCCAGTCGGTATTTACCGATTTTTTTTTTTTTTTTTTTTTTTTTTTAGCTTTTATTAATTAAGTCTTTCAGATCATCGCCTTTCATCACAAGATTGATGAGCCGGTAGTTTTCATAATGGAGATTTTACAGGAGAGATTTACTGCTCAAAATTCTGCCTAGCCTTACCAGCTTATACAGTTATCACTCAGACTCGACCAACTATTCACTATTCACACAGATCTGTATATACATACAAATATATATATATATATATATATATATATATGTATATATATATATATATATATATATATATATATATATATATATATATATATATATATATATATATATACCAAGAGATATAGACTTCAAGCAAAACCCATTGTTTAAAACGCCTTGGAATTATGCTTCGGCGAAGGTTCTCCTTCGTGAAACTTTTTTCTAGATTCTCTTTTGATTCACACTTATTCCTCTTTCGAGTTGTTCATTCTCTTATATCGACTTCAAAAGCATTGACATCAGTGATGTTTCCGTTATCAAGTACGTAATCTCTTTGTATTGGTTGTAGTCAATGTTAACGCTGGCATCTCGTTTGACATCGCTAAGTTGGAAATGAATATCCCCTTGTCTTGTTCTTAATGATAAATGGACAAGTTTTCCAAACGCAAGTCTTTATCATCCCACTGGGGCTATATCACTATATACCCCTGCATTATTTTTCGATAATTGTATTTGCAGCTTGTCTCTGATGCCAGAGTAGATTTTGTGAATTTTTTTGTTTTTTCGTTTATGAAATACTTACACACACACATACATTATATATATATATATATATATATATATATATATATATATATATATATATATATATATATATATATATATATATATATATATATATATATATATGCATGCATGCATGCTCACACACATATAAAGAGAGAGAGAGAGAGAGAGAGAGAGAGAGAGAGAGAGAGAGAGAGAGAGAGAGAGAGAGAGAGAGAGAGAAATGTAATCTTGTGTCGATGGGTGGGATTTTTAAAGATCTGGTGAACTTAAGGATAGAATAGCGACAGAGCTAAATCATGCGGGAACGGGCGAGGCAAGAGTAAATTTGGAAATGCTTGCTTTAAGTTACCGTTGAGGATGTAAGCCCACTCTAGTTGATTACACCTTCCACAGGTGGGAGAAGGTGTCGCCTCGCTCGTGTTTATATATATATATATATATATATATATATATATATATATATATATATATATATATATATATATATATATATATATATATATATCTATATATATGCGTAGTAAAAAATCTCGCAAATATGCACGTGATTTGTTTAATATCTAAAGCCACAGGTAAAGTTTGAAAAGAAAGGACAGGGTGCCAAGTATTTTCGTGTAATTAACACATCTTCGGGGCACAAAGCGTGTATGTGTGTGTGTGCGCGTGTGGGTGTGGGTAATTACATCATACACACGCACACACCCCCACACACAAACACACGTCTCTCTCTCTCTCTCTCTCTCTCTCTCTCTCTCTCTCTCTCTCTCTCTCTCTCTCTCTCTCTCTCTCTCTATATATATATATATATATATATATATATATCTATATATATATATATATACATTATATATATATAATATATATATATATATATATATATATATATATATATATATATATATATATATATATATATATACTGTATATATATCTTGGATGAGGGTTGAACGACTTGGGTAGGCTACTTTTATTAAAACCCATGGTGGTCTGTTAACCTATGTACGCATATTACTCATTGTTAGGCGACTGTAGTTTGCTGAAGCTGGGATGGGCAATTGGACAGGCTTTCCGTCTCATTCCAAAATACTAGCGTACAATTGGAAAAGTAACATCTAAAGAACCTGAAACGTAGAACGAATCCAAGAACCTCAATAATAAGTGAACGTTGTGTGGTCTCGGCGGATCCGTTGCTTCAATCGCATTGAGAGGGTGGAATCTCGCGGAATCTCTTTTCCCGGCCAAGCAGAATAAAGCAGGAAAGCAGGAGGACAAAGCAGAATAAAGCAGGAAAGCGAGAGGATAAACACCCGAGGCAGATCCTGATGGGAGAAACGAACCTTGTCACTGAAAGGTGGAGGATGGGATGCTCGTGCATTTCGGCGATTTTTCTCTCTTTGGTTCTGGGTCGCTTGAAGGCGCTTATCGAATGCATTTGCTTTAGAATGCCTTTTGAGCGCGCGCGGCGCTGGGGCTTATCGGCGACCGCGAGAAAAGGAAATGTTTATATTCGTTTTTTTTTTTTTTCGTGCTCTCCAAATAGTTCAGGTTAGAGTTTTAAGAGCGTTTGCTTCGTAAGTGTAAGGTTTATCTAACTTATTTTAGATTTTTTCGGTCGGTCTCTCTGTATTTGGCACGAAAGACTATTTCTTATCATAATTTACTGATACCAAGTTATTAATTTTTTCTTCTTGGGTTTATCAACATTTTAATGTATTTGTTTTTAGTTCGTGGTGTGAAGATATTCTAAGACTTGTTTTGGTGTACTCGGCAAAACTGATGAAAATGAAAAATAATCGAGAGAGAGAGAGAGAGAGAGAGAGAGAGAGAGAGAGAGAGAGAGAGAGAGAGAGAGAGAGAGAGGAGAAACTCATATATAAATTCAATGTTTGCAACACACGAACGCTTCCTTGAGCAACACTGAGAGCCACATTATTAGCCCGAGTAACTATCCGATTTATCACGCTCTTACAGCCATCCATATTAATACATACAAGGTAATGAGGGTGGCTGTTACAGCTTCTTCCGAAGACATATCGGTGTTCTGAATCTCTCTCTGGAATCGCGAACGACACAGAGACCGTCCGTTTGCACCGGACACTTTGGAAAAGCTTTCGAAGAACGAGTTTTTTCATTTATTTATTTATTTTTTTTTATAATCCATCGAGGTAAATCCTCGCCGGTGTTAAAGCGAGACCAGCGATCTCATTCAGTCCTTCAAGGTCCATCCTTCGATAATGCATCGCGCGCTGAATTCAATCGATCCATGGAGACTTGCCCGAGCCGGGCCATTTGTATTCCGCAGATGGCTATTATGGGTTTTATTATCGCCTTATCTCGGAATCTTGATGTTAATTTAAGGTTTCCTTAACCTGGACCACCCTCCCTCCACCTAATTAGCATTAGTAAAAGGTTTCATCTGGTTGGCTGCGAGATATTTCATCAACCGTAATGAGCTTAAGAAAAGTTTTACCTACAATTAACATCATTCGGACTACGGTGTTCTTACCGGTAGATCCGAAAGGTTATGGGGTTACTTAGGGGTTATATAGAAAGATCTGCTTGACTGACTCTCTCTCTCTCTCTCTCTCTCTCTCTCTCTCTCTCTCTCTCTCTCTCTCTCTCTCTCTCTCTCTCTCTTTCTTATGTGGAGGAAACAGATTCTTGTTACGGCAGATTCTTTGCTTATGTGAATAATCTTTAGTGTGTGGTGGGGAGTTTAGTCCTTCAGTAAATTTGATAAGAAAACTGTTATATGTAGCCTATACAACGTTGTAAATTCAACTTTGTGCTTTTTGATGATGGACATTTAAGATCTCTTTCAGTTAGAATTTGTTTAGCGATAAATCGTTTGTAATGAAATACAAATAAAGATTGATACATTGCAAGAGTAATGTTGTTTGTTTGTAAATTTCTAGATCATTATTACATAAAACTGTCTTGTTGTGAGTTTAATATGAAAATTTATTCTATGTAACAAAATTTTCTGAAAAGTTTTATTACTTTATTTATTTCATGCCAAAAGCAGGCGTTATTATAGCAAAAATCCTCGGCTCTTAGGAATAGATTGAATATCGGAGAGTTGTTGGTTGCAAGATGTGTACTGGAGAGGTGGTAGCAGTATAACAAACAGAAACATACCGCCATGTTCTTTTTACTAATTTTTTTCATATTTTAATCTTTAGATGTGTCTGATAAAATGATATTTAAGTAAAGGAAAGCCTTACGGTATCGTGTCACTAGAC